>LKNJ01000201.1:299983-365879 GCA_002120245.1 Maccullochella peelii | reverse complement strand
GGGGGGGGGGGGTTATCCAATCTTTTCACAAACTCATTAATGTGTATTTCCTTTAATCCTTCAAATAAGCAATGAGTAGTGAAAACAATCAACGCAACAACGAACAGGGTGAGAGAGAAAATGCGAGGAGCATATTCGAACATAATTAAATGAATAGAGATTCACTGCTAGTTAAGAGTCCTAAATAGAAGCTACAAAAAAGTATAACAAAAGAGCATTAATCTAGGACGCGTTTAAAATGACACGAAGACACTGATCCACAATCAGAAAAGAATTTAAGAAGTCAGCTCAACATTTACCTGGTCGGGGGGGTTACAATTAAATTAAACAGCAACTTGGTAGCATTCAGAAAAAATAGAGCAGCCTAAATGCCATGTCACGAATACGGTACACCGGTGGGTCTCGATGTAGAGCACCACATGACAAAATTAAAATTTCATATCAGGTTTCTACAGCCCCAGAGTCTGGCTTCCACTGATAACCAAAATCTTCAAAGTTGAATGAAATCCACAAAGCTGCCATAAAGCATGTTCATCATGCTACTGCTTTACTCTTAGCTCCTCCAGCAGGAACTGGTTTTTCTATTAGAAGTCATTGACTGCCCTCTTGTGGTAGAAATTTTAAAAAACTGTTAATCTGGATGCACAAGATTCATTTTAAATGGGCAAATTTTAAAAAGAAAGTCTGAATGAATTACACTGTGATTCATTATAATCAGTCTGACTTAGAAAAATCTGCAAAATGGACAGTGAAAGTCTAATAAAATGTAACACTTTTAATGCATTTAGCAGTTTAGATACTGTTACATTTAAATACTTTTAGACGTCACTTGTATGGAGTCATAGGAGTGCCATAAAAAATAATAAATCTGGGGAAGAATAAGACAATAAATGTGGAAATATAAAAACTAATTTTAACAAATTTTTTTGCTTTTGCTTTTCCTTGAAGGGCCGAGCTGTCAATCAACTGGCCTTCCTGCCCAGGCTGAGGAATAAATTCATGCACACATGAATCCTGCTTTGGCGGGAGCTTTTTAACACGGACAACAGGAAGTAGACATGACGCGGACTTGCGCATGTGTAGTGTGAGCATGTTAGCGGTTTGTTTGAATCGGGGAAGGAAACATCATGGCAGAATTGGAGAAAGATTTAAGGAGAGGTGTCCAACAAGTTCTTTTAACACTTGCTCAGTATGTGGAGGAACATTTCAAATCAGACTATGTTTTGAGGATGGTGGAAGATGTCATGGAGAGTCTTGGGCAAATGTCTGCGCTGACTAACACAGACACTGACACACATGACATCCGTTGCCACTGTTGCAGATTATGGCATGTAGGAAAAAAGGTCTCAGCAAATTAGAAACAGATCTCTCCATGCAGATGACCAGATAATGGCTGGAACACCGGCGCACACATTAGGCGATTCCCCGATTCAAACCACTACCATGTTTATAGCGCGCAAATCCATGTTGCGGCTTCTTCTTCGTTTTATGGCGGTTGGCATCCAGCTATTGCATCGCGTCTACTTCCTGCGCTAAAAAGCTCCCGCCAAAGCAGGATTCATGTGTGCATGGATTGATTACTCAGCCTGGGTAGGAAGGCCCACCCAAAGCCAGTTGATTGACAGCTTGGCCCTTCAAGAAATAGCAAAAGCAATAAGGGAAAAGCAAAAGCAAAAGGGGAAAACAAAAGCAACAAGGGAAAAGAAATGTCTTTATATATCCACATTTTTTTATTCTTTTATTTATTTTTATATTTCCACATTTATTGTCTTATGCTTTCCCAAATTTATTCTTTTTTTATGGCACCCCTATGACTCCATACTCGTGCCTGATAAATTTTAAGTTATGTGTCCACTTGCAAGAGCCGTAAGATGTAACAACATGCAACAAAACCCAGTGCATCCAAAGTGGATTAAAGATCTGAAACTACTGTATATCTACGTTTTTGCTGGGCTATATGAATATGGTGCAGTCTGACCGCCCTTAAGATCACATACAGTATAGAGTAACAGTAAGTCCTGTTTGGAAATTTCATTAATGGTTAGAACACTTCCTGTCATGCTCCTGTGTCTAAGCTTCTCCTTTGTCCCAAACTAAATTGATGCTTGTTCTCTTTTCTTACACAGTTTTGCCTTCAATGGTCTCTTCATTACCAAAGTGCTGACAGACTGTGGCTGTAATGGCTGTGGCACCGTCCTGGTCCATCTTGTCTCATTAGCCGGACCTGATTGGCCATGAAGGTGTTCTCTTGCTGTCTCAGGATAAAGCGGCTGTCTCTGCCACTCGTTAGATCATAACTTCTCAAGTATTCTGCCCCCGATGGCCTCTCATGGAGCCTGAGCCGAGAGACCGAACATACGCTAATTGAAATATGCTGGAAAAGGGGTAAAACATTGACCTTGAATGTGTTAAGCAAGTATTGGCCAGTTGTGTTTGTGATGCAGCTGCAAAGAACTTCTTTTACATGAACATTGAGCCCCAAAATGCTAAAAATATAACAGCAATTAAGCATGAAAACAAACGTTTCTTTGCTTACTTGGATTTTAAATAAAGTTAAACAGCCGATTTGGTCACAGTTATTTGGTATTTTAATAAGCAGTTTGTAAAATTATTTGAAAAATAATTAGTTATATCATGTATATAATATGTCAAGACTAGTGTGGATCAGCTTAATCAAACAGCGGATATTATTTTAAGAGTTATTTCTTCCACTATAAAAAGGAGGTTTTACTATCGGTTTATTTTCCAATTAAAATATTATTATACTGAATGCCAAAAGATAGGTGGCTAGCATAAATATGAAAACAAGTTGTGGATAGCGCCTGCCATGTGACATAGGATGCATACTAGACCTATGTCACTGTTACAAAACAATATACGAGGGAGTTAGGATTTAATTAGAAACTCCTTTTTTATTATGGTTACTGATGTTTTCATTTTGAGTAGAAAGGACTTCAAAATCACAGCTAGTAAGTCAACAATGTTTGTTATTGAACCAATCTGCAATTGACCAGACTGTCAATATATTTTCAGTTAAGTGAAAACTTCTTAGAAGTCATTAACTTTTGATTAAAAGTTATCGAACAGCTAACTAGCTGTTGGAATTGACAAATACATCTCCAAACATTGAGTTCATTAACAAACATTTCACAGAATGTAGCTGTAGCTTTTTACATTGAAATATCTCAGATTTCTCTGTATCTTCATGTTTTTAAAAAGACATACATGGATTCTGAACAAAACTCTTCTGGTCTTCTCTTCTTTGGCAAACGTTGTCATCTTTAGGGTGACATAGTGAAGGAGGCAGAGCAGACTTTTCTTCAAAGCGCCATTCTAACTACACAATATGTAGCTGCCAAGGTACTATCCCAGAGGATGAAAAAATCCACACCATATTCACTGGGCTTTCATTTGGCAGGGGTCAGTTGTAATCACTGCCAAAAGTAATGTGTGCAGCACACATGCCATGGTAATTTGGAAGTAGAGGGAGATGTTTGTCCCTAATGCATTGCAGCTAGTATCTACAAATGGCTTCTAGGGGAGAGTAATTACTGAAATGGCTTCTTGTGTAAGCCTGAAATTTCTGAGGTGAAGAATGTGGTCCCTGTGCAAGCAGTTACAGGTCACGTTGAATCTTAGTGCACTGTGGGGTTCCCTGGACTACAGTGAAGATACCTGTGGAGTTTAGGTATGACCTCTTTGAAATGGAAAGTAGCTCAGGTGTAAACAGTGGAGCTATCAGCACCATGGACAGCTCCACTGCCCACAGACACTCTGCAGTGGTTGCTATAAACCCTTATGAGCCAAATTTATCTCCAAACCTTTTATGAGTCTGTTAAAAAGGAGTACTCCAGTGATTTAAAGCTGTACTTTCAGAATGTTGAGGGACTTGTGAACTATCTTGCAATTCAAGTGACTTTTACTAGACCCTCCCTGCCTGCAAATTCACAATTTGTAATGCAAGCTCTCCATTATAAATCTGATGTCTCAAGCCCAATCTGAGGTAAACACATGATAGCATCAATCACCAGGTTAGAAGACATTGTACAACCATTTAGTAAATTGATCTCCATGTGTAAAATCGGTGGAGTGCCCCTTAAAGCAGCTTCAAAGTTAAATAAATAAATTTTTCCACACTGTGCAACAACGTCAAGTACATTCTGCATCTGTTCCAGTACAACACTCTGGTGAAGCTTTATGATGCTTATATTGAGTGAAATATTCAAACCCACAATTGTTTATGGTTGCTTCATTACTTAAAATGGTAGATTTAGATGTCATTTTTACGTTTCCCCCTAAAATTGTTATGAACACATTCAGTATCATCGGAAAGCTCAAGATGTTGACTAGACTTTTTTTTTTGGCCCTACAACATGCGTTTAATAATGATGGCATGCCAAGGGGGACATGGAATAAAGGAAACTGGATAAAGCTTAGTTGTTGTCCTTATGAGGTTTGATTTTCCATTATGGGTGTACTACACTATACAACCCAGTAGATGGCAGTATGAGCACAAGGTAAATCTTGGTAAGAACACAGGATATGTCATGGGAAAACTGATATATACTTCAATAGTGAAACAAAGATAATCATGTTCATTTTGGAGAACATTTGACTTAACTGAAAACCAGCAAGCAGGCAAAATGAAAGAAAAGGTAGTTGCTGGTTGTGGTTTTCAGAAACTACATACCATCAGTGCAACTCAAGTCTGTAGCAGAGTCTCCTGTCAACAATAAACTTGGTCTTTCTCTGATTTCAAGTGTAGGTTTGGTGTCACACTTAAGGGGGGGGGTCCACACACACTAAACAAATAATCTATATGATTTGAATTGTGCTGACTGAAACAAAATCTCCCAATATTATATATAAGAGATTGGCTAAAGGCAAACGTTTCTATGATTTGTAACTTTTCTCTTGAAACACACACAAGGGAATGTCACACAAGCAAATCACTGAAGCAGATCAGAGAGGTTTCTAAAGACACACTTATAGAGAGCCTTGAACACACACTCAAAGGGAGAGATAGGGCGCACGCGGTATTGTTTGTCATCGTTTAAATGCCATTAATTAAAACGTTAACCTGATTGGGTAGAGAGTGAGAGGGTCTCCATCCCAATAGGCGAATCCCTTTTAATAACCCGCCTCGAGATAATGATGTAAAAAGACTCAGGCGTCTCGTGCGTAACGAGAATCATCGTGGAGATCCGGTGAAGGTGAATCAGAGAGAGAGAGAGAGAGAGGCAGGGGAGCGCAGCACTTATTACACGAGTCTCCTCCTCGTCTCCACACCTCAGCTGAAAAGTCGGGCCAGCCTGCAACTTCACCACTGACACACAACTAAACTCGTAAAAGGACAAACAGAGGAAGAAACCCATAGAGACGCGTAAAGAGTTTCCAGAAGCGACCGTTGCCTGCAACAACGCGGAATCCACACGGCTATGGACAGAAGGATGAACTTGAACGGCGGCGCAGCGGACATTTTTCACAAAACTCTCAGCGCCGTGTCCACTAAAAAAATGGACCCTTTCAGATCGTCGGCCGGCATTGAACTACCAGCCAGAGACCGCCAGTCACCGATCAGCTGCTTTGACCAGACCGATCCAGACCCAATTCAGCCGGGAGGACTGGCAGGAGGTAGAGGGGGGCCACTGGGTCTGCCGACCGGATCTTTGTGCGTCAATTACGGTGAGAGCGCCAACAGGACCTCGGTGGCGGAGAGCAGCGGCGGAGAGCAGAGTCCCGACGATGACAGTGACGACAGGTGTGACATGGTCCTTCTGGCCGACGGGCGGACGGTGCCCGCAGGGAAAGGAGAAGGAGGTAAGAAAACCAAAGAGCAGAAAACACTGAGGCTGAACATAAATGCCAGAGAAAGACGACGAATGCACGATCTGAACGACGCGCTGGATGAGCTCAGAGCGGTCATCCCTTACGCGCACAGCCCGTCAGTGCGGAAACTCTCCAAAATTGCCACTTTGCTGCTCGCAAAAAACTACATCCTCATGCAGGCGCAGGCACTGGAGGAGATGAGGAGGCTAGTGGCGTATCTCAACCAGGGCCAAGCCATCTCTGCTGCCTCGATACCGGCCACCACTGCCCTCGCAGCTCCCGGCTTGGGCGCGTACGACCAGCCGCCTGGATATCCATTCCCCACCGGAGTGGCTGCGTCCTCCTGCCCCGATAAATGTGCCCTATTCAACAACGCCACCTCCAGCCTCTGCAAACAGTGCACTGACAAGCCTTAACTGCGGCTGACAGAGACTCACAAAGAAGCACATGAGAGAACAGACATCACTTTTAAGAACACTTTTGGAGAGGGAAACCTGTGAGGCTACTGTTGTTGAAGTCAGTAGGCTAGAGACAAAGAAGTAATGCCGATGAATACTTTTATAATATTTACTAAATGCATTTAAAACGCGCTTTTTTGTTCAAACAATACTTGATTGTGTATATAAATCATCCTTAAAGTGCTGGTATGAATGACAGTGAAGACCAAACACAAGTACAGTAGGCCTGTAAGAGTGGCTGCAAGTGTTGAGTGAGTTGTTGATCACTTGCTCTGTTATGGACCCTTTTGGAGACTTGGGTGACCTGACAACCTGCGACTTTCTCACTTGAATAGATGGACACCTTCCTGGAGCGTTAGTCCAACCTCACGTTCTGCTGCTTCCCCCCTTTTTTTTTTTGTTGTTGCGGTTTTTCTTTCATTCACCTCAGAGACACTTGCTGTTTGCTTACTGGTTCAATGCCTGAACTCATGAACCTTGCTATTGAGCACGTGGAATGTCACGAACAAGGAAAAGTTAAATGAAATAGATGACAAGTTAAAGTCGTTTAATCAGTCTGATATTTATGTGCTAATCCAGACACTTGTTAATAGTTGCGCACGCCTATTACCATTCTTTTTGGGGCACTGTGATATAATAAAATTTCAGAAAAATTTAGAAAACCTGAATCAAGGTTTATCAGGTGTTTCGATGTGTCTTTTGTAATTTATTAATTTGGATATTTATATTGGATATTTTGCTTGCATTGCACAGTGTAGTCTTTTTCTTAGCTGCTGTATCTTTTGCGTTTTTTCTTCTCACACAAGATGATCGAGGTCTTCAGATTAATCGCGTTTTCAGGTCAAGCTGTGGATTATTGTAGATACCTTAGTTATTATATGAGCAAAGAGGGCCATTTGTATGTATTTCAGTGTTGAAAAGCTTTATTAAAATATTTTGAACAACAGAAATACTTCTGATTATTCATCTGGTGTGAAGTTTAGTGTCAGTGGAATCAGGACATTTAACCTTTATTTGTATTTGATGAATACACACTCAAGTCTTCAACCTGAATTTGACTTCTTATGGTAAAACAAATGAAAGTTTTTTTAAGTGCTTATTATAAAATTAGACCTTCATCGTTACTGTTTCTGGGGGTGATGTAGCTCTTATTTGTCAGTCTCGGACTCTCACCAGGTGTCAAGCACACGGAGAAAGAATGGCTCAATAATTGTCTGCTCCATCAAAACCGGTAACTTTTCTTTTCTTGAGCTATAAGTGACGCCACGTCTTGGAAGCGAAGGCCAGACGTGGTGGGCGAATATCGCCTCAAGGCAGAAAGATGATGTCTGTGCTCCTCAGACAAAAAACATAAACTCCGACGATCGTTATTGTGATTATTAAAACGATTTCCATGACGGTGTGTAATAATATGTTAATTCGAAAACAAGTGTGTGTGAAAACGGTCGACTGTAATACCTGGCTCTAGATAATGAAACACATCGTTAAGGCAATTAGACCTCCAGAATGTGATTAAGGAATGTAATTACGACGCTGTTCATTGCCGTAATTTGGTGTCTTTAATCACAACGCAGCCATCAGCTGCACTCCCATCGACTCGCCCTTTGTCCTCCTCAGTCCATACCAAAACATTTTGATGAGGGCCAAACTGCAAAAATCGGACAAATACTCCTGGAATATTTTACATAATCTCGATCCTAAAACCAGCCACTCTACATGGATATCAATCTTCAAAATTCAGACAGAAAGTGAAGTTGGTCATTTTAAATCAGATGTAAGAACTTGAAACACTTAGACCAAACACTGTGAACACTATTTCCAATTATGCACGAAGGATGGACGAAACGTATTAAAGCCACAATCTAAGTGCTTTTGTTAATGCCAAATAAAAATAGCATTTTACTGAGATGTAAGTTACTTAATACTTAAGCCAGTGTGTGTGTGTGTTCAAAAGACTTCAGCACCATGGACAGAGGCAACAGATTTTAAAAGGAAACTATTTTTATTTATTGTGGATTTTGAACTATTAAGCATTTCCTGTAAGACTTTGCTTACAAAGCTTTGATGATAGATTCACAGTCCTGTGGCAACAAATCTAAATTCAATAGTCAGGATTTTGTTTGAAATTGTGCAAGCAAACAATAGGCATCTAAATAATTCTTTTTAGATTCATATTACAACATTTTCTGAGGGCAAAAGGATTACCAGCCAATATGTTATTTCCTCAACATCCCTTTTTAGTTCACATGAAGAAACATGGAAAGTTTTAGTCACTTATGACTCAATAAATTGGAGCGATTTAGGACAGAAAATATATTCAAATATAATTCCAAAGCTTCAAACTGACTTTAAGCAGACACAACACATAAGAACAAATCATTTAAAAAAGTGCTATGAAGTGCATATTTGATCAATGTTTTTCTAAGAATTTAAACCAAAAAAAGCTAAATCTTTATCTCTTTCTTCAAGTAAAACAATGACATTGTGTTCAGCAGTGGCTCGTGGTTTTTGCCAGTCTCCGATCCTAGCTTTGTGTCTTGTATGATGAGCCATTCCGACAACAGGGTCATTACAGTGTCCCATTTAATCCCATCACACTCCTGAATGCCTTGAATCTTCACAGAACAGCTCTTAATCAAGACTGGAAATAATCAGGAGACATCAAAACAGCTCTGGCATGAAAATCCTATCAGCAGTTCCTGTTGGGTGTCAGCTTGTTTCGGGACATAACTCCAGATATTTTAAGTTATGACACAGAAATGTCATTTTTTTTCTCTACTGCTGTTTGGTAACAGACTTCACAAAAAACATTAATTATGCAATAAGCATTAATGCACAAATGACTGGAGCATTTAACCCATACTAATATTCACATTAGCCCAGAAGAGGAAATTCCCCAGGGGTGAGACCGAGCCATATGCGTGTGGAAAACAGAACACAGCATCCAAAAGGAAAACAGACCACAGCACAAAAAATCTGTTCAAAGGCAGAAAATGTTTTACAACTACTAAAGGGGATGACAACGTTTAAGTGAAGCATAACATTTAAGTACGACGTTCAAAATCAAACGGCATATTCTTCTTGATGTGGGAACTGCTACGCGGTGGTGTTTTAGCCATCGTTACAAGCTGATGAAATGTCATGTACACACAAGGGTCTCTGAAATGTTATGTTGATGGGTTGGACTGGGCAATGATACAGCACTCAGCCGTCTCATGGAAAGAGGAAAACCAGGAGGCTCAAGCTTTTCTCCACTGGCCACCAACCACAGCCAGTATCATAACAGGCAACATCGTTTTTATTCATGAGTCTAATAAAGCTGAATCTGTCTTAAAGGCGTTTACAGCGAGATTCAGGGCTCATGAATAAAAGTGGAAGATAAAAAACACCTCTTTTCATAAACCATAAAATGTCCAATTTACCATATCAAGGGCCAGCAGGGTGCCTATTTATAACGCGGATGTGATGTATGCTAAGGATGATAAACATGAAAGTCAAAATATACATAAGAGCATTGAATTGAGATGTCCCCTTCATATCAGTAACAGGCAAAACTCTGGCAATGGACTCATCCATGTAGTGTCATACACTGTGTAAAGATATATGTGCTGCACTGGCTGAGGCACCAAATCAACTGCTGGGGGGTAATTCACTTTTGTCATGCTACTGATAGCAATGCATAATGTTGTCTTTGTGTTGTGCGCACACAATGCAGGCTAATAAAACTGCACAACTAAAGGGGTCAATTCTGGTTATGTTAAGTATATACCAAGTATTTTTAAAACTAACCTTGATCATGAGCTATGGAGGCACAATGGTATTTACAGTATTAAGTCCCTCTTCTTCCCACATTTGAGCAGTCACTTCACTTTAGATTCCTTCAAGTTTTCAAGTCTTCCTAATATCACACTCAGCTTGAGGAAGAATATCTTTTATAACTTGCAGAATCATTCAGATATCTTAAAATCAGCATGCAATGGATTTGGGGTTGGGTACAACAGAAGCAATCAGAGGAGGCACTAGAAGAGTACATACAGCTTCCACTTGTACTAAACAGCCTGATGCAGTTAAGGCACTTCATCAATTGTATTTCTCCAAAGTTAAATTGGCTAAAATGTATCATAAAGTGCAGATTAATCCCCACCTCCCTTGCTTATATATTTTGGCATTTCTTAAATTACCTTATTTTTGGAGCTATGTTTGGACACCTGATACAACCGGATCCTCTGGTTAATGTATCTGGGATCTCAGGCAAGAATAACCACTGCACTGAAGCCAAATATATGGCTACAACCTTTGTAACACTACTGGGTTAATTGTATTGAACGGGAAAAGCCCAAGACCCTCTAGTCGTGCTCTGTTAGATAGAAGTGATGCAGCACCTTAAGAGGTTCCCCTAAAAAAAAAAAATTAAATAAAAAAAATTAAAAATAAATAAAAAATCAAGAACATATGGAAGACTTTTCTGAATTAAGCTACTACTAGGTTCTCAGCTATTGATACTCTAAAGATCATGTTTATCACTATCTGTAAAAAAATACATTACATTGTAATACCTACGTTTATCTTTCAAGCACCTGTCACCCCACACCTCCTTTATTTTTGGTTTGCATTTGTCATCCCTGTATCTTCCCACGTTTTATTTTTTTGTTCGATTAAAAAAAAATAAAAAAAAAATCTTCATTACAAAGTGATTTTCTCAAAGTGTGTGTTTAGAGATACAGTGCTGTAACTTCTGACAGTACGATATGATATATATACACAGCTATAATCTAATAAAAAAAAACTTCTCTGAACTTAATGTTATGACATTTTAACTATTTATCAAGAGTATACAGAAGTTCATTCAGGCCAATTTTCTTGGAATACTAACACTGAAATTTCCCGTACATTTCTAACTGCATGTTTTCCTGCTTGCCTAATGAGCTCCCAATTCATTATAGTGGGGATGTGTTTTTCTCTGAGGCAGTCTTGAGGTCAGGTAAACATATGGTGGCGTGTTCAGCTCTGAAAGCTCTAACAGCGTACAATAAATGACGTAGTAATGTGTGATTATCCTCTCATCTGGAATACAATTGGTGAGTAACATCCAATATTCAAACTGCTTCCATATTAATCAGATTACAGTCCCAATTCCCTAATCCCTGTTTACCGATGGCTCTGCCTTTGTGCCGTAATCTGATGTTCTTTTATTCCTCAGGGATTAAAACGTGTCATGGCAGAACGCAGTAATTTGTGGTGTTGTTATGGACAGAGCGGGCTCTGTTGCTGTACAGGTTATTACCACAACAACAATTCACTCTGGGTTTGAGCAAACAAAAACAGGTGCAATAGCGTAAAGTGCTTTCATTGTGCAAATGTTTGCACCAAACAAATCAAATTATGAATGCTGTCGGAAGACAATTCATTTAATTTGTTGACATTTTATGATGCTTAAAAGAAACTTTGAGCTCTGGTGTTTTTTATCCGGTTTCTTAGATTGGAAGTTTGCACGTTTAAACGGTCCACACACCTTGATCAAAATCTATATTTATTTGAAAAATGATCTTATTTTTCCCCATCAGATCATTAAATTAACAGTTTATATGATATTTATAATGTCACAGCAACACAAAAATAACTTATGCTTGTGTAGTATTCCAGGCTCCCCAGACAGCTGTGAACTTTCCGTTTCTGTGACCTTAACATTCAGATAATGTGCCACTGTTTGATTAGAGTGGATGCAGAGCTCACAGTGACCCAGCAGCCTCCCTGGATCACGTGAACAGCAAAAACAGCATGATACACTACTACAAACTTCATACACAGTCAAAGATTTAAAAAGGTAATGAAAAACTGAAAGAAAAAGAAAGATGCTGGAATCTCTGTATCTTGTCTTTGTGTGTTCTGTGTTTTTGTGTCGTTCGTGTGAGAGAGAGAGAGAGAGAGAGAGACAGGGATCACTTGTCCTGATCAATATGCAGATCCTGACCCTCTCAGGGTTCATTAAAGTAAGGCAAGGTGGATTTCATCTCCAGTCTCTGATATTCATTAACTCTCGCTTCCAGATTGAAATAAAGACACGAGGATAACACAATAACAGCGTGAATCACTCAACGCTCATTTCTCACACACACACACACACACACACACACACACACACACACACACACACAACGAGACAAATGAAAGGCCTGACCAATAGAGTGTTGCGGTTAAAGCTATAAAGAAGCCACCGTCTAATACTGCCTGAATTGTGTGTTCCGATACTGACAGCTACTTGTTTTCGTGTTGTTCAGACAACTATTCATTACCTGATTGCTGGACAGATTTCTGATTAGAGGGTAATCTGAAGATTAAGATGCACTGCAAACAAGGTTAACTATATTGTAAACAAAGGCATAAAAACAGACCAACAATCCAAACACTGACTGGTTTTGGGGTCATTCACTGAATTACACTCAATCGCTTCCTTTCTAGGAACATAGAATTATAAAGTGGAATTCTATCTAAAACGTGGAAAGAAAAAACAGACGATCTGCTTCCCTCTGTTGAAAATCTGTCATGTTACTAGAGCATGAAACCCCGGCCGTTAGTGTACTTGCTTGGCTGATCTTCCTGATGTGCTGAGTGCTACTCGAGGCTTCAGTGTATCTGTCTGAGCAGAGGTCTTTAACAGCCATGAATGCCAAGCATGGGGGAGGCAGGCCAGGCCAAGCGTAACCACGGCGGCCCAATGTCCTTGGCTCCACGGCGGCCTTCACCTCACACTCCCTGCACAGTGAATTTTATGGCTAATTTCCGGCAATTTATCCTGGCACTTTCAGAAGAGAGATTCCTGCGGGAATAATGTGCATAATTTGCATAAATCATCCTGATAGAATGCATATCAGCATGTAACCCCCCTGTCTGATGCTGCAGCATTTACTTTGTAATCAAAACTGACTCTTTCCACTGGCGGATGCACAAGAGCCATGAGAAGGGGGTCTGAGTTTAGGCGAGTAATTACAAAGGAATGAAACACACAGAGTCTCATGTACAAAAAACTACATCAATAAAAATAACCATAAATTTTAGAGAAAAACATGAACTCTGATCTATATGGAATACATAAATTCAACATCACAAATATTTTAAAGCAAAAAACAAGTTTGCATCTAGATTTACTAGTTTTTAAATTGTGATCCTGGTGCACAGACAGAAATAGCCTCATCCCTGCTTCTCAAGTGCCACATTTTTGCATAAAGCTCACATGCTAAAGCACAAACACTGTAAATCCATTTATTTCCTCTCAAACTAGGCGCTCTTTTTCTCTATGACATACTGTAGGTCAAGGTCTCGGTTTAATCTGAGCCCCTCATTTCCCCTGGATATCTTTCTTTGTCCTGTGTGTTGTAGCAGTGAGCCATCATCCAGTTTGATCCACAGACCTGTTTTCAAAAGCTCGCTCTGTGTAAGCGACCGATTGTCTGAGGAGAAGAGACGGGGGTCAGTGCACGGCCTCCCCTCCCTGCTGTGATCTAATTTGACGTACAGTGAGAACGTGCATATTCTCTTGGATTGCCTTCGTTACTATAATCAGCTGTGGTCAAATCGGCTTTGTTGGTCGAGGAGGTGTGAGATGAATGAGGGAAATGGAGGAGTGTAGAAAGATGAGATTCTGGATTTCAGTGCATTCGGTGACATAAGACATGCGGCCTGATGGAAATACTTTACAACACGCAAGCTGCAGAAGAGGTAGTGGGTTAACTAATCCGAGCAGACACACAGACAAAACATAGCTGCACGGGGAATGAGCGCTGCACTCGTTACATGCATTTGATTTTGTGACCGACATGAAAGAAGTTGAAGTGTGTGCATGCGCGTGTGTGGGGTTTAGAAAAGTAGCCATCATCAAAGTGAGATGTTTTGTGTTGCCATACTACCAGGTTCTTCCACTGGCCCTCGTCCCAGAGTCTCAAGATCTCAGATGGTATCATTGGTGACAACGGGACAGTCATCCGCCGGGTGGACGTTAATCACAATAATACAGGGCAGGCTAATCACGACTCACTGATCAAGCGCTAAATGACACGCGTGCCGTACCCACTGTAACCAGCCCGCTGCAGAGGGATTCACACACCAAGACTAGCCCTTTTTATTTGGTTATGAGGCTGGTGCACAGCCATCCAGACAATAATTACTCGATGACTGTGGTCACATTAGGGATCAGTCAAAGCAGATTAATTTTGACTGATAGCACTGGTCCCTCCTAGATGCAGATTTTCTTAATAAGAGTGAAATTGTGTCGCTGAGAGGGTTAGGGACTGTGAGGTGTGCTATATGGGGTGCTCCAAATACTTATGTGGAGAGACAATGTCTTCTTTGCATGAATCAGACTGTACTTCTGAATGTCAGCGCAAAATTAGCACGCAAATATGTTTTTCAAGTAGCCTGGTCTGATGTGTGTGTTTGTATGCGTAGACTGTGTGCACAGGCACAAATGAGGCTGTGTGTGGGGTACGGTAGGCCTTTCACTAAATACCCAGAAACCCTGAGAATTACCCAGAGCAGAGAGGACAGCATCTGTTTGTGTGCTTGTGCCGAGCAAACAAGGCAATTTACAGAACACCAAGGGAGCAGCTAATAAACACAACCTTATTCCCCCTTCCTCCTACACCTGGCTCTGAATAATGCAGCGCTACAGTGAGGACGCCTGTCTGTCTCTGCGTGATTGTGTGTGTGATGCAATGCCAAAGCCTGTTGACCTGACCAGGAGGGTTGCCTGTATGTTTTTGCATGTGTGCATGTATATGAGTGAGTGTGTATGTGTGTCATATGTGTGCATGAGCAAATGTGTGGCATGTGTGTGAAACCATTCATCATTCTACAGTGAGAGGCATGCCAGTGCTGCTGGGAAATGGCAGGTCTGTGTCCCATCACACCCTGGCGTCTTTGTCTGTACTGCCAAAGCTGCGCCAAAATGTCTGCCCTGGATACCTGGCATAGAAACAGCGCTTTACTGTACACAAAGGTGTAGGAATACTTGGCTGGCAGAGGCCGCTTTCTCTCACATGGATGCTAATCACAATGGCCCAATAGCAGTCGTCCTTTACTTTATTACGGGCAGATAAAATGTTGGCATCTGTGATTTCAAGATATTACACTTATCACGGGAACACTATGATTTAATTATGATTTAGTAATCTACAAATACAATTTTGATGCTATAAACTCTAATGTGTGTTTAAAATTCATGTTCACCCTGCAACTGTTGCAGTAAACATGCTTTAATGTAGACCTGCAGCTTCGCTTGCTGCCACCACTGACTCTGATATGTAGCCAAAGTGACACCCAGTAAAACCATGCATCAGACGAGACACAAAATGGCCGTCCAGTGCCAAACCCCGCCTTGGCTTTCACTTCATATCACACCACAGGGCCTGGCTGGGGACTGAAGGCTTTACAGAGCATTCAGAGAAAAACTCACAGCCCCCTGTCTACATCTGTCACTAACAGGTATATAAAACCTTTCATGTTCTTTCACAGCACTACAACCTTATAACTGCACACATGCTTTAAAAAACAACAATTAACTAAATCTCAGTCGTATATTTTGTGTTTTTAGTAATCATTTGTTCGATGAAAGTTTACAGAGTGCTTCAACTATGAGCACTTCAAGGTCTCCTCACCACTCATGTCACATACCTGGCAGCCTCAGAAAAAAAAAGGCCATGTTCCATCAGCCTTTGAGCCTTCGAGCCAAGAACATCCTGGAATAAAAGAGTGGGAGAAAATAAGTGCAAAAGGGGAGATTATTCTGAGTTATTACATTGATTAGATTTCCAGAATGCTAATTAAAAGATGTTAGAACATGGGCCTAGCCAAGGATCAGTGGGCGCTAATGACGACCAATAGGCCTCTGTAATCTGTGCTGTAATGAGAGTGGTTTAAATGTTAAGTTTGCAGGGAGAAGAGTGGGGAGGTGGATAGACCTTAGTTAGAGCAGCAATCCTAGAAAACCAATCCCATCCTGTCATTATAGCCAGTAATGGTGAGGTTTCACAGCCTCAGCAAAAAGATAGAAATAAAAATAAGATGAGTGAAATTCAATTATACTAAAGGATCAATAAAAACATTTTATTATTAGACAATTAACAGGATAGTTTAATGGCTGAAGGTCAGATACCCCCTTGTCTTGTATTATGATGGGGCCTTTGTAAAGTCACAGGGCAGTATCCTTTAATGGGAAACCAGTTATCCCACCCTGCTGCTCATTCTCTTGCCGTTCCCTCAGGTTTTATGGATTTCCACACTTTCCATGTCCAGTATAAAAGAGTGTAAAATTGTGCTGAAATAAATCTCAGGCGTACAGTATGTTTTCACTGTTCCCATCAACAATCTCAGCATGAAAGAGAAGTGTATTTTCATATAATTTTGTCTATAAAATGTCAGAAATCAGTAATAAATACCCATTATAAGTTCCCAGAGCCCAACGTACTCCAATTGCTTATTTTATCCAACCAACAGCCCAAAACTCAAAGATATTCTGTTTATTCTTGTATATGACAAAGAAAAGCATCAAATCCTCACATCTGAGAAGCTGGAATCTGTTTCGTTTGAAAAATGAAGATTAATTGATTATCATGAAGAAAGTTGTGGATTCATTTTCTGTCAATCAACTAATCAATTAGTTGACTAATCGTTTCAGCTCTATTCCTATTAGACAACCAACTAAATACAGAAAGGGAGGAATGACAATAAGCAAGGTTCGAAAGGAGGAATCAATCTGCAGCAAAGGGAAATGGCAGAATACAAACCAGACGGTTAAGAAGTCAACTGAAATTAGAAAGGTCGTTACTTATTCAGTGAATGGTCGTTATTAGCAAATGAGTCTCACTGACAGGTGCGCCCCACTCATTTACAAATTAGAGCATATCACTATAATCAGCCTGCTAATTTATCACAAATAATGAGTTGTGTTGAAAACAGGCTGCTAAATACTCAAGGAGAATATCACCCTAATGGGTCTCACTGTTTACAGCTTCTGGTGTGCATGCTGGAGTGGGTTCAAATAAACATGATCTTATTATATGTAGCTTCACACTGTTAAGGACAAATCCCTAGACTTTATTACCTATTTGGCTTTCTTGCCTTATGCTAACAAGTCTAGGAGTCTACAGCCATGCTAGCAGCTTTGTGAGGCTATACTCAGACACAGCGGTGCTTTGAGCAGGTATAATGTTTAGCATCAGAGTTTAGCATGCTAACATTTGCTAATTAGAACTAAACACAAAGCACAAGTGAGAGTGATGGTTGATTTAATGATGGTGCTATACATAAAGTTAAGGGATCATCGAGATTATTAGAAATCATCCTCTGGGGAACTCGAATGTCTGAACAGAATTTAATGGCGATCCATCCAATAGTATTTCAGTCTGGACCAAAGTGGTAGACAGACCGACAGTGCCATCACTAAAATCATTACACTAAGTATAAGTAAAACTTTTGAGTGTCGCGTGGTTAGAGCTTCAATCAGCATGTCAGCTTTCTTTACTGGCGGTGACACATGGCATCATGAGGTACCAGGTATGTGAGAGTTGTGTGTTTAACCGAGCTTAGGGCCTAACATCCAACACGCCTTATGGGGCAGAAAAAGAGAGGCTGAAATTACAGCGGGGGTATGACAACGATGATAGGCTATAAAACCATGTCATTTAATGCCCCCCCCCCAGCGTGGCTCTCTGGTCTACTCACCATTAAGCCAATTCATCACCTCTTCAGAGAAGGCCATGAGACAGAACCAGTCGATCAGTCACTCTTTAGGATGTGGTTACTATTGTGTTGATCAAGGATTTCTTCCATATTAAACATGGAAGTGAACGCTGAGGGCAAATCTAAATAATGACTTTAGAGAGCTGCTCAAAACAAAACAGCTCTTTCTTGAAAATGTGAGTTTGAAAAGCCACAGTAATAATATCATAAATTAAAATATGAAAACACTGATGTAGCAATAATGTTAGATTGTGTCTGCCACTTGAAGCCAGTTGTTTGATATGTCACTTTTCTAATGATCGAGAGAGAGAGGGGACCCTGGATTTGCATTTTTGGTCCCTGCTCCTGTAATGGAAAAAAGGTTGGCGGAGCATATTTCACTGGGCCTGTCAAACCCACTCACGCCCCTCTGCAAAGCACTCAGGAACTTCATTCCATCGCGGCCCGTTCTCACGGCCGTGCTATGAAATTGACTATGACAAAATTAGCAAACCTAGACTGTTTGGACACATTCCCAATATAGTGGGTTTTTCTTTTTTTTCCCAAAATGCAATCAAGCCCTGGAACATCAAACATGAAGTCTCCTTGAAAGTTGTTCAGTCTCTTTGGTGCAATATCCAGAGCGGCTATAGATTTATGTAATCGCAAGCTTGTTAGGGAGATTTCTCAGGCCCATTGACAGTGACGTGCACTCGGGTTTGGTAGAGGTGACATCTGGGAAGCACAATTCTGCTGCACCACCACGCAAAAGCAATTAGAGATCTATATTCCCAGACAGGTCCGGACTTTGTTCTATGGTGGAGGGATACGTGTGGTTTAATGTCGTTATTACCATGACATGTGTCCCTTACACCGTCTTCGAATGACAATCAAAAGGGTCACCATGAAAAGGGGGGCAGCAATCAGTTAAATCTCGCTCTGTGAATAAGACTGTTGACAAGTCAGGACACCAGAATGCATTTTCCAAGTGAATTGTTCCGGGGATAAGAAAGTGTCTGAGAAGGTGCAGCAAACACCACACAGGAGTTTTGAATAGAAGTAACAGAAAGTAACTGAAATAACACCAGTTATCAGACAATGTTACGGCTGCTGTAAGTTAGCAGAGCAGGATTGTTAATTAGAAATGGTTCAGTTTTCAGTTGGACAAGCTCTGCTCAAACACACACACCACTTACAGCATTAAATTAATCTCTACCGACTAAAGTAATTAGTCCAGTCTATTAATTACTATAATCACCCATTATCATGTTGGCCTTCATTTTAACATGTTTCATGGATGTAACGTGCCTGTAGCAAAGCCGTTTCCAGGGGATATTCTCTGTTTGAGTGCTAATTATGTTGTAATTAAAGGATAAGCCTGGCATTAGTCTATATTTCTTATTGTCAACAAATCTCATTAAAAAAGGCCAAAGCCAACAACGTGTTAGTGAGTCTTGCAATACTTTCAAACTTCCCTAGCCTTCTTGTGGCACTCAAGCCCACTTGTTCCTACTGAAGACATTAATCTTTAAAAAAAAGGGTCACAAATGGCTCAATAATTTCCTAAAAAAATCTGGACACTGTAGTTTTTAGCAAACATTACAGTAAATAGTGCATTTGGTGGGGACTATTTTCAGCTGTGGATTAATACACATTTGGTGCTCTAGTATTTCTGACGACAGGACCGTGCATGTGGGATCAACTCAAAATAAACTATAATGCCTATGTTCATCTTAATGAAGGAACACGTCACCCAGTGTAACAGTGTGGCTCACTGATGTGTTTTTAATAGTTTTTGGACAACAATGGAGATTGCATGCACAGAGGAATAAGAATGTGAGCTTTGACTTCACAGAAAATACTTGTTAGTAGGATCGTTCATTGTTTGATTTTGTCTTTTTACAGGATTTCATCAGCCTCATGCTTCAATACAATTGTTGTTTTGTTTTTTTGTTGTTGTTTTTTAAAAAGCACTCCATTCACAAACGCCAAACATGTCCTTTCACAATGGTCCTTCACCTAAATGTGTACGGAAATAAGATGGTGGAACACACTATCTAAATGGAAATATTTTGCACAGTATGAGAAAAACCTGCTATAACATTTCATATTAATCTCATCTTACAATGCAAACTATATCCACAGAATCTAGTTCTGCGGGAGCCTTATATGTTGGCCCCCTGTGAGCTGTGATGAAATAAAGATGGGGTCTGAGGAGATGGAGGTAGAGTGCGGTAAACAAGGCGGCCCTGCTCCCCAGCTGTGAAGGTGACACAGGGACGCTACACACAGAACAAGCCCTTTTGATTAATCACAGGATATTTACTAGCTCATATCTAATCAGGGACTGCAGGATCACAGGATACATCATACACGGCCCAGGAATTTACACAGCAGAGTTAACCTGTCACCTGCCACTGTCCTCTTCCTTACATCTATAAACAGTGTGTATAGGTTGGCCAGCAGTTACACACCACAGGCAGGTGGCTCAGCCCCAGAAGTGATTGTTTTATTTGCGCTGAAACAATATAACCTGTAGTCAGATACTCAATATGTCGTTTGATATAAAACCTTATGGCAGAGGGGAGAAAGAGCCATTTATCTCAAGGTGGTCGTGGTAATGGGATACAAGAACGTGAGCCGTTTTCTCACAAAGTAAACTACAGCATTATGTGCAGTAGCCTGTCCTGCCAGCCTGTAACAGTGTAATAGTCATTTCCTGGGGAGGACATACAAACCAAAGACTAATCCAAGATTACAAGCAAGAAGGGATTAAGCAATTGTGATCTCTGATGGCTTATACTATGACTTTTATAATCAATTCAGCAATCAGAAGAATGTGAGCACAGCTGGAAATTTTATAAGAAACTTCAGTTTTTAGGGATAATTTTACAATTTCTTTTTTCAAAGAGTCAAACCAGCATTTTTAGGTCTGTGTGCTGTGATACCTCAGACACCCATGAAGAGAGCTACAGAAATACTTAGTAATCTTTAGCCATTTTTCTAAAATCTTTTCACAAGCGCATACAACATTCTGATAATTAATTTAGATTTTTTATTTATTTTGATTTTTCACCGAGGAGTTGGTGGAGTTAAAAAAAACAGCTCAAAAGAGAATGAATATTGGCCATGCATTCACCAGGTGGACACAAACACGACTCTAAATAAATGCTAACATTTCCCTGTTATAATTAGACAACTGTTTGCTAACAAGTTCGCCATATTAACTTAAAAAGGTCAAAGGTTGTCAAAATAATAGCATGTAGAGGTATAAAAATACATAAATAAGTCCCACTTTAATTATGTACGAAAAAAGCAAAAGTCCTTCAAAAACTGTTGTCTTTAGAAAATGGCTGACTTGTAGGACTTCTGTTGTTCAGTTAGTTGTAGCCAACATAGACCAATAAGTATACATGTTCATTTGTAAAAAGCATTTGTATGAAACTGCATGAAATTGATGAAGACATAACCTTTATTGTGACCTGTGAGCTGTCTTTTGTTGTTAGCACGTTTACAGGAAGAGAGAGTACTGCAGCCCTTCTGTGTTTATGAGGGGTCAGGATAAAGCGTAGCCTGCACTATTGTGTCGCCTGGAAAATGTCACTCCACAGGGGGGTTTGTCTCAGTTCAGGTTTACAGAAACCGGTTTAAAGAAAACCCTGACAACACTGACACATAACAGTAAATTCACAAAAAATGTTAAAAGGACAAAATATGAGGGCCCATATAACAAGAACATATTGTATCAAGACTTTATGCTTCCCTGATTGTTTTAAATTGCTTTTGTCCCTCATCCATACAAATGTGATGAAGCCCTCAGAGACAATTTGAGATAAAACACTTTTGTTTGTGTTGAATCACAAGTGATCTGTGGTCTTTAAGCAATAGATCACTTAGCGCTATTGAGCCAGATCTCTGCCGCATGAGCCCTGGACAAATAGTCTATTAGATGAGAGCGTTTTTGTCAGTCTCCCCGTCTCCCAGATATTTCCTCAGAGTGACGAGTCGCATTAGACGCCAGGAGGAAGAGTAATTTCTGTGTCACATCCCTTTAGCCCAACCTCGCTGACAATCACCAAGAAGAGGGCATTCTCACTAAAAATTAATCACATTTGCCTTTTTAATGGCATCCCTCAACCCTCTGCCAAGAATTCACAATCATCTTCCTGCTATTGTGGTGCTCCTGCAGCTTGGTGTCTCTGGAGGTGACAAAGTGATTTCAAGGAGTGTATCAATACTTACATCACCCCTCTGGCCCTCACTCTTCACTGTTGACACTGAAGCACTCGGAGCCAGGCCTAACTGGCAGAAGGCCATCCACTTTAGAGATAAACAGAGATACGCAGTGGAGGATTTAAGGCTCAAATACATCATATTTTTAGATAATAAATTGTTAGAAGAAGTGCATTTAACAAGTTGGGGTTCCAGTGAGAAAATATCAGGTTTTCAGGATCCATTGCTGTAGGTCGATGACATTTTCACTGTGTACCAACTACAACAAAGAAGTGAAACAAGATCACAAATATGACACTAGATGCTCTGTTACTTTTGCTGTTTGAACGTGCTTCAAACTAGTGGTGGGCAATATAACGATCAATACCATGAGATATTATATCATCGCACTCTTCTAGTTCCAACTAAAGCAAAGAGGCCAAATTTGAATGATTTTTCCAATGGCTTCATGCCAAACCAAATTATAAAAGCAGTTATTAACCACAAACTTTGAACATTACATGGGATTAGTAAGGGTCATCAGTAAAATACAGATCCACTACATTACTTCACTTAAATCATTTTAAAAGAATTGGATTCAAGGTACTGTCTCATTCTCTCAGTAAAGACAGAAATGGTTTCTGCTGCCATCAAATATTCAGACAGACTTGTAATTCCTTGTGAGTGGGAAGCCCTGTAAAAATAACTGGGAAACAAAACACTTGTGGTAAAATATTGTTCTGAGGACATTCTGTCAGGTTCCTCTCTTTTTCACAGATTTCATCACTGAGCTACTGTGGCGTAAATGCTTTAAAACACTTTGACATAACATGCTGCGTCCAGAGACCCTCTGCTTCTGAATAATGAATCTACAGTATGTTCCAAACAGCTGTCTTCCTGCAAGAAGTTTTTTTTTTTTTTTTTTTTTTTTTTTTTTTTTTTTTTTTAAGGCTTTTGGTCGCATCTCTCAAGTCCTTTTTTAAAAAACCATTATAATTTGAGATAATTCACCTGGTTCTCATTACAACAACACCTGACCAATCAGTGGAGCTTTAACTCGCTCTAAACCATTGTGATTGGCCAAGAAGCAGAGACAAAGTCACAAGCATCCTCCATTCTTGCTGCCCCCGCTCTTCATATTTAATTCAGAGGATGTGTATTTCTTTATGATTGCAACATCTGTTTGCTCCCAGTGCCAGCTCCTTCTGTCAGCCACCCTCTGTTCAATAATTCCTGTCCTGACCCCTAAGAGCCCCTGACATCACAGCACCGGCTGCTGCTCAAACTTCACCGGGACCAGACACAAAAGGGACAGGTGCCTGCTACCAAATCATCTGGTTAATAAACCTGCATCACCTAGATCAGTGGTTTTGTTGTTGTTGGAATAAGCCAAGTGAACTCTCTGTCTTCATAACAAACTGATATGGTACTACATATAGTACAAGAATTAAGAAGACATTGTATCATCACTTTTAAGTGAAAACAAACTCCCATGACACCAGTTGACAGCAACATGTCATTGTAAACATCTGCAACATGTTTGCATGTCCAGTACAGGGGATGGACAAAATAATGTTAACATCTTATGAAAATTGACTTGAATTGAAATTCAAACACAATTACAAACTACAATCAATTAGCAGAATTAGGCAGCTAAGAGAGGTCTGGCAATTTGATATGCAAGTTTTCAATAAACAACCCTCAAAGCCAAGTCACCTGGGTGCAAACTGTAGGGGTATGGTTTAAAAATAAAAAATAAAAAATTAACTCAGAGGAAATCATGATAACATATGCAGAAATGGATATGACCTACTTCTGGAGCAGTGTTTGCAATTGTGATTTAGTTACTTTGGTCCTTTTAAGTGTTAAAGAATATATTTTTCTGTAACTTCTATACCATGTGTAGAGGCACTGTGGCAGATTAACTTACATCAGATTTACAGCATGTCAACACTTATAACTGATCAAAGTATTGTGTCTGGTTTTCTCAGTGTGATCCTCGTTGTCAGACGCATTGAAGGTGACGGGGTCCATAAACAGATGCTACCCACTGACCTTAGAAAACATGGCGGAGGGGCCAGATGTTTGGATGACCTCTCAACCTTGGGACCAGCTGATGTGGCAGTGATGGAGATGGGTACTGGCAGAAGAAACTGATCTAGTGGCATCAGAGGTTCCCATTTTCCCACTTTTTCCTGTGTTGTCTTAACCCCCCAAACTGGGCAATCCTGGAAGGCAGGGAAAGATGGAGGACAAAGAGAAATATGTAAACACAGAAGAGAAAGAGACAGAGAGAGGGAGGGAGGACTGGTCAGTGTTGACAGTTGTCACAGATGTTGAGTTCAGCACAAAACTCTGCCAGAAGCCATCATGTCATGGCTAAGTTAGCTGAATGAACAAGAACAACTCCAGGCCCTGCCACTTTAAATCTCGCTCAAAATTCAACAGCTGTTTCTTGAACGAATGCAGATGCAAAATAATGATAATAATGCCTACTTACAGCTCCTGCTTGGAAGTAAACAATCCTTCTTGACCACACCCTGTGCACATGGTGTCTCATTAGCTCTGCAATGCTGTAGCTCTTTTGGAGATTTTATTTTGGAGGCAGCAAGGGCTTTTGGCAGGCATTGTCAGAGGAAAAAAAAACAGTTTGAAAAAAGTTGTGATAAAGAGCTAACAATTAATGCTTTCAATCTTCAAGTAATCTATTTTTTTCTTTCCATTTTCAAAGCCATGACACAACCAACCAGTGCCTTTACATAGTTGTCAAAAACAAGCAAAGCATCTTTGTAATATGTATCTACAGTGTTGCTTCAACATCATTTCTCCTCAAATCAACGCCTGCGCTTGTCTATTCTGGCATCTGAAATTCTTAACATTTTGACTGGGTGCATTTTGGCTCCAAGCATCTTCACTCAGCTCAGAGAATGTCTTTGTGCCAAGGCCACAGCCTGTGGCGGTTTTCCTAGTGACAGATGAGCATGTCAACATGTTTGTGTGTGCGCGCGCGTGTGGTGAGACAATAGGTCTCGTAAGCTGTGAACTGTGTCGTTATGGACAGAACTGCCAGGATATCCAGTAACCAATACACCAACATATTAATCAGACATAGTAACATGCATACAACTCAGTAAATATGAACACTAAATAAAAGGCAAATGCACATATGCATGTGGGCACACAGATACACAAAATTAGTGTAGTGACTTCTGAAACGTTGCTTTTTTGACCGACTTCGGCACATAGTACTTGGCCTCACACAGATGGACTGATAACGCTCAGTTGTTGTAATTACTTGCTGAAAAACAGTTATATAAACATTGCGACAATTTGTATATCCAAGACACATTAATGAGCAAATATACAAGTAAGAATATCCTCATTTGTCCTCAGAAAAATCTCCCTTAACTATAACAGCATAAAACAAGAAAATAAATGGTGAGCTGCACCAAAAGAGAACTGCGACATGTGGATCTAAATCGGTCCGTCCTGTCTCCAGGCCTGTTGGCAAAGGGCAGCTCAGCTGTAGCAGGCAGATTGTGTGAACTACGAACATCTCTCCACAGGCCATACCAAGGTGTCTAATCCAGGAAACACTGAACATACACCCTGTGGGCTCCCACAGTGCACTGCAGCCTACATCCCAGTACATACTGCAACAAATATTTCATCTCATCAAGCCAGTTTGTCTATTGTTGAGGGAAAAAAAAACTAAAAATACCTAAATATGCCAGTAGGGTACAATTATTTGATTAGTTTCCGATAGAAATCAGTTTGTTTAAAGACTTTTTGAAGTCTGAATCTGAGACCACATGACTTGTTAAGATGCGTGATTTTGCAGTAAAACATAGGGAAAGACTGCATAAAGAAAAGTGTATATCTGAGCAGCGGCCATCACTTGAGCATGAGGCATGCTGCAAGACATCTTTATCCTTGGGTATGACGTAAACCTCAGTTCTTTAATAAAACCTGCTGTTAACATGCTAATATTTGCAAATAACCAACACAAAGCTGCAATATTTTTTTATCTTTTATCTTTCAGAATTTCTGTACATCCAGTAGAGTAGTGTGTGCTTGTGACATATTTGTGAAAATGTTTTTTTTTTTTTTTAAATCCTCGGATATAAATGTATAGATACTTAATTTACACATTTCAGCACTATACCTGAAGAAATATTGCCAGATCGCCTAGGAGTGTGTCTGCTGTCCAGCACCTGTCACATCGGCTGAGTGTCACCCACGTCACAGGGTGTCGCGAAATGACAGCTCCCAATGTCTGCAAAGATGAAGCCTCGGGAGAGGAAAAAAACGGGACAGATCGAAATTTCATACTCCCAAGTATATCAAAGTGACTCCTGTCAGCATTGCATCAAAGCGGAGAAACAGGAACTGTTCATTTTTACAGCTGAGAGTTAGACTGTGGAGGGAGTTTTCTGGGGAAACAGGGTGGGAAGGTGAGCACCGTAAATTACGTTGGGCGACTTCCAGGAAAAATTATGACAATAAAAAGCACCTTGTCTGACAGCAGAGTCAAAATAAGGCTGTGAGAGAGGGTGAAGCTGAAGGGAGACTTTTGAGACAAAGATGAGAGTCAGTGATTTTCAGAGATCTAGTTTCTCTGCATCAAGGCAACAACATCCATGTGAACCTCATGTGTCACTGTGAGTCTACTGTTAGCAGTGTTGCCTGCATGGTGCAACACAGTGGTAACCTGTGATTGCATCTCACATCTTTTGAGGAAATCCAAATCCATGTATTCAACACTGATAAAAGAAAAATGTAAATTTGACAAAAATCTCATGAGAATATAGACACTGCTGCAAATGTGTGCACTGCAAGTTAAATGGAGGAATTTTATTAAGAAAATAAGCGTTTTATTAAAATTGAATGATGACCATTTTGTGGTAAAGAAAACAAGTTCGGAAAACGAAAACATGGTCAGAGCATCACACAAAATAACATCACAGTTACATGGAGCAAGCCTTTTTGCCTTAGCAGTCTGGATAAACAAGTGTGTGTGTGTCTTTGCTTGTACAGGCCTATAGTGCTACAAGATACAGAGAAGACTTGGGCAGCGATGACAAATATTAGAGGCTTGAGGCTAAAAGAATCCAAGGCAACCAAAATCTGTTTTTGTCCCAGGGCCAAACCCTGCACTGCGGGCCACTTCTGATTTCAGAACTAGCTAGTGTAATGCAACCAGCCATGCATTAGCATTGGCCCTCCAGTTAGAGCAGGCTCTTACAATCCTGTCACCCGAACTTATCATACACTCACAGCCAGACACACACATGCAAACATGAAAAAAAGCAGCAAGAATGCACCAAGCTTTATCTGATACATAGATCTCTTTCTATCTCAGTTTCCTATTATCTCTGAGGCACACAAATACATTAATGCTACTCACTCACACAGGGATCATAATTCAACAATATTCAGACCACTGAAACCTCTCCAGAATCTCCAATGGTCAGTGGCTATTAACACCGGCAGCAGGGACGCCCCTCTACACAAGATAAAAAACTGAATCTCCCCGTTAAAGCAGCCGGCCCATCTCTCTCACCACTTAGAGGTGGGCCCGAGCTAGCATACAAAGTTCAACAACTGTGAAGAAGGAACTATTAAAGAGGACACACAAAGCAGTGACCTTGACTGACAAGTGCTCTTCATTCTGGCCATAAACAGCAGTGGGGCCTGATAAGTGTTCATCGGTGCGGGGAGTAATGACCTATCCGTCAGCAGCGGTTGGGCTGTGTGAGGTAGTATAAATGGAACATACATAATGTACAGCAATAATACCAGCACGCTCACAGCCTAATGTATTATCATTATTCTTGGGAACCAGGGTTTTTTTCCCCCCTCCCCTAACTCCGTGTAGTGTGTGTCAGCACGGCGGGTAAATGCCTTCCGGCCACGATAATTTCATTCTAATCTTTGTTCCATATTATAATTTTCATGGTCAGAAATACAGGAGGAAGCAATGCCACGTTTCTATCAAGGGCTAAACAGAACACAGGCCATAACTGGAGGTTTTATGTGACTGTATAATCCCAATTCTTAGTGCGCCAGTCAATTTATGATAAGAACGGAGAAAGCTGTAAATTTATGTGTGATGGCCCATCTTAAACAACATCATTACGGGCCAAACCAGCCTCTGATAGGGCAGCTGTATCCATACTAGACACTGAGAACATGTTTAAAGAGGAGGACATCAGAAAATTCAATATTCATAACATTAATACACAATATAAAATTTGACTACAAAATTAAAGTTTGCTTAAAAAAAAGATACCTAGCATCTACGCAATAACCTTCAACCCTAAAGAAATAATCAAATTAAGAGTAATAACCGAACACAGAACTTACATAAACCATGTTTGTTGTAATGTATACTGCATGAATCACTCACTACTAGCTCATTGTCCCCATGCGACAGTATTTGACTCACTTCTGACTGACCTAAATAGCTAGCGGTTTGTTCAGCACTTCTGTCTTCACGTCAAGCTGGACTAGATATTAACAATATCAGCCTTCAGAACCAGGCAGGTAAGATCTCTAGTGGATCTTTAGAAGGAATCTCACTTTTTCCTCCCCGATATTAATACCTTAAAGGAATAGTGCGACAGTTTGGGAAATTAGCTTATTTGCTTTCTTGCCGAGAGTTAGATGAGAAGGTCGATACCACTCTCGTGTCTGGCTGCAGCCTCACATTTACCATACAGTTAGCTTAGGCTAGTTATTTCCCCGTTTCTAGAAAGCCCCCCCCCCAGAACAGCATCGGTCTGTTGGTGTAGCGGTCACCTTGAAATGACCCTTTGAATAATCAGAATGTGATCCATTCAGTCCAGTAAAATTTGTAATGTCTAAAAGGGCCGTATCATTTCATTATTTTATGTGTACCGCAAACCGACAGGAAGTCAGCAGGCCCAAGGTTGACAAAGTAACTGCATCTAAGGTGGATCTGTAATATCTTGACAATACATGATCCGATTAATAGAGTCATTATCGGAGGTGATACCGATCTGCTGGATCAGAGCATCCCTAATCTTTAGCCCAAGTTAAAAAGCATAAAGCTGTCAGTCAGGAGTCAAACAAAAGTCCCATATACTCAGTCATAGTTCTTGAAAGGACCATAGACTTGTGAAACCCATTTTATAAAATTTGTTTTTTGTTTCTTTTGTCTGTGAATTTTTTAAAATAAGACACCATTACCGGAAACCTCCCCCACATCTCACTTATACAATACTAAAAGGTTTATCTCCAAACAAATATCACATCCCAAAATACTACCTAGTAAAAGCTAATTCAGTCTGGAACCTATTCTGGTTGTGCAAATGGCTGTCATGCAACACCATTAATTAACAGGCATTTCTGAGGCCTCCCACACACATACCGCATCAAACTCACAGCCAGTGTCCTGATCCAAAACTCATCTCTGCTCTACAGAAACAAGGATATGCAGTGCTACTACACATTCTTATAACACATACTGCATATTATGAGAAGGTATTCTTGGAAAGTGAAATAAACTCCATTAGGAATACAGGAATAGTTGTGCTGCATTTCCTTGAAAATAGTTGTTTTGCTAGTCAAAAAAAAACCTTATTCACTCTTGTAGCAGGGAAGTAGCCAATGTTCAGTGATGAGATTATTTTCAGGATAAATTATTAATCTAGGGCTCTGAATGTTGTAAATATTGCGTGCATGCCTGCCTCGTCTCTCCCAGGTATCCCTACAGAACAGAGTAAAAATGAAGGATGCCTCCAAAGCTTGGAGACAGTAATCTCCCCCGTGGAGGTCAAATCTAACATGGCAGGTTAGTGTCTGTGGAGATTGACAGCCTGGAGAAATACTGCTGCCAGGCACCCACAACGCACAGTGACAGTAAACACCTCCCAGGAAAAAGGCTGGTTCAAAGCCTTATAGAGCAACTGTCAAAGGGCGGCAGCTGTAAGAGTTGCTGCCGATGCTGCACTGATAGACTCCGTGAACCTATCGCTATCATATCAAAACCATCTCAATAATGGGAACATCAAACTCACCCAGGCCGTATACAGCTCCAACCTGTACACATCGTCATCAGAAACATTTGTAGGTAATCCTTATTCTTTCTGCGACTTCATTTACAATCACTTTGATTTCCAAAGATCTTTGAAAAGATTGTTTATATAAAATCATGACTTTTTTGTAACCATTTACTGTAGTTGTGTGTAAATACTATGGGGAGGGTTACTGGTGTTTTTGTAGAAAACTATTAAAAGTCAAAATCATATCTTTGAGTTTTTGACTGACAAAACAAGACATTTTAAGATGTCACCGTGTTCTCTGGAAACTTGTGATGGCCATTTGTTTTGCGATTTTCTAATATTCTATAGAGCAAACCTCTGAATAAATTGAGAAATCAATACATAAAACAGTCTTGAAAATAATAGTTGGCTGCAGCCATGATGAGAAAGATTGTTTGTATAAAATCATAACAATGCACTGCAACTCATTGGTCACTATTTCATGTTTACACGGCAGTTTTGCATAAATTCTGTGCGGTGGGTTATTGATGTATAATAGATCATCAAAAGTCAAGCAGAAGAAATGGACTTGTTTAAAGAAATTTATTGAAGCATTACATTAAGAAATGGATGAATACATAGACCTACACTTACACTTAAATCTATGTTTACTGTGGTTGCACAGAAATTGTAATGCAGCACAGCAGACCACTAATTGCATGAAATATGTTATCTTACAGGCTTGTGCTGTCTGCCTTTCATAAACAAAGGCTGACAGATCATGCCCTCAACCAGTGACCCTGCTGTGAGCATATGCACTAATGCAAGGTCACACTGGAGACTGGCCACATGAGGAGAAAACAGCCATCCAATTTGCCTTGTGAGCCCAACACAGATACAAACTACCGATGTAGTCATCATGCCCTACAATAAAATGTCAGTGTGTTAAATGGGGCCCTTTTTTCATTAGCAGCTCTAATAAATGGCTCTTCTATAAAATAGGATTCCCTTTTATGTCCGTGAGTGGAGAAAATGATAAAGGGATATAACTGCCAAAAAAATCTGTTGTATGCTCAATGTCAAGGAGGCTTCGTTGGCTCCCACAGAGCTCAGCTTTTGTGTGCAAAAGCATAGCAGCCCCCTTTCATAATGGCAGGTGGCCATTTTTAAATCAGATCTACATACAATACTAGCCATACACTGCAGTGGCTGGCACATTTACCAACATGACTGATAATAGAAGATTACATCTGCCTCAAAACAAACCATGCTGCCTTATAATTTGAAGCAAGGAAGTCATATCCAGGGCTCTGATTGGTCAGATTATGAGGGCAAGTGTTGATGGGAGCATGCTATGAGGGGGCAATGGAGGTTATGAGGGGGCTGTGGGTAGAGGAGGCAGAAAAGACAGGCGGACAGACAAACAAACCTATGAGCCTGACGCCCCCCCTGCTTGCCCTTTGTCATGCACCCTCCTCACCTCCAGAGCTGTCACTGGCTTGTCAGAACCAATCACAGGATGCCATGCTGTCTGCCAGCCATGTACCAGTTTGGACAGGATGACATCAAATTTCTGGTGCTACGTGTCAAGGACCATACGAAAACAGATGTCCTCATTACTGGGTCGCCCGTGCTTTAGAAATACTATATACTCACCTTTTCACAGATCAGATCAGGGGATTAAGAGATATTAGAAGGTTTCATTTTACAGTTTAATCTTAATTTTGGTGTAAATTAGCAGTGAAATGTCTGAAAATGTCTAAAAATAATAATAGGCATTAGGAAAAAAAATCATATACTGTTTATCATAAAAACACAATTTTAAACAAATAATTCCATATAAGTGCTGAAATGTACACTATCCAAAAACAGCAAACTAAAACCCAGTCAAAGCCCGATCACAGTGTGATAAAACAGTGACATGTCCAAGCCTGGTGTTATGCATATATGAGGCCCTCTGAGATCCAGCATGACAAAAGTAACTTTATTGAATGGGACAGATCGCTGCTTGTCTGACTGACTTAATCTGTTTGATTGAGCAACGGGACGCCTTTGGCTTCACAAGTCCTTCAAAGGCTGCAGATTCTGCAAGTGTGAAAAAAAGAGGGAGGAAAAAAGGAAAAGAGAACCCCCCCCCCTTCTATTGCAACAGACACACACACACACACACATACATATATACATACATATATACACACACACACACTAGCAGCTTTTGGAGCGTTTATTTATTAGCTTTAAACATCTTATTCATTGCCCTACCACCCAAGACCTTTCAGGTCATCAGCCTCTAACAAAGACCGCAAGCCTGGAAAATCTGTCAACTGTCAGTGTCATTGATTAGGAGCAGAACTCTGGGCAGATGACGAGGCTTCATTGAAGCCAACCGTTGAAGAGTAATAAAGGGCAGAGCTTGAAGAGTTTGTCCCTGACAAAAACACTGCTGCTGCAATTTTCCTCTAGACTCAAAAAGCATGCCACATTACAGAGCTATACATTCATTTGCTCATGCTTCACGATCTTATTATGGGGATCCAACTTTCCACTCCACCCCCTTTTTTCACCATGTCGTCCTAACACAAAGCAGACCTCAGCTATCATTGTGCTTGATCTGAATTTTATTTAGAGCTCCATATGCTTCTCCAGCCTACTCTCAAAGCCTGGTGTTGATGCTTGGCCTCTCTTGGCCTGTTAACCATTAAAAGAGGGGCCATTCTGTCACCACACTGCCTATTGTGGGCCTTCAAGGTTAAGAGACAAAAGTATGAGATCATGAATGAGTGCTTGGCAGTCTATTGGAGTTTTCCATCCACACAATTGAACTGAGTATCTGCACCTGATGCAATTCAAGCATCCATTTTAAAAGAGAAAAAAGGGGCTATTTTGTTTGCTGGAGTGGCCCCATTAAATAAAAGGATTTTCATTTTCAAGCATTTGGCACACGGATTTTCAACATCTCTGCAAAGGAAAGAGACCCATCACAGTGGTGCCATGGTTCTCTCCTACTGTCTTACAGAAAATGCAGCTAAATACTCAGCCAGACCTCCTGGCCGCTATGAGCACCCAGACATACAGTTAGTTACACATGAGACCACAGAGGAGCTGGATGAAACCCCAGAGATACTCCACACCTCACAGCAAGGGGCAGGCTACAGAATTACCCCTCTACCATCTCTGGGGGCTTCCTCTGAACAGACACACACACACACACACACACTTCCTCTACACTTTCTCCCCTCCAAGTAGCCAAAGCTGGGTCTCGCAGTCTCCAGGTCCCCCCTTAGTGACAATTTGTCCACATCAGAGAGCCGTCATCCCTAACGAGATCTGACTCGTGACACACAGATGGGGAGGGGCCAGACACGGGCAGTGCTAGTGCTGGGTGCCTGCCTGCCCCGGGGCTACAGAAAAACGCCATGTTCAGACTGCCGTGTGAGAGAACACAACTGCTTTCTGCTAAGCTCTGCTCTACCACCATAAGCTCTACCAGCCCACATCGCTAGGCCATTACAAGGGAATGTTAATTATATTTGTACACACAACCAACTGAAATATAACATACAGCTTAAGAGTGCAGGAATTTCAATACTATACTTATTTTCTTATCAGCATACCGTTCGCCAAAAGTGTTACATTTAAAGCCCATTAAACAAAAAATAACTAAACTGTTTGCCATACATCCAAAAACTTCCTCACTATCTTACCATCTGCTGTCACTGATCTTACCGAGTTCTACAAATAATAAACTGCAAAGGATAATTCATGCCACTTCATTAAACCATTCACAGCAAGAAAAGACACTTTCTTAGCACAGAGACACAATAAGTCTGTGACTAAACAGCAAATCATGTGAAATAAGCTTTGCATTGTGACACAAAGAACAGACCCTTTCAGCCCCTCTTCCATTCAGCTGTAAAACTACACATAAGAAGAGCTGGCCAAAATGTTCTTTGGAGCCTTCTGGCAACTTCTGTCAGTAACTGTCACTGACAATGGCTAGAAGTTTCACAAGTCTGGTCGAATATCATAAATTATGTTTAAAAAAAACAAACAAAGCAGCTTAATGATTGTGATTGCAACTTCCATTTCTACATAAAACCTTTATGATAAAAAGGTATTATATTGATGACATATGTAGGCCTAGTGTCAGGCGATATAAGACACACACACTGCACATCCTCGATCCCCCCCTGCCACATGGGTTGAACCTGTATCATAAAATCATAGCCTCTCTGTTCCGGTCAAATGCATCAGCCAGGCAAATGTATGCAATTAGGTCATGTTGGCCCAGGGTGACCCCACACAGGGGACAACAGTCATTGTCAATATCTTAGGTGGAGAAAGAAAATCCTATCAAGGCACGGGGTAAAATTGTCCGATGGAATCACCTTAATAAATAAGACAACAGATAAATAAAGCGGAGGGAACACTGTGCATGATAAGAATTAAATTACCCTCCAATATGCTGTGCTTACCCAGTGCTGGCCTTTAATTTGGAAACAAATGACATACTGTGGCCAGGAAATTATGATTTAAATGGGTAATAACCTGGAGGCCCCCTTTGAACACAGGCCCATACAACAACTACACCCTTTCTAACACTATTTTGCCACAACCTTCTCAGTGTATTTTCTTATCATAGAAACTCAATCTGACTCGCAGTACCACAATTTCTCCAGACTATATGTCATTGCCATGAAACCTAAATTAATGTACATTTTTCTACTCCTTTGTTTCCTCTCTCTGCTCTCACTTTTTTTCTCTCCATGCTTCCACTCTCCTCAGCCCTGCTGGCTGCTCTCACCTTTCTCTCCTGGCCCTCTGGCCCTCATCCTTGGCTCTGGCTCCTGACAACCTCACCCACTGAGCTACAGATTGGCCAGCACACAATGCCCCAGATCCTCATTCACCACCACAATGCACTCACCAGCCATACACCTTCCCTTCTCTTTAACTCCCACACCACATCCCTTCTGTCCATTCCCTCATTTTCTTTCCCTCTCATTCATTCTCTTCGTTCATTTAATTTCCTGCAGCTCTCTCCGAGTCTCTCTCTTGCTTCTCTGACACTCTCTTTCTCCAACTTCTGGCAACTTGGTGGTGACTGGTGGGCCGACAACAGAAACCATCTCCCGCCTTATTCCGGTGCTGGGCAGCATGAGCGGGACGAGCCAGAGCTCACAAAGCCACCGCCGAGCAAAACAAAGGTTGTGTGCTCCATCATTCAAACCGGGGCCACTCCGACAGCTGCCTCCGCCACGCTCACACTGACAAACGGCCAGAAAAACAGATGGTTTGTGCATTCATGACCAGTTTAGTGGAAGCCCAGGAGTCACCCCCATTCAAGGGGAGGGTTTTTGTCAGCTATTCCATAATAAAGCTTTTCAGTCTGGTAGAAAATTAGAAATGCATTTTAAAATTGTCACTTAATTATTGAGGTCATCCTGGCCCATGGAGGAGAGAGGAAAGAGCTGAGGCTCTGGCTTTGTGATACATGACTGATCTGAAAAGATGGGCTGCCTCATTTCACTTTTTAAATCCTGCCAACACATTAGGGATGGGCGATATGGCCAAAAATGTTATCACAAATGTTTTTTTCATATCAGTCGATTTCGATAATTATCACTAAAAATGTCAAATCATTATTTCTTTCAAGTTCAAAAGCTGATTTTTGCTCCTGGGTGAAAGCTTAAGAAACCAGGTGGTTAATTGTGGTTTTAAACTACTCTTTGTCAGAATATGACAGACACTTGCCAAACCACCGAACATTTCACAAATCTGATGTACTGTAATGTCTTTCTGCATGTACTAATGGGTGATCTTGTTTCAAATCATGAAACAGGTTTGTGGTGTTGCCCGTTGTAGTTGGCACAGTTTTCTATGTTTTTTGTCAGATTGTAAATAGCCAAAATATCTCCAAACTACTGAAGTTGAGTGACCTTTGTCCTGCAAGCATACCTAAAGGCTCCTTCCAATCGGCCCATTTAAAGGCTCCTTCTTCTTCCGCTTCCATACATTTGACACTTGGCTTCCAAAAGTCAATGCATGTGCTTTTCAGAAGCAAACGGTTCTCCATAAAGACAAGGTTCATCATCTCAACATCTGATCAATATTGGCATCAAGATTTTCCACACACAAAATTATTAACTTAATTTTGAGATGTATGACAAGCACGCATCCTGCAACTGGATGCCATTTGTTCATGCATTTGCCCTCGTAGACATGCATTTACGTGCTGAACCACGCTGTTCTGTTGTTAGACTCACATCACGTCAATCAAACTGCCACACACAGGCACCATAATCGATAGATGAGTATGTCCAACGCTCTGAATCTCTTATCACCTCTGCTCTTTCAGACCCATATGGTTAAAGTACGGCCCTCTTCCGAGTGCCCCCCTGTAACTGTCCTGGGCACGTAAAGCTCTGTTTTACAGTCCTGAAGCCCTTTGTTTAAAGTTATAAAATCTCAGAGGGTTCTTTGCATAAATAAGAAAAGTAATTAGATAAGGCATATATGAGACTAAGTCAACCACAATAACAGTGTATGTCATATCATTAAAAAGAGCTTAGCGGTTGCTTTAAAGCAGTGAGGCGTGAACCATACTGGGCTTCTGAGCATCATCATCAAGCTCTTGGCAACACAGCCCAACAAGTCATTTCCAATTGTAAGAGAAAGCATTCACCATGTTGCACTATATCATACACAATACTGTTCACACAAATTAGCTGGAGTGCCAACCAAAGTGACACTGACTAAACTTAGTTTGTTTGTTCCCCCATATTAAATTAGTTGCACATCTCCCAGTGCCCAGACAGGGTCTAACAATGCAGGGAGAACGGCTGAGTAGATATGAATTAAAGATAACGCCAAGCCACCACACGTCTGTCTCTGCTTGGAAACCATCTGGACGTTCAATATTACATCCTTGTCTACACTTTTCACACTGATCAGGATCAAAGTTTTTTGACAGGTCTTCATGATGCATCACACCCAGATGTGGTTACTGGCTGAACGCATTTGTTGAGGTCTCACTCTCGTTCTGAGCAGTCATGCAATGGCTTTAAATATTGTCTCTAAGAGAAGTCACAGCTGGAGCAGAGATAAAAGTCACTTACTTCTTACCTTAAATGTGAGAGACATCATGTCATGTCAAAATATACCTAAACCAAAATTGAAAGTACAACCTTGCAGCAACATTTTAAAGAAACTGAAGGAATTGTCATTAATGTTTTTCAATATATATCTGTGAATTTCAACAACTGAAAATCTACTCTATATAAACATAGTCATACTGAAATATTAACATCAATGATACAATAAAATTTGTATTTCTGATTTTGGCGTGTAGTTTTTTGTCAGACAATTCATATAAGACCGCAAGCATATCTTAACTATTATGTGATCCAACACGTTGTGATCCTATTAATAATCATGTAGGCTCAGCATCATTGCACTGGACTGGTAAAGTCAAATTAACATAATCACTGTGATGATTAGCATAATTTCTGTGCTAGTTTGTCTGTGTTACTTACTGTAACGTATAGCACAATAGAGACACCCAACAGCATGTTACACACTGCAGATAATAGCAGACCACACATTCTTATTGACCTGTGAGAGACCCACACAGCTCACAGAACATAAACAAGAATACATTCATGACACCTTCGCGCACACACACACAGTTTGAAGCCGATTGTACCCCGACAGCTTCTGCTTTGTTTCCACTTAAGCACTGCCCTCCTCTGACTGTCCAAGGAAGTGCATACAATCAATATGGCAACACATCTACTCCTCATCACTGCTCCAAGTTATTACATCTCTCCAAAAGGAAAGATTACTTCAAGATTGGTTTTTATTACTTGTGGAGAGTACCCAGTCGGTGGATGAGAGACCCCTTCCCCATCCCACTTCAGCCCCCTATCCAGTGCCATTTGTTGTTGGACTGCACCCCTTTGGCAGCAGATAGGAATCACTTCCTCAGAACATGATGTGGGAGGTGTTCAAAGATAGACGCTGACAGAAATCTGCTGCCGTTGCCAAAAGCGCTGGCATTTCTACGACACAAGCAGTGGCTCTCAGACGGATGTGATTTGATCTAATAAATGTGACAAATGTGTGAATTTGGACAAAAAATAGCAATCGGATTAAATAAATACATGCTAGAGGTGGGTATAAACAACTTGGAAAATAAGGCACAGTATGTTGCTATGTTACAAACAAAATTATCTTTCAACAGTAAAAATATATCCTTGTTGCCAGCATAGCCTTTTGGTTTGATTTGTATTAGTGTTGTTATAATTCTAAGCTCAACCAGCTGGTAACTAGATGATACTCAATGTTTTCTAGCCAAAAAAAAAAAGATACATTTTCCATCTTTTTCAAACACTGTACAAACTGCTCCTGTGAGATTCAAACCACAAACAGCGACAGCATCTAAGCAGAAAGTAATTAAACCCGAAGTAGACTAATCAGCATTCATGAATGGCATCAGCTCCTAGTATGATATACAGTACTGTCAAGGTGATTTCTCACTGCTCACCAGCTCCTAACAGTTCTCACCATGACCATCACACACACACACACACACACAGCTGCTGTGTGCTGGTCCCTCCCAAATTAATACCCACAAGTGAAACCGTGACCTGCAGAAGGCAGCCCCGACCTGCCGTCCCAGAGCTTCTCAGTGGATCCACCCCCCAAGCGCGTGGCTCTGCCTGTCTCTCTCCCCCCAGACCGAACAAGGACAAGAGCTTGCATTGAGATGATGAATAAGATAATCACTGGCACAATATGTTAAAGTGTCAGTTTGTGTGTGAAAACATCAGTGTTTTGTTTGCTTTTATTAAAAAAAAAAAAAAAATACATTGTTACACTTAACTGGTATAAATTAAGATATGATAGAAGTAAAAAAATAATCACCAGCTGTGAATATGAATTGAATGTCAAGTCACTGAACAAAGCAACACCTTCAAAATAATCATTTCACACTTACATCATTTATGCTACATTTTGTCTGGTTAAAAAGCTCCTATTTTTCACTGCACATTTTTGCTCATTAAAAAGAAGCTGCCGCGGTAGCCGTTAAGGATTGGACAGCGGCTGGACCACAGAGCAAAGCTGGAAGTGAAGAGACTCAAGGCCAGAGAGACAATAATGGACCTTGTCTGTACAGTCACCAAATGGCTACTGCTTGGTTAGCTGTAAGCTCCATTTTGGGACCTTTGGGTTCCCATATTTAATTAAAAATCCATTATCACCTCTCAGCATAGTGAGCAGCACTTCAGCCCATGCCATCCAGATCTGCACTCTTAATTGGTCTTAAATGGCTAAATTGCTCTTCATGCAATCAGTCTTCCAGTTCTCTAAAAAGGAGAAGTTAAGAAAGAAGTATAGTCGGGTTAAAAATGATTCCCCCCCTCCCCCAATCTGCAAAGTGTACACTAAATAGTAATCAGTGTTACAACAAAATATGCACTCACAAACACACGCACTTCACCAGACCTTGTGGCAGACCTTGCAGGAAAACTGTTGTTTAGGTGGTGCATTAATATTCAAAAGGTGATGCTGCCAAAGCACCTTGAGCAGATGCGCACTGGCACACACTGATGGCCTGAATGAGGAGCTGCAGAGAAAACAGTACAAGAGAGAGAGAAGGGTTTACACAGAAAGAAAATAGAAGGGGAAGATAAAATCAAAAGACTGAAGTAAGAAGGAAAATGAGAGCTACAGGTAAAGAATGAATAAAAGAGAAAGAGGAGAGAAGAGCTCTCCTTCACATCCCAGCGCCAGTCTCCTTCATTGTTACCTCGACGAGTGCGGCCCCAGCTCCCCTGGCAGAAACTAAGTGGCTTGCTGGCATATGGTGTAACCTCCATTTGAGTGCTAAAAGCTGGATATTGTTTTTGTGGAGCAGATGTTGGCGGGCATGGCAAAAGGCACAGCTGACTGGGCTGCACAGCTGGGAACGGTGTCTGTGACCCACATACAGGGGGAGCAGTAGTCAACTGAGAGCCACAACCTTAATGGAGAATGGAGAGACACGATATGAAGTTTGTCCCTCTATTGTCTTTACATGCATAAAGTCGAAAATGAAGTCTGTTTTAGCTTGTATTCTATTGCTTTTTCTACGGTTATGACTATTCACTGATAGCAGCACTCTTTGCTAGTAGTAACTGTTATAAGTTCTAGTGATGAAGGAATCTGATTTGAATCCAATACTTCACTCATGATGTGTCAGAATGAAGCCTCGGTCAGGACACACAACCCCGAAATATTAAGTACATTCAGACTCACAGATTGATGAGGCTTCATTTCTATCGTTTTAATTTGGGGAGTTTTAGCCCGGCTTGTCACAGTAGGATGGAAAACAACCTCAGGTCTCTGTGTGCCTCTGAAAAACACAGGACCATCATGTTTTAAATTGGAATTAAATGAGCTTTCATGCCTAGATTTGAGCTAATGAAAACGAAACGAGGACACTTTAGAGTCCTGACCGATTTCCCAAACCCAAAAGTGTCCCAATGCCAAAAGCGGACAAATGAAGATTATGCTGAGATTATAATAAGGATGCCAAAGCCATTATCCAGTCTACTTTGACAAATGTTGTGCCTTTCTGTGAGCAGATGGGACCTAGAGTTTGGGTGGGGAAACAGGCAGAGTATCCTTCACCCAGTTGGCTAGAAAAGACCAGGATAAACGGCAAGCAGGACACTGTCAAGACTCCCCAGTATTGCATGTAAGTATTGTATGAGTGCTTATCTCCATCAAATACATTAATTTTGATGTGCTTAATGAAAACTGACCTGTGAACACAACAAATACTATAATATTATTCAGAGTTATTTTTTAAATCAAAATTCTCCACTGTTTCAGGTTGTTCAGCTGTTGTAATAATGTTTGTGTACGTTAATGTTAGCAGGACCTCAACTGTCCCTCTGCTCATCCGTCAATCAGCACCAGCCGATGGCCTTAGACTGGGCAGAACACTTTGGCTTGAGCTACTTAATTATGAGAGTGTTAAATGCCGTATGTTGCAGGCTGGGACAAAACAAACTGACCAGAGGCGGCAATAAAGGCCGTTTCCCCTTGTGAAAAAGGATTAGAATGGCCTGTCACTCAGTGGGGTCATGCAGAGCAGAGGCACTACTTAAAAAGTCATTTAGAGAATTAAGATGCCCCCAGTTGGGCCTGCAATCAGAAAAAAAACCCACATGCTAAATAAAACACCAAATAAATACTCAGCACAGCCTTGAGGCGACCACTGTTTTGTTTTGAAGTTCTGAATCTGCAAGGCTTTGGCCGTTGAATGCTGAGCTCTCATGGAGGTCTCATTAATTTTAGTTTTCTTGACTGCACACTGATTAAACCCACCCCTCAGAGGGAAAGGTAAAATGTGGGCAGCACCTTCATGTGCACTTCAGTAGTGGGAATGAACCTTCCTGTGGCAAGGTTTAGCCAAATGTACCAAGGGGCTGCTGCTGACATTAGAAAAACACTAATCTCCCCACAAAGACAAATGCATATCTCAATTTTTACAATGCACATGTCCTGTTTGAAGTTCGCACCTGAACAGAGTGGAACTGAAAAATCACCTGCAGCAATGTGCGATGACAGAGACAAGATGAAAACAAGCTTCTCACAAAGTGATCCTGGGACTCTGCTGTAATTACTACACAATTACCTTTGATTACTGCTGTATTTAGTTAGTACTGCATATATTATTGTTTCACCAGGAGCTGTTGAGACAAAATGCTTGAAAAAGCTACTGGGGTACCAGGGAAAATTATTTCAAAAAATTAATTAATTTTTTCCCCAGTTACTGCTTACAGATTTCACCGTTTCCTCTGCCGACGATACATCCTTCCAAGCTCCATCTTTCAGAGTGAAACAATCCATAATTCATACAATGAATGAATCAGATGAGGGAGAGTCCGAGGTTAGGTTTACAGCTTCGGGGGTAGCGTGACTCAGGACCTTTGAGGTTGCCTGATAACATGTAGGTCAAGTGCTAACACTGAAATGGTATACCTCTGTATCTGGTCATGAAGTCGTATAATCCGAGCAGGTTAGAGAGATTATATCCACGTTACTGCTGCTGCTCTTCACAGAGGCAGGGAGGACAGACTGAATTGCGCTGCTTTGACAGAAGTTATGAATACAGATCAGACCTCATAACTGACAGGCCTCACTGATGGACGCTCGGGGCTTCTCGGACTGAGAAGATGATTTGACAGGGAGATACAGAGACCTGCTACTACAAAATAGGTGGACAGTGGACAGGTGAGCACCAGCTGGTGGGGGTGTGTGTGTGTGTGTGTGCAGTATGTGCGCATGCAAGGGAAAAATGTCAGAGTTCCTATGATGGTTATCATCAAAAATGTTAATCTCAAACTTAAAAAAAGCTCATTCACTGAACAAGAGCTGAAGTTACACTGAAATGAAAAAGCTATTTCCACACATTTAGCTCATACAACCATTAGCTGTCTAATTAACCAATTAAAATGTGTCAAAAATGATTCATATAAACTTAAACGTATGATATCAAGATTTCCCGCTGTAGCTGTCCGAATGCTCTCTGGAATAAGTGGGGTGAATTGTATTTTAGGTTTTAACCGAGACACAGTATGTGTTTTAAGCCATTTACTTTTAAAAAAGGTATTTAGGTGCTTTTCAATGTCTCTGTAGTGTCATCATGTATTAACTTTATAATTTACTTTAAATGTTTAGATAATGTGTAGATGTGCTGATGTAGAAGTATAGTAATATAAGTATATAGAAGTAATTGGACAAGTTCGTATCACATTAAATACTATACTGTATGTTGCACCTTAACGTAACTATGTCCAACACTAAGTGTTTTAATGACAAAATAATCAAATTAGAGAGGATGCACAAAAAGGCTAGTTTATTGTGGTTTTGGGAACAGACTCCTCAGCATATCTGCGTGTGACAAATCTTTGAAATCATCTCTGAATAAACAGTGACACTACATATTGTTCTTTGTTGTAGACTAATATTTTTCCTGCTCATCACTCGATACGGTTACATGTTGTATTTGAATGTGGTCCAGGAGTTTCTCCATAGAGTCAGTGTGTCGATGTGGCAGTGTGCTGTGCTGAGAGTGAGCTTCTGTATGAGTCAGTCCCACCCTTCCATCTCGCGAGCAGGCCTCAGCCCTCACGCCTCATATCAGCCTGACTTTGATGGACACATGCTCCTTCCGTGCTTGGCAGGACGGTCTTTTGAGGAAACTCAACAAAAACAGCAACAGCGATTGGGGTGACACACACAGACGCCCCCAGACCCCAACTCCCCAAAAATCACAGACATGCACTTATACAGTATAATCAAACACAAACACCAACCTTTATTTCGCCGGTGGATTTCCTTCATGTTGTCTAGAAGAGCTCTGGAGAGATGTGTGCACTAAGAAGTCTCTTCACCTTTCAAACTTGATGAAGCTGGATCATTTGTGGATAATGTCTGACAAAGAAAGCAGAATGGGAGTCAGTTTTCAATTATGTGTTGTATGTTAAGTTATCTAAGAAGAGGCCAGAACTGGCTAACTGTTAAGAGACAGTGAATGGTCAAAAACAAGTAAGTTGTATTCAACTGTAGGATCATATAAAGTTAAGCGATCTTATACAGTGTATATCCAAAACAGTTATAATATTGTAATTTCTTATAATTCAATTTCTACTACAATAACTATGGTTATTCAGTCAAGTTTTACTATTAAGTGATCGACAGACTAAAAACTTCAACATCACGAGACTGAACATTACTTGGATCAATTGTGCGCTCTGGACATAAATGCCAGCACATCACCCACAGGGCTAAAACTCTTGATACTCTTTATTCAGCATGGAATCACTCTTGACTGAAGCAAGGCCTACTCCTTTGCCCACAGACAAAGGGAGTCCTACACTACGTCTGTGTCAGTCTGCTCATCCCATTATATCCACTCTGCTGCTCCCAGTCATCAGCTATGACGAGCCTTCACCTGAGTTGACAGGTGACTGCCCTGAGGCAGCACAGCACCCAACAGGGGAGCCTTAACCTGCCAACTATCTGTCAGTACCCCAAAACCAGCTCTGTCATGTCATCTCCTCCATGCCAATCACGATGACACATCAAGTTTGTGTCAGGAAACAGTGTTGGAGATTACAATCTAATACAACATTGCCCTGAGCCAATGGGAAGAACGAGGCAATTATTATGAGACAGAGATGATAATGTAAACGTTGGCAGGCCACATGCAAATAATTACAAATAGGATATTTTCTCCTAAAGCTTTAACTTTTGATATAATTGCTTGCAATACGAAGGAGGGGTAAGGACTCAAGAGGACACATTTCTGAAAAGATGACAAAGTCTAGAACAAGGCCAAAAAGGATTTCATTAATGAGGTATCATGTAAGGTTGTCCACTAATCCCCTTAGTGAGAAGGGAACATGGAGAGGGTTGTCACTCTAATTTTAGAAAAAGAATTCTCAACACAAGGTCATTAAATGTGCAATATTAAATATTACACTACCATAATTTTCACGTTTTGTTTGGTTTAATAATGGTTTGTTAAACTAAGGCTTCTTACAACCAATGACAAACTATCTTAATAAATAACATTTCAATCAAAAAGCCCTTAAAACCTCTGTTATCAATATCCGAATAATAATGGATCAAATGAGTATGTGTGTGAAAAGGGTCGCTTATAGTGCCAAATCCACAGATAATATAATTGTATATAATAAACAAATATACTGTTTTGGTTCACTCTCACAACGTTGTTTTCAGACACAGTAGGCCGCTGTTTAGAGCAAGAAGGCTCTAAAAACCCACTGTACACTACCTGCCTCACACCAAAGGGAAAGCAGACAAAGTTAACAACTAGCTGATGAACATGATGGAGCATTTAGCCACTAAAGAGCCGGATATTTCCCTCAGCAGATTGTGGAGACCAAAATCTGAGCAAAAATGTGTGAATATTGGACTTACATTCATCAGGTGGACAGAAACGCAACCCCAAATGAATACTAAATGTTGCTCTGGATCTGCTCAATGTGTAAATAGGCAACTACCAACAAGTTTGTCAAACCAAAAAAAAAAAAAAAAAAATTAGTTTTACAGATCGTTTCCGCTGCCCCCCCGTTGTCAAAAATAAAATCAGTTATGCAGGTTTAAAGTGCTTAAAAATGCAAATATGAACCTCTTCAATTCCATGACGACTTAGTAAACTCTGTAAGCTGATGAAGATCATGTGGTTATGATCGGAAGCTCCACAATGGCTCCTAAATTAAGCTTGAGGTGAGATTATTTTGTCAACTGCCATTTCCAAGGTCAAGGATGAACTTCAATCCCAACTTCTAAGTCCTAAAAGTGCCCAGAAAAATGGACATTTCTACATCTACATGATAACTTGGCAAATTCCATCTGATGAAGAAGACTGTTTTTATATGATCGAAAAAGCTTTAGAAATGCTACTAAATACGGACTCTGGACAGAGTCTGAGTTGTATTTATATCCTCCACTGTTTCACTGTGAACGCAGTTTTTAAAAAAAACAAAAAACAACAAAAAAAAAAAACCACAAGTGAATTTCTCCGTTGTCCTTCCCTACTGATTAGACCGAGATTCATTTGTGCAGTGGTAAAGGTTGCAATGACCTAGCCCTGTAATCGCACATTTTTGAATGTTACGAGGCGGGATGCAGCCTGTGCCATATGGCTAACGATCACAATAATAAATCAATTTCAGGCACCCCATCATAATTTATCTGAGAAATTATGAATTTTTCCCCATTCAGTTGTTTCCAGTTAGTTGTCGTGGCATTCCAAGACCTCATTTCAAAAGTGGCAACGAGGCAAGCAAGCAGAGTTTTCAACCAACTGCTGGGATTTTACATGGGACTAATCATGAAGCACTGATTGATTGAAGCTCTGTTATCAGTGGACGCGGCGCCCCCCCCCCCATATGTAAATGAGTAACCTTTAGGAGGGCTCCGAGTGGCAGAAGTGGCAGATGGGCAGTAACTGTAATGGGGTGGAGGTTGGCTTGAATAAATATCCCATGGTCTGGAACTTACCTAGTCTCTACAGCGTCCAACTAAGCTGCATGGCAGAGTCCACCACAAAGGAAAATCTGCTGAACTGAGTAGTCAATCAACAAAAAATTAATCTGCAACAATTCTGTTAATTGATCCCAGCGTCTCAATGTGACCAATTGCAGGTTCTCTTACTCTTCTATCATAGTGAACTGAATATCTTTGGGGTTTTGACTGTTGGTTGGACAAAAAAAAAGAAAAACCTATTCAAATTTGTCAAGGTCCGGGAAGGAAAAAAAAAAAAAAAAAATCAGCATATTAATCCATAATGGAAAAAAGGTTCTTGTACGCAGTGTTGTACTACACGTGTACATTATACAATGTATTGTATGTATGTTGTGGAAAATACAGTATTTTAACTTTTACTCAACAAAACCAAAATTCAAAACATGGCTGCATTGATAATCACAACCTTAAGCTACACCTCAAAGCCAACAATGACCAGTCCAACCAATTACCTGTTGTTTTATGTGTGGAAATTGTGATTATGCATTTAAATTTAATATATTTAGTCAAAGCCATAAACAAATATTTTGAGAGTCTCTGGATTTGAGCGAGCTATTCACTTATGTTCTAGACACTTAGCAGTGAAAGGATGCAGCAGTGAGGCCCTTTAGTCTCTTTAGTCCAACTACAGAGAATACACACAGACAAAGGCATCAGTGGCATCTAATTGAAATCCTTCAGAGAGATTGAATGGGAGAGGAAAATCAACACAAAACAGACAGAAGGTGATGTTGGAATAGAGACTAAAATAAGGAAAAACTGTAGAAAACCATTCGGTCACCCTGTTCTTGATCTGGAAAGTGGCAGCACGAAGAGCAAATGAAAACAGGGCAGCACAGACTCAGGACCTACTGTGAGGCAGAGGTGGAAACATCCATTTTCCCCTGCAGCCTTAAATTAACATGACAGCCAGTAGCTTCTTGCTACCGCAAAAGTGAGTGATTAGTATTATCGTTTAAATTGTAATTTGGCAGTTAATTAAAGTGACCTTGGTTTCTATTGCTGCATCTGTAAACGGGCAACCAGAGTGCCGTTCTGTCTCTCAGCCGTTTGTGAGGCCGCTGTCACTGGGGCCCGTTACAGGATTAAGTCACCCCGGTGACAAAACCAAATTAAGCAGCTGTCACCGCCTACCTGCAGCTCAGAGCTTAAGATGATCAACTTATGACCGGTCGGGGAGCAGAGCCTTCTCTCCCTCCTCCCATTATCATTTTGTAATTTATGATTAATTTTAATGTTTTTTCTTTTTTTCAGAGCATCATTAAAAGCGAGATGTTAAGAGCACACTGCATGAAATCATTGGTACCACACGTTAATGTTTGATGAAAAGTCTGTGACAACATCTTTAAAAACCCAGCAGAGTGTGTTTAACAATTAGTTGTGTAGTTCTGAGTGTGGAAAATTGTTCGCTGCATTCTCTGACTCAGATTAAAGTATGCAAAATGAATAATTTAACAGAAATGCTAATGTTTGAGATTCACAATGTATAACATTCTCTAAACATTCTAATCCTGAGGGAGAAATCGGATGTGACAGAGGTAAACCGAGGTAACTTTCATAAGCACCAGAAGGGGACTCTTCTCAGTCAACACCACGAGGTTAGGATACATACTGTGTATTTCACACTGTGATGCAGCATATAATGTAAAAATACACTGGATATGGATTACACACACACCTAAGAAAAACACTGCTAACAATGTTTAAATTGTTATAATCCTGCATATTAAATTACTCACATTTAAACGACCTATAGCATGTGAATGTTTCAAGAACACAACATTGGTCGTGATGATGCTTAAAAAAATAAATAAATAAATAAATAAAATAAATTAAAAAAATTCTTGCTTGTTTGGTGGCTTTTTGCCTTCAGTCTGGTCTTCTGCAAGTGAAACATATGATCAGTTGGATTAAGGTCAGGTGACTTTTCTGTATTTTTAAAGAGCCTGCCAACATGCTTCTTCCATACCCTGTGCAGCAGTGACATACTACAACACATGACCACATGCAACTGTGATGTTGGGTGTGGAACAGACTTTATGTACCATTAGTGCAGCTATGTTTTTCTTCTAGTGTGGACTTACTCTTCAAGTTAATTCTCCTGCTTTGTTCTACAATTGGACGACTATTCATAAAAAAGGCCTACATGAATAGGCTAAAAAGAATAGAGCCCCTTAAGCCTCATGTTTTGTTTTTGTTTTTTTGTTTTTTTTTAATCTTGGGTACACAAGATATTTACTTGCATCAATCGTCAAGTACTTGCTCGCTCATCTTCTGTCCTCACAAACACAAAATCAGACCTGAGGCCTGTACTACGAAGCGGGATTTGGGGTTAGCGAGGTAACTTCAGGTTTAACCCTGGGTTTTCAGGGTTACGACGGTGGTTCACTTCTGATCGGGTAAATCGCCATGGTAACTTATGCTGCACACCTAACCTGCTCCGGAGGAGGTTATGTTGGAGATAACAGATAAACGCATATAAAAGCACCGCCTACTGACCAATCAGTTCTCTTGGAAAATGGCATCACCAATAGAAAATCCCACTGAGCTCGGTGCGCGGATCGTGAGAGGACCTCTATATATGAGAGATAGTCCCTCCGATGAGAAACTGACTTATCTGTGTCAGCTTCTTGCAAGAAATGTCAAAGCAATTTCATTGTGCTTTTGTATCCCAATATCATCCTACAACAGAAACTGAAACACTAAAGCCTTGTACTTGTTGTACTTATAAAATATGAATGTAAGCCTACTTCCCGCTTTGAATTGTGTTTTTATATTTATTTTCTTTATCCGTTTGACACCGCAGGGGTTGCAGCTGAAAGAATCAGGCTAAAATTGTCATACACACACCATAAGAATACATCTAAGCAACATATTCATTTAATGGAATACACAAATGTAATTATAGTTTGTGCCCTAATGATGGGGCAGTGATATTATAAGCCAGTCAATTTAGGCATTCACACAGTTGAGCCGTCCTTTCTGTATTTGGCAGCTGCAGCTATGTTGCTTTTAGCCTGGATGATGGGTTTAACGCCAATATTAGTTTGTTCTTTGTTGGTAAAGTACGCCGCTCTGCTGCCAATACACTTGTCATGTTTGTGATTGGTCATATGCTGCAAACCCTGCCCCTTTTATATGAACACGCTCATGGCTAGATTCGTGAAACCCTGGGATGATTTACCGAGTCGATAACCACTGTCGTGTGACCACGGTCGTTGGGCTTAGTGAAGCCAGATAACAAAAAGATATCCAGGGTATGCTGAACTGGCTTCGTAGTACAGGCCTCTGCTGTAGGACATTGTGTTGACAAGTTCTGTCTATAGCATGACAACTCACTAAAACAGCAGACCCAGACCATCTTCACTACCGTCCTCATAATTGTAAAAGAAAATAATGTAATGTAATGCAGCACACAAACTATTATCACTTTTCAACATATAGTTGATGTTGAAACAGTTGGCAGAAGGTGTGAAGAGAAGGGAGGGGTGTGTGTCAGGCTTCAGTGGTGGTGGTGGGGGACATCAAGAATAGCACTCATGATAAAACAGGCCCATACAGGCTGACAGCAGGTAAATTGTATGTCAGCAAGGTCTGCATTTCCATTCTTGCATATTTTCAGTAGGCACCAATGAAAAGCCTCCCTGCATCCCTGCCTCCCTGCCTGCAAACAGACTGATTCAGTGCTAACTGTTTTTGATTAAAACGTCAGTAAGGCTATGGGCTCCTTTCATCTCCTGAGCCCCAAGCTGTCTGTCTCCTCACCCCCACCATGAGTGGGGTCCGGCTTGTGACATGGACGACCATTTATCTACTCTGAGGATCGCGTCATGTAATAAGCCCCGTCTCCTGAGAGCATTTAGCCTGATAGGAAAAGCTGATTGTGACAAAAGGCCCCTGAATCTCATTCTGGCTCCCGCAGAGGCAGGTGACTGCCGAGGTAAACACATTTCTCAGGGGACGAAGAGTGAGGCGCAAGGAGAGACGGAGTAAGACATAGACCATGGAAGCAAGTGAGTGTGTGTTTCATCATCAGCGTGGCAGCTTCTGCTACAGCTTTGCACTGTAGAAGAAACAAATGCTCAGGAGTGCCATTTGTCACCATCATTACCAGCGGATACGCTAGTGGTAACTTCAATCTGCCACACTATTGTTCCTGCATAGTAGTGCTGGATCACTGTTTCAGTGTTCCACAAATATAAACAAACTCATAAAAAAAAAAAAAAAAAAAAAAAGGAGAGACTTGCCACGGGGGAACATAAGAGGTAGCTGGATGTGGCTCTCAAGTGCTCGCAAAGAAAAAAAGGACATGAACTGGTGTCGTAAACAACTGGGTCTGTAGATTATAACACTTACCCAAAGCAGGCACATGAGGCTGCTGTCTTGTTTGGCTTTGTTTGTTTGAGCCTGAGAAAAAACAGAGAGGGGAAGGCAGGATGGTCAGAGCGAGCGGCAGCTGTATCCACAGATGCTCATGTAAAAACATCCTTATTCACATGCTCCCCTCCACTTGTTTGTTCCCTGGTAATTTAGCCCTTCAGCACAAGAAAAAAAAACACTGCTTTGTTTTCATACTAACAAGGCAATTAGCAATCATTACACATTTCTACTCTGGGTTGCCTACAGGTGGATATTTATAATGATTTAACCAACTGATAGCTAATTTCAAATTCATGCAAGCGTGTGCGTTTATGAGAACAGGTGCATCTGTATGTTTGTTTAAAAGGGAGCACGACTCGCATAAAAAAAAGGTTAAAAATCCTGGACTACCACTGTATTCATCCACCACCATTCACTCTGACCCATCTCACCCTCTGTATAATAGATGTGCACGTCCTGAGTAGGGACAAGTGTGGGGCAAGAGCGGGAGGTACCGTAGTGAGGTGGAAATTGGAGTAGACAGGAGGCATTGACACCAAAAGAGTTGTAAACGGTGCTCCTGGCTCCCCAAGGACAGTCTGTCACAGTGTGATCACTGGTAACGCCACCAGGAGAGCGATACCAGCGGCAGGGGAGAGGAAGGGTGGACACTATACATCAAAAAAAAAAATAATAATAATAATAATAAGGACGATAACATGATTACACCTAAACCACATCAGGGAATAAGATCCAAGGTGTGGACATGGTGTGGCAAAAGCAGGAGGGGACAGGAAGTAGCGTGGGTTGTAAACATAATGTGCAGGCGCCACTATGGCTAGCAGTCTAACGACAGCAGTCCACAAAGTTTATTATACAGCTTCAAACACTTCCCTGTCATTAACCTCTGTCACTGTACTTGCACTCACTGCAGCATCGTTCTTCTCCCCTGCTTGTAATGTTTTACCATACAGTTAGAAACCTTGGAGCTGCAGCCAGGTTCCCACTGTAAATTTGCATGTGAAAGTTAAAATTAACCCTAACCCTCAATGTCACACCTACTTTTGCTTAAACCACCATTTTTGCAAGAAGTACACAATGGATGTGGTTTTTATTTTTTAGACTTACATTACCCACCTTATTATAAACTACAAAACACTTAAGAGTGAAAACTACTGCCATGTCTGCAAATTGTCTTAGTAAGAAAACCTTAAGATTCTTCATCTGTATCCAGATATGCAGACAATCACACACACACACACACACTACACTTTCCACATTCACATAGGCGGAATTCAAACAATCACCTCTTAATAATAATAATAATAATAATAATAATAATATCTTAACCACACCTTTCTTCTGTACTGGCACAATCATAGCGTGAAAAAGATCAGTCTGGCAATGTAAACGAATGTTTTTACTTTACCTTTTATTATTGATCTTAAATTGATCTTATCTTTAGTAAACTCTTATACTGCGACAATTAACTAAAAGCAACCCATTCCAATAAGTGTTTGCCTTTTCTAACTACCACACAACGGATGTACATCCTCTACTTTCGTCCATCTTCATGGTCTCCAGCTCTGTGCTCTGCGGCCTCATTACATATGCAGGTTCATCTGGCTCGGGACAGCGTGGCCTTCACTGTAGAGTGGCCCAACACAGTCCCCAGGGCCAGACCCTCTGTTCAAGGTCCCCAGGGGCCAACCCCCTACCCTGCTTACCTGCTTCAGTTCATATGAGCAGCTATGGCCGCCATATGTGAAGCTGTAGGAAAGCAGATGCTGTTTTTCCATTTGTGAAATCAAGTTTTTGGAAAGCAGTCAGCATTTTGATGGCCAGAGACGAGTCAGTCAGTGTGTAAAGGGGAGAGGGCAGTGAAGAGGCAGCAGGCTCAGTTGTACTGTGTCGAATGCTCACACTGCAACGTCTGATCATCACTGTGAGGATATGCTGATCCCGTAAAGCGGTGGCATGGCATTATCTTATGTGTTAACATTTGCGCAAGCCATATACAGTACAAAGACACATACAGTCTTGATGTGGACCTGTCTGTTGCTGAGCAGTTCCTTAATAAAGATAAAGATATCCTTACCTTAGTCAGTCATCTGCTGATAGACAATGCAGGGTTGAGGATTCATGTCAGAAACAGAAAAGCCTGAATGAAATGACAGACTCTCTCTCCTCCCTCGCCTCCATCTCTCCCTGTCCCCGCACATCTCATCCACAGCAGCCTGGGAAGCCATGACAAGCCTGACACCTGTCAGTCATACACTCAGACAGGATGGAGAGGACAGCAGCATACACAGCTCCACATGCTACCGCAGCACAGCACTGAACTCACTTTACCACTCATCCACACACACAGCAGGTACAGTGTTGCTGCATGGTGACAATGCTGATGTAACCAGGGTAAAACAAATTGTTTATAATCTATGCTTGTGTAACATCAACAATAATTAAATAAAACTTATAATTTCATTATTTCTAATAGTTTATCAACAGTCTGAAAGCAATAACCCATAAAGAGACCCATTGCATTATGTTTTGATGTGGGGAATAATAATATTACAATTAAAGTAGTGCTGACTTGAAGTTTGAAAGGTTAGATTTCACACAGTTATGTGTTGAGGCGCTGAACGACCGCAGCCACTGACTCCCTCCTGGCGACAAATTTCATTAACAAACCTGATGTATACAGCACACACAGTCACAGTTCAAATGGAGGACATAAATTTCAGCCTGTGGGGTACTGCAGTCACATTACAACTAATCAACCGCTCTCCTTACACCCTTCTGGAAAAATCTTCCTCTGTGTAGATGGGTGGGGGCAGATAAAGGAAAATATGATGCTTTATTTCTAATCAGCATAAATTACCAGCATCCATCAGGTGAGGCTCAAATTAAAATCCTCATCTGACACAGCAATGGGAACTGTGTGAGCTCACTCATAAATCAGTATGATTTAATCCAATCATATAAAGACCCCATAGCCAAAATTTCCACTCAGGATCAAGCCAATTGCCCTTATTCCCATTTTCTTCATTAAGTCTTAAAAGGGAACATTTGGTTCTGAGGGTCAACCGGATTCAAAATTTGCCATCACATTTTTTCCCCCTCTGCAGAACAGTGTGACCCACCAAAAGAATTTTAACAAGGCCAAAGAAACCAAATGAGCCAAACATTGCATCATGTCATCCTACCCATACCCCCCACCTTGTCCTCTGTCACTTAAATAATGTACTGTACAACATAATGTACAAACCTTATCTGTTCTAAAACAAGATTGCTGATACAGAATGCTATGCCATTAAGTAAATCCTACTAGTTACTGCAAACATTGTACTGATAAATTCTGCACATACTATTACAGGGGGTGCCTGGCAACTTGTTCTTATTAGTGTGCAATGTTTCAAATAGAACTTCTTGGTAACTCACAGGCCTATGTATTCCTCTTGCATCAGTCTAGGATTAACAATGCTATTACACCGAGGTCCAGTGCATCTTCTGCAAGATTGCTGAAAATGTGGCCTGGAAGTCAAACAGGTTCACTGCAGAAGATGACTATAAGCTAACCTCTACAGCATTTTTGCAAACTGTTAAAACTTGACACTATCTCTTACCAAATTGTTCAAGTCTGCAGTTACATGTCAGGTAATCTGCTTGTATCTATTTTTAGCGCTATGAAACAAATAGCGTGTGTTTTTGTTTGCATGGAATTAGTTACAATGGAGCTTAGAAAGAGAGAAAGGGAAGTTGGTTGTTGGAAGCTTACCTTAAGTTGGCCTTTGAATTGGCTAATGTTAACATGAGCAGGGCACCACCAGGAAGCATCTGAGACGTTCATGTATAAATCAGTTTTCCACCAAGGACGGACAGACAGACGATTAGTATACAGGCTCCCAAATAGCTGTTCAAAATGTCCTCCAAACACTGCTACGCATTAGCACACCTGTGAGTTAATTGACAAGCTCCGCCCACTACCAGCTCTCAAAGTTGTGACGAAAAAAGAAAGTGAGTGAGTTTGCTCTTTGCAAGACCTCACTCCATGGCCAGATTAACCTGTAGGAAAAAATGAGCTGAGGTCTGCTGTTTGGTAGTTTAATACATTAATTTAAAAATATGCACCATAAAAGTATTTAAAAAAATTGTATTTGCTGAAATAATGATGGCCATAAAACTAGATTGTGACACAGTGGTCTTCAAAACAGGGTTTCATGATTGGGTGATGGAGTATGACCCACCACAGAATCATATCAGTTGATATTTAATAAGAACTGCATATTCCCAAACAAAGTCAACCAATTTATAAAATGAACACAAACCAAAATGCAACACCATACACGTGGGGGCTTCTGAGGATGCAGTGCTTTAAAGGACATATGACAGCTACAGTACATGAGAGCGATATCTGAGTCAGTTACTTCTGGGTGGGTTATTTTTTTCTAAGATTTGCACTTCAAAGACGGAGATTAAAAAGGAAGCGGATCAATAAGTGTTTCATAATTGATCCCAAATATCCCAATATCAGCTGCTTTTTAGGTACATTCATTTGAAAAATCATGGCCCAACCACAGCTACATGATTCACTTTGTATATTTTATGAGACAAATACACATCAACAGTAACATTAAATTGAGTACTAATAGCAGTAATGAAATGTCTCTGGTCTTACAGCTCATATATTTCTTGGCAAAATACAACCAATTCAATTTGGGTGAATTTTTAAGTATTATTTTAACCTTTTGTGGGATGACTGGACCCTGATGTCCTTGCAGTACATTTTGCCAGCCACTGGTCACAGATTTAAGACTGGAGTCAAAAAGACAGCACACTATAGATATGAAACCTAAAAGCCACTTTACTGTTTTCAATTCAACTTATGATACTAATTAGTGTAATTGATCTAATTATTAGTTAAAGTGCACATATTTAACATTTGTAAAAATGTTTAAAAGTGGATGATTAAGAGCACTCCAGGACACCTCTATAAAACATGGGAGGTAAAGAGAGACTACAATGGAACTTGTCCAATTAATCAAATAAGTGTGGCAATTAACTAAGTGAGTGTTTAAGGGCTGAGCTGAAGAGAGGACAATTGATTTTCTCTGAAAGTACTTACGGCCTCTCATTTCATTAGAACTGAAGAGTGAAGATGGTCAAGAGTCTGAATCCAGATATACAATCTACAATAAAAGTGCCTGCAGCCGAATTAATAACATAGAGGAGCTATGGACATAGAGGAATGTTAAATATAATAAAAAGCAGAACATAAAAAGCATAGGAAATATACAAAACTAATTATTTACAACTTGTGGAAAGACATCAACATAAATGTGTCTTCCTTTGCAAATGACAATATCCTGGGTTGATTCTGGACCTTGTGGCAGGGAGTTCAAAGACAAGAAACACATCCAATCAGGACAGCCTTGGAAGCGGCTCTCCCTGCCTAGATTAGTTTTATTGAACAGATGGCGTTTCAATTTTGAACTTTTGCACTGGTGCAAAAAAAAAGCTTGGAGAGTCAGACTGTTTTTCTCACATCACTGACAGAAGCTGCGCATCAGATGAAGGGGATGTGTGAAATAGCATTCCCAAGCATTTCTGTCTCCATGCTCAGGACACAGACACTCAGATACAGACACGGTGCGGAGGATGGACCATGCTGCTCCATCAGATGTTAAAACAAAAAAATATCGAAGGATGAAAGTCAGTATGAGCTCTCCACTAAATGTACAGCTATTTTATGGTGATGATGAGTTGTATTATACACTGTATAATGATGTTAGTTTTGTGTGGTTGCATGTGTGTGTAAATGTGTAATTAAATAAACAAAGAGAGGCAAATCGTGGTGGGCCTGTCATATCAAAAATAGAGCACCAGTCGGTTATTTAATGTCTCTCTGCCACCATCCGCTCCTATTGCCCCACATTAGCAGCATCATGTTGCATTGCTAGTCCTGGCAGCCAGCTCGCCCACGCCGGCACAAGTTGAGAGGACAACTGGAGAAAGATCACAGTTCAGGCTCAGTCAGATGGAAAATATGGAAATCAGGCGGTGGACGGACGGACCGCTGTGTGTTCCCCCTGTTTCAGCAAGCTGCCACAGTTTGACTGACAAACTGACTTTTTGAGGGGGCCTGTGCCCATTCCAGTCAGAGTTTATTGAAGGTGATTTTGATCTCCTCCATGAGGCCACAGCAGTGGTGCTGCCATCTGTCACCTTGATTGCATGGCGGCCTCTCTAGGGGGAGCGCCATGGCTCCTGATCGTTTACAGATTGCGCTGCTTTCGCCTCCATAAGGGCCACATGCACAGGGCCAGATGGTGAGCATACACGCTTATTATGAGTCTTTATCTCTGTGCAGGAAGGAGTGGAACCATTAGGCCTCCCTCAGGATCTCCACTCCTCTCTGCAGCCATGCTGTTACTCCACAAATACAGTCCTCTTCTTCAGCTGTCACTGGCCTACGACAACACACACACACACAGCACACAGGACCACTTGTCAAAAAAACAAACACATATCTACTCAGGGCATGTGATGGTTGTGTTAATACATCTGCATACACACACAGACACACACTAACACCTGTTTCCAGTCCTGAATAATTGGAAAATATGGCATGTGGCAAAATGTTAGGTGGGGATGGGTGTTGGTGACATTCGTTGTCTTGGTAACACACTGTCATGTAACAGACATTGTGATTTGATGTGTGACATGTAGGGTTATTGACGTATTCTGTTAGTGTCACACCTTTACATAATATGTTGACAGTATCCTGTAGGATCATGGCATAGGCTGTGTAAGATTGGGCCAATCGATCAACACTAATTAGTGCTTCTAAAGAGGCATCAGTGTGTGTGCCTGAAAATTGTCATAATAAAATAATCAGAGCACTACGCTGTGCAACAGAGTCTGTGTGCACAAATGTCCATTCATGCATGAGTCTGATTTAAACAGATCCAGCCTGGTATGAGACATTGGCAGGAGGCTGTTGTCCCTATCCCTGACATATGTAATGCATGACCAGGAGGGTGAAGAGTATGTTCAGGATTAAAAACTGACATGTGTAACGTCACCAAACATTTGTCATGCTCCTTTAGAAACCTAAAGTTCATTCACTTTAATGCCACTCACTGTTTGGTAAACTGTGCAATTTCGGGAGGCAAAATGGAATTCATAATTATTCAGGCATTTACGGTGTAATACCCTAATGAGCATTTATCAAGCTCTTCATGAGAGGTAATATCCCACTTGATCAGAGATTAACAAAGAGCATTTCAGTGCACGCTTTAATGCAAAAGGCTTAACTGCTTGAAGCATGGCTTCATTTCTCTCAATTACATCTAATCTAATGTTTGGATTCGCTCAGCAAAGATGTACTATTCAAGCGCATAGCTGACCTAATGAGTGAAGAAACACTCCTTTGCATAAGTAATGTCTCAGAATCTTCACTGTAGCGCATCCACTGAAAAAAAGATTAACACAATTCCTTTGTGTGAGTACTAGAAACCCACTAAATCACTGCTTGTTTGTCAAAAGAGTGAGCTGATATCAGTAGAACATACAGCAAGCACTCTATTGTCCTTTGCTGTCCCTGATTTTCTGTCCTGGGGCGATACGGCAATGTGCTGCACTTTTAGGACAACAGCCGGTTATCTGTGAGGGTAAGCCCCCTCGTCAGTCTCCAGCACGGTGCACAAACTGACATACTCTGTGCCAGCCTGTGGTCACATTTCAGCTTGGGGCAAAGCGGAAACGCTCTGTGGCCACAGTCTGCGTCATCACTTTGGTCAAACTAAGGTAAGGCAACCTGAAAAACCACTGTAAATACATTACAATATACATTTATTTAGAAAAAAACCCCCATCCCAGTCATGTTTAACCTAAAAATGTGCTCCTCATCCTAGAGCATTTGTGTAGAGAACCATTCCACCTCAATCTATCTCCATGTTATCTGTTGCAATTTTGTGTGAAAAATTAGTAAAACATGGACTGCTACCTGCCACAAATCCATCACAGAGACAGTGTCTGACCACACAGCACCGTAATGTCACTGCACTAAACATGAAAATAATCGCTCATGAAAGAAGGTCAAACGGGGCCTTCGGGGGGTGTACTGTACTGAGCAGCACCTGAACTGGGTCCCAAGTAGAGATCGGTGGGGTATCATGGAAAGTGCCACAAGCACCCAGCCCTCACAGGCCTGTCACAGACTGAAGGTGTCACCCAGAAAACAGCAGTTAAATTAACCTCGGTGGGCTCCAACCAAACTCACCCTGCAGCATGCCAGCACAGTCCGACTGAGTCCATTTCATTCTCTGCCCGGTGCACTGAAGCCTTGGTGAAACAACGCTGGGATGATAGTAGTAGAGTATGAAGCAATCAGGAAATAATTGATCACACTGTTTCGCTTCAGAAGGCCATCCTGCAGCCAAATGCATTTTAAGAATTCTATATACTACCAGTTAATGCATCTATATGAGACAAACATACTGGAGCAGCATTGCTGACATAGGTACAGTGTTAGTTCAGTGTGTTGCTCAAGAGAACTTGAACAGGATTGAACACAGGCTGCTGCAGAGGTCACCTTCCAATGATGGTGCAGCATTTCTAACCTCCAGGCCCCGCTCAGGTGAAAATTCTTACATAAAACATCCAATAACAGCCAACTTCAGATGAATGAGATCCAATCAATGTGAAAATGATAAAATTCACATTCCTCACAATGCATCAACTGTCTGTTTTAGAGGGGATTTGGTGGCCAAACTTCCATATAATTGAAGAGGCTATGCTAGACCTCACTGGAGACATACCATCGGAGCACACCAGAGCTGAGTTACTTAGAAGAAGCTTCCTCTTGTTTGCCTTGGAATTAGCTCTGAGATCACACACACATACACACCCATTTCAGCACACACATACACTCACTCTCAGCCTTTTTCACCCTTCTGCATCAATCTGTTCCCAAGCTGTTCCCACATTTTGGTGAATTTCCCAGGCTTATTCCTTGGCACAAGTGGATACTGGGGCTGATTACTTTAGCGTGAACCCATCAAGTCTGTCCAGTGCCTGCAAAGTGTGCACGCTCACATACCTCCCTCTTCTTGCAGCGAGCTTCCCAAAGAAATCTAAATGTGCAAGATACAGCATTAGCATTAGTTTAGTGAACACTGACATAAACTGCACACACATATAACCAATAATGGTCTCTTCCCAGATGCACCAAGACATCAAGACATCCACATCGATCTTTAATACGAAACAACCAGCAGCAACAAATCCAAACCTCATTAAAGAATATAAATTCAAAATCTATTCTGGCACTCAATCCAATGCAGATTTTCTGCCTCTTTCTGTCTCATAAATTACAGTTCTGGTGCACTGTGCAAATATTACCAAGCTGTAAGACAGCTGTGCCCCATTAAAATGTGTTATGGTTGCTGATTTCCTACAGCACATGGTCATCTTGCCAAATCTACAGCCAGTAATTAGCGGAGATGAAATGTTTAATTGTGCCTTAATTTTGATAAAATTTATCTGTCACCCATCCTATAATCAGGCATTATGCTCACAAATCAACGTCAGCAGATTTAGGCAGGGAGACATCCACTAACCAGACAGACTGTTGAGATGTTGAGATGTCACTGCCCTGCTCTCCCTGCTCAGAGTCCAGGAAACAGGACGATATGTTAATACTGATGAGAGTACTGAGAGGGTAGAAGGGTTTCACATTACTATCACAGAAATTATGTATGTATGTGTATATGAGTGCAAACATGTCGACAAGGCATAGCAGCATAGTAGCAGACAATGGCAGTGTATGTGTGTGTGCAGTTTGTCTCCCTGTGAACAGACAACAAGACGGGAGCATGTGGGTGATCTTGTCAGAATCACAGGACAACAGGAAGAAAGCGCTCTCCGACAGATGGATGCCAGGAGCGCAGGAGTGGGAGAAGGTCAAGATGGGAGAGACACAAAGCCTTCCACACTGACTGGGAGAGAGTGTGCGAGCTCTCAGAGTGCTAAACCGTGCAGTCCTGCCAAAGCACAGCCCAGGCAGGCTGAGAGGGGCTGCTTGTGGCTCTCCTGGGGCATACTGAGACTCAAGATGTGGCAGTGAAGAGCACTTATTAGCTCTGACAACAAGAAGACGACTGAGGCTAAGAGTGATGGGTAATGGTAATATTACCGACTTATCAACGGCTGAATTATTGGGTAAATGTTAAACTGCTCAACCAAGTAAACATTCAAATTCTGCTTGAGCTTTGTTTAGTCTTGTGCATCCTTCTGTAAGAGCCTCTGATTTCCAGTAATGCAAAATTTGTAACATTGAAGGGTCTCATTTGCTATCAGATCTATCAACTTCTGTAAATGACTATATCTTTTCAAATAACGTATTTTTAAGTATACAGTTAGAGCAACCTTGAACTGAAACAAAGCGTGTTTGTGAAATAGCATGCAGTAAGGACAGCAGCCATTTTGCATATTTATGACTAATGTTGTCCCTGAGAGAGGATGCCCCCTCCCTAGGGGCATTATGGGTGATTATTGTCATCTCAGTGCAGCCAGTTATTCAGCAACATGCACCGCATAAAACACATCATTACAAAGGGCCACGACAGGAAATGAGATGTGGGGCAGGGCTCCAGGAGCAGCCCTTTCTAATCACAATGGCCAACTGTCACCCTCTGCATCCACTCGTCTGCCACAGCTTTAAGCAGTGTGGAAGGATTTCACTGCAAACTTTTGAGTGGATCTGCAGTGGTAGGACATCCTGCATAACATGTGGCACCCATGATAATTACGGCAGAATTAACACAGGCGGGTTTATGGCCCTTCTGCCGCCAGGAGATGTCTGCCAGATAGACACAGGCCTCGTGTTTGATCAGCATACTTGGGTCCAGACGCCCACCCGTCTCTAACACTTCTCACTACAACAACTGTTCTGGAGGAGAGGACCACTTTCAGCAGAGCTGCCTGTCACAAAAGCTCTCATCCTCACAGCAAATTCTGAATAAATTGAGGACAGTTCTTGGAAACTGGCAAATTACAAACATGGAGTAGCCAAATGAATATTGTTAGTGCTAGACATATAGGCTACATTTCAACTCAACATTGAACCATAAAGGCAATGAGGAGGCAATCCTATTTAGTGTTTTGTCACAGTGCCAAAGCATATCAAGAGCTAAAAATGATAAAACTCAACTTGTTACGGATGAAATTTAAGACTAATTTTATTTAGAGATTTCGAATTCACCGAAGAAACAACCTGTGAGATAACTTGGAAAGGAACCTGATCCTCTGTGCAATGAACAGAGGGGTTTCTGCTGATGAGATAGCATCAGCAGTTTCATGTATTTATGGTGACTGAACTTGATAACCAGCCCCATCAAAGCTTTTGTGTCCCCCCATACGGAAACTCCATCTATGAATCGCCACTACAAGGGAGGGGGGGACATCAATAAAGAAAAGCCAGCCACCCTCTCGTCCTTGATTTCTTGGGGTTTTGTTCTTGGATTAAAGAAGAATGCCATTTGCATTTTAAAACATCATGATCAAAAACAATTACCCTCCTCCTTCTGTATTTTTCTCACAACAAATGAATCAGATTACAGGCCTTGGTGAGCACCGGCTTCTTATGGCCTTGTTGCACTGACAATATTTGAAGTTTCCTGCAGTAACTTCATTAGGCGTATTTTGTCCAGAATTAGTGGAGCGTGCTGAAAATTGCTAATGACAGATGTTTCTCCACACTGTCACACTCCTTGTATCATTTGATTTGGAAAGCAACATACGGTGTTCTGCTCCATCAGTATGTCACAGACTGTCTGCAAACAGCTGGTCATAACTCAGTTCAGTGAAAACCATTACTTTCCAATGAAGTGCTGGACACGTTCCAAATTGGGTTTTGGCATGGCCTCAGCTGCACCCATGATGCAGTGCAGCCCAGTGTTGCAGGTACACATGGAGGAGAGGAGGAGGGGTGAAGGGAGCAGGTGAAGAGGTTTTCTATGAGCCCTCTGTCTCTCTGCTCTCCAGCCGGGCAGAGCACTCTGATAGAGGATGAACACTGGGGGAGCAGATACCGAGCATGAACAAAGAGGAGGCTAAAGCTTAATCATAAGCTTAATGTTGTGAGGTTATAACATCCAGCACCTTCTTCTTCCTAAACAGTATGTGAAGAGTTTGGTAGCAATGGGGCATAAGTGATATTTTTATTAAAAATGAGCGATTAATGTAATTGGTAAAACTCTTGCTGAGCTTATTAAATTGGCTAAATCAATATCTTTGTAATTATTAGCTAAGTAAAACAAATTCGAATAACTCGTGCCTAAGTCACACATCCTATATTTTTTCCTTCACACAAACACTTTTCAGGTGTGAATGGTTTGTATGGGAATCCCGCTTATTCGCTTTCTTTCTGACTGTGTGGTCAGACAGCGGATGACACAAGGCAGAAGAAATTTGCTACTTGAGAGTTAGATAACAAGATTTATACCACTCTCATATCTCTATGTTTAATATGAAGCTACCACCAGCAGCGGGTTAGCTTAGCTTAGCATAAAGACTGGAAACAGCACCTCTAAAGCTCACCAATTAACACACCATATCTTGTTTGTTTAATCCGTACAAAAACCGAAAACAACCACAAGTTGTGGTTTAACGGTGGTTATGTGCTGGACAATTTCTTCAATTTCTTTCCAGGATGTCACTGCCCCTTTTGACAGAGCCAGGCTAGCTGTCTTTATGCAAGGCGAAACTAACTGTCTCCTGGCTTTAGACATATTTAACACACGTAAGAATTTAAAAAAACATCATGTACAGAGCATTGGTGCTAAAATCTCAATAATTTAGTTAGATTTAATAAAACCATTCTCCTGTCAGAACTGGTACAAAAATGGTATTATATGTAGGCTATATTAGCGATGAATATTCCTGTAATTAAAAGGTAAAGATTCTGGGTGTTTGGCTGCAAAGCTCTGGCCAGGAAGACTGTGCTGTGTGCCAGGACATCTCACAGCTCAGCTGCTGCCTGCATGCAGCAGAAGTGTCATTGACACCTAGCTCCATCTCTAAAGATAAGGCAGTAATGACGTTCTGTATTCCTGGGCCTGTCGAGTCTGGGTGTTAGTCACTATTTGGCCCGAGTGGTAAAGATCTCAACAACAAAATAGCATGCTGACAACATATGCTAAATTAATCTAAAATCACTCATTTCCGACTCATCTTCTGTCTTTTAAAACTACACTTTGAAGGTCAAGAGCAAAATAGATGGATGATTAAGACTTTGAGGACCATGCTTTGTTAAAAAATACAAAAATGTTCACTCTGCAGATAAACTACGTTCTAAATCAATTCCTTCAGCAATCAATCAATCAATCAATCAATCAGTGATTCATTACATTAAATGTCACCATAATCACACTCTTAGCGTTAAAAGGGTCAAAAACAACACCACCCAAAGGACCTTCTTAGCTAACAAGACCTACTGCAACATGAAGCACTCCTATTTTCTGTATTCTCTGGCAATATCTGGTCCCTTTATGTCTCAGCTGACTGTATAACTGCATAACTGTTTGGTCGCAAAACTGACAAAACAGAACAGAATCGGATTAATGAAGACAAATGTGTGAACTCGGTTGTATGAATGTGGCCTTTCTAGTCCCTTTGGATGGTATTTTTCACTGCAAAAGCCTGTTCCCTCAATCACTGTAATAAGGCTGATCCTAGTCAGAGCTTTGACAGCTCAGAGACAGGGCTGCCCTCGTTCCACACAGCGCTCAGTTCAGCACAAGAGGAGACAAAATGACTGGACTAACAAACACAGATCTGCGGTTACCATCAAATGCACCACTAACTGTATATATATATATATATATATTTTAATTTGACCTCAGATACAGTGAAAATTGAAGGCCACTATGAGCAACATCAGAATTGTGGCATTTTAAGTCAGAAGTCTTGACTTTTCATTTTTGTTGTTTCTCATTTACAGTGGGATCTGAACAATATTGATCTAATAGGTATTTAAATGAATAATGTATTGAGATAAAAAGATTATTTTTAATTGTGATGTGATGGAGGACAGTGTGTATTGTTTTCCTCGAAAGAAACACACATCATTCATATATTTTCAGGGATGAGAAGCTGCCCTGATGTACATAGCAGTGTATTCTCATTAGCTCCACTCACATTGTTATCAGACCATAAGCAGTACAGTGGAAGTACGTACACAGAGCATCTTTAAGGAATATTGTCCCATTAAACTGCTCAGATGTCTCCCATGAGGATAAAACCTTTTATTTCTTGTATTAATGTTGGCTTCTGCGGAGTGCAGTAATGTCTTGTTGTTTAGCCACGAAGAAGTGAAAAATGAAACATAATTTGTGTTTTCATGGTTGCGTAAGCACTGAGCACACTATCCACAGAGCATGTTATGCCCCTGCTTTTAATAGGATGTTGTTTATTTGAATTGTAAGGAGTCATGTCTAATCGAGCTTTACCTCGCATTGCACTGTGTGTGGTGCAGGGATACAGTAGTTCTCTTGTTTTATAGGTTCCGTGTTAATGCAGAAGTGACAGCACTAATAATGCTAACATAACTAATTACCTTTAATAAACGAGATATTTTACTGTTTAAGTATGCCGAGCCTCGTCTGCTACTCCCTGACCCAAAACTGACAATTGTGTTAATTGGATCTGATGAGGTTAGTTGACACAAATTTACGTTTAACTACATTAAAGTGAAAAGAAGAAGACATTGCCCTCAGAGTCATCAACTCAATCAACACTAATGACTCTAATGCTTCTTTGAATTTAATACTTATCACGCACTTAATTGAGGCTCCGAGAGGGAAAGGTGAAGTAGCAGGACACGTTTTCTTCTGCTGTTTTCTGTGTCGTTTTACATGTTTATATTTGAGACAGCTTTAGAATAATCTTACATTTCTAGAAATCATTTAAGTTACAGAGAAAGAAAAGTAAGTTTTTATGATTCTTTGATTTTAGTTTTTCCTCTTTCCTATCTTTTCTCTGTCTGTTTATCTCTTGACCTTCACATTGTCTCTGCTGTTGTCTCTCATGCTTTTAGTGATCAGATGTCCATATACAGTGGGGCAAAAAAGTATTTAGTCAGCCACCAATTGTGCAAGTTCTCCCACTTAAAAAGATGAGGGAGGCCTGTAATTTTCATCATAGGTA
>LKNJ01000201.1:240574-298811 GCA_002120245.1 Maccullochella peelii | reverse complement strand
TACCTATGATGAAAATTACAGGCCTCCCTCATCTTTTTAAGTGGGAGAACTTGCACAATTGGTGGCTGACTAAATACTTTTTTGCCCCACTGTATAGCATCTCTTCAGTCACTCTAGCACACTCTGAGGCTCTCCTCTGATTTCACCACAAGGATCCTCCGCAAAACAAAAAGTCACATTTATTTCTGTAATTGGCCTCAGCGTTTAAGTGGATAATATGGTTACTGCATATTTTGTTTCATTTCTTCCTCTCGACTGCTCCTTCCTTTCTTTCCCCTATTCTCTCTTTTTGTCTGTTTTTTTTCTGAAACTGTTGAGCTGGTAAGTTCAATGCAGAGGCACGTATGCACTCTGGAAAGGTAATCTAGAAGCCAGTTGAGCCATGACAAATAGGGACAGCTGGCCTAATTGAATCATTTGAGCTAAGACAGCTCAACTTGGTTATCCCCTCTGCAGCCCACACTGATATTAGTGTGGGAATCATTAGCCATGAAATCATGTCTGCTCTCTCTGACTGCATCCTTTATGACATGACAGCCAGCCCAGCCTGTCTCTTTCACTCTCACACCAAAAAGAGCCCTTCATCATAAACAGGCAGAGGTGGAGGCAACCAGGACTGAGTGGGATGTCTTTTTGTCTTTTTCTGCACACTTGTTCTTGTGAAACTAGTTCATCAAATGCCATGTACAGAGTTTTGTGGTTACATGAAGGAATTACTGTACTGCTAAATCACAAACATGCACAGTAGAGTTATCCTAATCTGCTTCGCAGACTTATCATCCTCTTCTCAAAACTGTCTCAAAAAAGACTTGCTGTTTTTTAATGTCGTTGTCTTTATATGCAACTATGGCTCCAGAATGCACTACATATGTTGTTTTTGAAGACATTTTCCTGCCCTCTTTTGGTAAAACTCAAATATTTTCAATCGCTTCCTGTCACACTTCAGAGCCCTTAATGAGACACAATTACATTCATTCCTCAAGATCATTTGCGAATAATGCAATCAGGTGGTCATGATGGGCTCCACCGAAGGATCGGTGGGCCTCTTGATGGAGGAAGAGAGGGGTGCCACATGGTCTGAGACCCCTCCTGCCTCACAGCCTGTTTTCTGTGGTTCCTCTCTGCAGGACACCCCGTCATGCCAGGCGGTGCCATGGGCATTGACTGAGCTGAGAAGAATGGAGCCGCCAGGCAGACATCTTCACTGAATGGGATATTGGTTTAGCAAGGGAGGGTAAGGCATTGAAGAATTAGTGCATAATTTGTTCTAAATATTTTAGTTGCACAAAGGTTTTATTTGTTTAACCATTCAAATATGCCAAAAAGTGGAAAAACACTCATTTTATGGCCACTATAGGCTAATTATTCTCTTCTCTAGGCTTAGAGTAGTGATGTAGGACACAGTGACTATGAGCTTAATGGATGGCCCTTGTGCTGTGCGTAATAATGGACATCCATCCCAGAGTGAAGATGCCTAGCTTAATGGAGCTCAGACTGGGGATACTGTGCAATGTTCAGGCCCATTTCCTTTTGACTCACATTCCAGTGGGGTGGCATGACCCCAATGAGACGCCTGCTTTCCCCAGGTGGCAGTGAGCGATGCTCCTCCACAGTGTCAGGGCAGGGGAGCGAGGAGACCCTTCTTTGCCCAATGGGCTGAGCTGGAAAAAACAGACGCCCACACAGACTCTTGCACATCTCTTACGCACACATACACTCAGTTGCACCCTTCACACCCTCGGGGTCCCCAGCCTTTCAAGGAAATTTTTACATGAGCAATTATTGAGAGTTAAGGAGTGACAGGTCTATTCCAGGTTTCAACAGGCGCACAAAAGAGAAGAGGACTAACAATCGTCTGGAATTACCACTCGGGTTGAGGCAGTGTGCTGGACTGAGTGAGCTACGTGTCTGTCTGCTTCTCTTTTCCCCCCTCGGGGCTTTTTAGACGAGCGCTCTGTCTCTCCCTGGATATTTACACATCATTAAGGTTCCCCTGTCTCATCTCTGCTCTGTCCTTTTAAAGAACAGGGCTGCATTGGTCTGAGGTAGAAGAAAAGACAGTTTCTGGTCAAGCGTGAGAGAAAGAAAGCAGTGCTGCAGAGGAGGCGGCAGAATCCTACAGACAGTGAGAAAACACTTCAGTTCATGTCAAGAGGACCTGTTTATGGAGTTTTTTAGAAACATACAATTAATCACATACTTTGTAGTTTTGTCAAATGTGCATATTAAACAAAATCACCAATTATGATCAAAAGTAAAGTAATTATTGATTGTTTGCATGCACACATCATCAACAGAGATTTAAAAAGAACTTTAGAAATCTGACTTCTGAAAGAAAAAAGCAGTAGCAGGAAAGTCTGGTGTGTGGCAGACACGTTAGACAACACTGGTAATGAAGCATTGGCAGAAAGTGATAATTATTTTAATTAATGATAATGGTTTTAATGATTCAACATTTTGGCTAATTGATTATGATTGATTGCACATTACTAAACAAGGAAAGTGAATCAGGGAGGTAATCAGGGAGATGACAGCACAGGTCAACACTACAGCGTGACGGAACATACACTACACATGCTAATCAGACCCAGAGAGGCAGAGGCAGAGAGACGGGCAGATGGAGTAAAAAAAAAGTGAATATGTTCTCTAGTAAAGAAATGCAGAAAGAGAAAATAAAGAAATGGAATAGATTGTGCAGATAAAAATGTAACAAAAAGAGGAGGCTATTGTTAAGACACAACTGGAACACCAGACACAATTCATCTGGCTGGCCCATTTGTATGAGGTAAAAATATGCAAATTTAAGACAACTTTCAGCAAATAGCACTCATTTTATTCAGAAATGTGTTTTGTTTGATGTGAATGCAGGATGATATCTTAACAGAGCAATCATACTGACTGAAGCTGCAGCTTCTTTTGTATTTCCAAATATTTTCCTGTAACATACTCCATTTGTAAATATGCAAAACTCAGTTTACTTCAAAGATCTCTGTGTGCTCAGTTACGCTAAGGTACATTGCTAAAAGTTATTTGTTATATGATTTAGGTGAGAATGAAGATGAAGTCCATTTCATGTTTTATTCTTCATTATATGAAGATTTAAGGGCTACACTTTTAAGTAAAATATCCTTCATTTCTGATGACTTCTTCTGGATGGATGATTACAAAAACTTGAGTTTTAGGAAAGGGGATTTTTGTGTCAGATTTTATTTGTCATTATCTTTGTTTGCAATGTAGTGTGTGTCTGACAAAACGGTATTGTTGGTGTCTTATAAATCCATGTGGGCTGCATGGGTGCTTGCATGCATATGACACAATAAATAAAATAACTAACTAACTTGTTTCTCTCACTGCATTTGGTTATCTGGATTTTATTGTGTAGGTAAAACCTACAACCTACATGCAGAGGCTGAGAAATTATATTAAACAGGGCCTTGGGCTGCATTCTAGGCATGAACAAGCGCACATTTCCTTGTCCAAGAGGTATCAGTAACACTAGTGTCTCCTCAAAGCCACTTGAAGTGTGTTTGTGTCAGGGAGGAGGCATTGCACCTTCCGCATCCTCATCATACCATACAGTACCACCCTGTGACCCGGCCAGTGATTAACATTTGAGGAGGGAGTCAGTACTTCCTCTCCTCTTCTCCATCTCCTCCTCTTGCTTTTCTCCATCAGGTACACACTTGTCAGAAGGATTGTTTTGCTTCCTAGACTCCCCACTCCACCTCCATCATCAGCAGCTATTGTCTAAGCTTCTATCCGTACCCCACACCATGCCCATGACATGCAAATCTATCCCCCTGATTTCACTTTGGAGAAATGGTGAGTGGAGTGGTGAAGCGTCCTGCCCTCTGCCACCCCACCTCCCCACCACCATCCTAGCCCACCTCTGTCTTCTGCTCTTACCCTCTGGATGGGGCGCTCCTCAGAGTGGATGGACTGGGTTTGAGTTTAATTAATGAAATGTATGATAATGTGATTTCTTTAATAGAATGACATAGTCTAATGGTGTTGTGTAATCATGATTAATATAGTGCTTTGTTGGGAGAGAACATCAGCCAAAGGCTAAATGAGGACCTTCTCTCTCCAGTTCCAGTACTGGACACATTTCAGCCCTGCCTTGGACCACTGAACAGGACTTGTGTCTGTCTCTTAGCTTAAAAAGTGACTGTGGAATTCACTGAATTCCTTCTTAAAGGAATAGTTTGATAATTTGGGAAATAGGCTTATTCGCTTTCTTGCCGACAGTCAGATGAAAATATCAATATTACTCTAACTGTAAGTCTGTACTTCCTCCTATTTTACAAAAATGAAGCCAAAATACCCCGGATACGGGAGCTGCCATCTTGCGCTGGTGACGTCATTTGGAGCCAGAGTCTACACAGTAGTGATCCGCGGTGGGGGTGGGGGGGGATTTATGACCTATACTGCAGCCAGCCACCAGAGGGCAATCTCACTTATAAATATCCCACTTTTTAGCTAATAAATGCTCCACAATGTTCACCAGCTAGTCGCTAACTTTGTCTGCCATTTGGTGCTAAGCAGGTAGTTTACAGTTGGTTAAGAGCTTTTCACTGAAAACAGCTGCCTGCTGCTGCCGTAAACCACGCTACGAGAGCAGTGAGATTGAACCAACAGTAAAGTTGCGGACCAGAAACCAAAACTATCAGCTTGAAGTCACTATAAATCTCCGTACAGCTGAGGGGAACAACATAGTCTGGTGTTAATTCTCTGTGGGCTTGTTACTACAAGCAACACCTTTCACACACACTTAGTCATGTGATCACTTATTATTGTTAATAGGGAAATATTGATTATAGCCACTTTAACAATTAATATCTTGTTTGTTTAATCTGTACAAAAACTGAAGTTTAAAAACAACACGTTAGGTTTCACTGGAGGTCATGTGGACTATTTCTTGGCCAGGTGCAGTGACTTCCTGGTTGCTTAGCAACCTCACAATGACAGTGATGGTCACTTTGTTACCTTTGGCTAGCTGTTCCCCCCTTTTTCTAGTCTTTATGCTAAGCTAAGCTAATCAGCTGCTGGCTGTAGCTTCATATTTACCGTACAGAGATATGAGATTTGTCTTGATCAGCTCATCCAACTCTCAGCAAGAAAGCAAATGAGCGTATTTCCCAGAATATCAAACTATTCCTTTAAATTATGAACATATAGCTCCTATTTTCATAATTGCTTTGTGAACAGTGATGTCGACCTCATATAAACATGTAGAAGATTAATGTCTTAAACTGATCACTCTTGGTTCTATATATCTTATTTTTGTAACGATCCCATGGGTCAAAGGTCGCTATTTTCTCTCACAGATGTAGACCGGTGAAGTGGCAGTCAAGCATGAATCATGTTATCCTTGAGGAGATTAATGTAGCTGACTGAATGAAGAGGGTAATGATGTGGACAAAGGCTGCTTATTCTCCCTCTATAATGGGAGTAACTACTTTGATTTCTGTGAGGTGTTTTCTTCATTTTCCAAATATTCAGCCTAATTTTACCATATGGCGAGAACACTTTTCATTAGACCTTGTTCTATGTGGAAGTAAGAAATGTCAAAACCCATAAAATTTTAGTTTTGAGCCTCAGAAGTGACATCTTTGGCAGTCAGTGGAAGGTGATGAATCAAGGTAGATGCTTCTCCTTCAGAAACAAAGCCTTCCATCATATCCACCTGTCTGAAGGTTGCTTGAAGGACAGAAGTGAAGCCATCGTCTGGAGAAACAGGAGGTTTGAGGGAAGTGCTTCTCCGCAACCGTTTGTCACTCTGATATTTGGTAAATGTGATAATTAATACTGTAATTTAACTAAACCCACTCTGCGAGGTCTGTAATTAAAACTGATGTACCTACTTAGCACACCAAGCATCACAGGTGGGCCCAAATTAATCTGCAAATAGAGCTAAATTGCCTGTGCTTAGCGTTTTCATCAACGTCACTCACTTTGGGGGGAAATATCAGTAATTAATTCTGATATAACAAAGTCATAAATTTGAGGTTAAATGCAGCCTTGACAACAGACGCGATGACAGCAAGAGACCTCATCTAGCCGTCCCAGATGGGATCCAAGACTCTGCTTTCTCCCAAGAACTTGGCTGAGACTTCCTCTGACAACTGTTTGCTGCTATAAAGACAAGAGGAGATATTCAAAGATAGACTCGTCTTTTCTTGCATACCCTCTCAGTCTTTTTCGATTTTGCGTAAATCGAAATGAACTGGAGTGAAAGCCGACTTCCAGGCTAAAGAACGGAAAATGAAATGATTAGTTCTGGATGGAAGCCAAATGAATGAATGCATTTTTGATTTTGACTTGCAGTGAAATGAAGCTGCAGCCACACAACGATTTCCAAGCTTGTATAATCTGAGTTTTTGCTCTTCCCTATCATTTCTCTGCTACTCTAGATCCAAAAATAACAGTTTACTATATGTTTTAAATATTCAGTGTGCTCTTTTTAGTAATTCCAAGTTAAATAGCCTGCTGCTGTTCATACAATTTGGTAAATATCAGCTTTGTCTTTTAGGAAAAATCTGTCAGTAAGGATCTTATTCCCAGATGTGGAGCATTTAAATCATTCAAAAAACAAAAGTATATTTAATTCACACCAGAATAGATCGTTAAAACATTTTATTTTGCACAATCAATGATCTAAAGATCATTCAGTGCACCATATAACCTGAGACATCAGCAGCCAAAGATCTTTCCACATATAGAAAGGAAATCAAATCATCAACAACCACAAAGACAGTAAATTAGCATATGGATAATGTAAAAAAGAAGTGTATTGAAATTAAAGAGTCAAAAAATTAAAGGCTCCTACTATGAATGCACAATATTGTTCATTGTTCTCTCCTGGGTTTTTGTTTTGGTTGGTACACAGAGCGCAAGCTGGCATGCCGCTATTGTTGAGCAAAAATAGTAGATTAAACTGAAAGACAGTCAAATCAAAGAAATAATCACATATTTATGAATATTTAATATGGTCGTGGCAAATAAGGCAAGTAATTAGGAGTTTCCATAAATTAGCAAATTGTTATTTTATGTTAATGAGAGATCTTCAGCTTTTTCTCATGAATAATTTATGGATCAACAGAAAAGTTTAGCGGAGAAGGAATGAGGTCTGACTGTCTGTTGATCAGACCCATGCACATGTGCCGAGACACACACACACACACACACACACACACACACAAAGCTTTTCCCGCAGTTTCTTTGTTTTGTTCAATTTGTCACTTGATATTTATTAGGCTGGAGATGGCAGGTTTTATCAGATGAATGTACAATGCAGCCGGGTGTGGGGTTGTTTTGGAAGGAGAGGTGATACTGGCATTGCAAGCAGACACCACAATGAGCCTGTTCATGTCCACTTTATTCACAAAGCAGACTATAGTAGCTTCTATTCCAAAGGTACAGAACAAAGAGATCTTACAAGAGAGATAAAGCAAAGAAAACAAGGGAGAAAACATTCGCAAACGTTAGCAAAATGTAAGAATTTTGAAATTACAGGACAGAGGAGCTGGAGGAAATACGAGAATGAGCGTACAGTGAAGACCCTGGCACACTGGAGAGCTGGGAGGGCTCTCACTAAAGGGGTTAATATGAAGGCGGAGGGGAGGAGTGGGTGGGGCAGGAAGGGCAGTGAGTCAGAAAACAAGAGCAAAACAAATCTGTGATCTGGAACTCGGAGAGCAGCCACTCAGGAGGGATTAATGAGAAGTAGGAGGCTGTGAAATTATGTGGCCTTTGAGTGGGGAGAATGGCCCTAGCAGAGCATGGCCCTGAAATGAGGTGAGACAAACTTCACCTGATCCACAATTAACGGCATCATGCGGATGGGTGACACAGGGTCACAGCAGGGGGAGGGCCGGGAAGGGGGAAGAGAAAAATCACAATTCACTTTGTGGCAAATTGTCACCCCTCCAAAAAAGGGCAGCCATCAGAAACCAGGACTCAATGAGGAGAGGAGAGGATTTTACACACCTGTCTTTTTAAAAAGGCAGCGACAGGGATGAGAGGAAAGCTTGTTAGAAAGATTTATGCTTAATAAGGACAGACAGTAGCAGGGGATGGAGACAATTAACAGTATGGGAAAACATAAATACAGAGTGAAAGAGTGAGAGGCAGAGGAGGAAAATGGGGTAGAGTTGATTGCACAGGGGGTGAGGAGCAATAACAGGAGCACAAATGATTAAGTGGTATTAGGGACTAAGAACACTTGTTTGCAAGGACAATCTTTGTGTGCTTTTGTTGTCTGCCGGCCGCCTTTATCTTTGTGTAATTCTCCGTCTGATGAAATGTGTTTAAAGAGATGAATTGGGATCGGAGGAGCCGTCCTGACATGATTATGAGGGATTCATCTGCAGCCATCTGCCACCGTTATGAAAGGGGGGTGGGGGGTGAGGGAGGGCTAGCAGAGAGATAGAGAGAGAAAGGGAGAGAGATGGAGGGAGGGAGGAAGGGAGGGAGGGAAGTGCAGACCTTCTGTTCAGCAACCCTGCCACAAACCCACCATTACACAGGCCTCTGGCCTACAGTTTAACATAAAGACTCACTGTGCCCCAGTATGTGCAGGTGAGCTTTGGGTCCAATTAAAGAAGCAGAAGTGGGTCATAAAATTTGTGCACTTGTTATTGTTTTACATGAGTCAAAAGCCCATTAAAAACACTATCTGAACAGAAAGATTGCCTTGATGCTATAAGTAGAGACATGGTAGCTGATCACCTCTAGAGCATGTTCAGGTGCCATAAGATGAAACATAATCATTGGAAAATTTTCCAGGTACCACTGGTATTATATTCCGACTTGGAAATGGCACCTACAGACTACATCATATTCACACACCAGTTGGAGGAGAGGGCACAGCAGATGGGTCCATTGCTCATCACAACGTCCACTTGTTCTAAAGGGGAAAGCGGGGGCCTCAGACAGCATGTCTTAAGTTGTGTAATAGGCTTTTTAGTGTCACAAATGAAAGTCACACGTTCATTTTTTTTCTCAGGTTGTTTGTTTTTCTCTTTTTTGGGGGGGGGGCTGAAAGATTTGTTCACACAGCTTAACATCACTGTGGATAAAAATGGAGTATATGTAATTTTTGTAACATAAACCAACATGATCTTATAGAGGAACAGAATGTAGGCAAAAACATTCAAATTCATCACTTTTGGTGATATTGAGCAGTATTGATGACTATTATCTCACTCTCTAATCTGTCAGCTGTTGCCATGGCAGCTGGCATGCAGTTTCTTTCCAGTTATAAAATCATAGCCTGTGTTATTTGTCTCTATAAGTTTGAGTTGAATTTTACATTGACAGCTGTCTTCCTTTTTATGAACACTTTGTTCCATGTGTGAAAAATCCCCCAGTTCTCCTGTGTTTTACCAGAGCACCTATTTCATTCTTGCCCACTATACCACTGAGCCATCACTTCATATTACAGGTCAACGTTACGGTGCTTAATTATGTGCCGGCTGCTTGGGGCTCCTAATAACCTGTCATTGAGGGGAATTTGAATGTCACACCATATTGTTGGGCCCTAATGGCAGCAGGCAGATCTACTGATGAGTCGTTTTGGGACAATTACAGCGGATATTCAAATCACAGGTCTGGGCGTGTGGTGAACTGCACCGCACACAACCTGACAGCGGCTGACGTGCACGCACGCACGCACTCACACACTTGTTGTATCTTGACCCCGCAGCACACCTCTCTTGACACATAAAGAAGATGCCTCCCCCCGCTGCTGCTGAAACAGTTTAACTGTATCCCGATCGCTTTTATTATCCGCCTAATCCAGATATCAGCGATTTCATCAAGCCGGGAAGATATGCATATCATGAATTATTTTGACACTGGGACCTTTTAATTTTCGCCGGCAATATTTCATCCCACCAATCAGTGCCCGGAGTGGTTGTCGCCGGGCGGACGTGGCGGTGTCAGAGGACGATACTCCCCCCGGCGGATCCAAATCATCCGGGGGACAATAATGAGCTATGGCCACAATTATGAGCTGCCTGTGTGTGCATGCATCTCATCAAGGCCTCCATGCAAGCTGCTGCAGGAGGAGGAGGAGCACGCACAGAGATGCAATGCAAAACATATACATCAAAGATTTCATTTTTATAAACAACAAGTACATTTTGCTGATACTTAAGAAAATGCTGTACTCTTAAGAAACATTTTGAATGCAGGACTTGTAGGCCTAATGGAGTATTTATACATTGTCCTATAGGATGAATATTTCTTCCATCACTGCAGATTGAAATCTTACGTGTAGCTACAAGACATATAATCATCTTACAAAATGTGATCTATTGTTATAGATTATACAACCAACAGTAGTTAAAACTCACCTTGACCAGCTACAACATTATATGGTTCTTACATGCATCAGTAACAATTATTCAGTTTTTTAATACTGACAGGAGCCGTTCTGCATTATGAGCACTACTACATTTGAGTACTTTTACTTTAAGTACATTTTACTGCAGAACTTTTACTTGTAATGGAAAATATTTACATTGTGGTACTGAATACTTACCTAAGGCACCCTTCACAGAGGAATTAAAGGTTGTAACTAATGGCTTTATTAATAGTTAATCAATCTTTTACTAATATTTTTATATTTTTTTTTTTAACAACTTTTGGGTTGCCAGGTTGGGAAAAACAAAGGACTTCATGTGGAAAAGGGCTACAAATTCTTAGGACCAAAATTCCATTTATCAACAATTTATTCACATGATGTTTAAAACCCTTTATTAACGACATACTAACATTTATAACTTAATGGCCTGTTAGAAAATGAGGAACCAATGAGCATGTATTAATGGTTAACTAACATGAATGGATAAATACATGCCAATGAGAATTTCACCTGATGCCAACCCAAAATGTGTCCTTATTACTGGCGTATAACTGATGTAGCCTATTAAAAAAGTAGTAAACATTTATTAACCATTGATATAGCCATTAACCTTTATAAAGGGTGCCTTAATAGAAGGTGGCACCAATACCTCTTCCACCATGGAGACAAATACAAATGTTATCACACTCCTAAAAAAGATTTTCAGACTCAGCAACCACGTTACTTGACATTTTTGTTCCCTTACACGCTCACCACAGCCACACATATAAAATCATAGCACAGGGCGTCATGTCTGTGCGTGATATGTGGACTGTGTAACTTAATACTTTGTGTCTTTACCCAGCTCCCTGTGGAGCGGGTATTACGTGAGCAAATTGGATGCTCAAACAGTCAGTCCGTGACCTTCCCTCATCCTGGATGTTGACCCCCGTATAAAGAGAGACATTACATCTCGTTACACAACAACACGGCTCCGGCGCTTCGCTCCAGATAAAGAAAAATGTCTCAATTAAATCTTCACCGGGGCCCCCTGCCGAAGAGTTATCGCTGCCCCGGTAGCACTGATCGCTACACTCACACATCCTCAAAAGTTATTTGACATAAATTGCCGGAGTCACATCATTTCCTGCCACACTCTGAGCGGGATTTACGGCTGATCCCATTGACTGGGAGCTGAACCTCCAATAAAATTCCTCAAGAGCCCGTGAGACGCACATACCCTCCATCAGGCCCTCTCCCCCCTGCGCGCAGATTAACCATGCAAATACACACAGGTGGGAGGGTGATACCGACAACACATTTATGCACATATATGCAACTGGGCTGATATGGCCGGGGGGTGGAGGGGGTGGGGGTGCACAATACATGCTGATTGTGTTTTATCTGATGGGGGCGGTGGGGTGAATGAAACAGGGGAAATAGCAAGGTGGCTTATCCAAAGAACTCAAGGAGGAGTGAAAGTGAACTTATCTGTGGCTTTAATTTGAAAATGAGAGGTGAGTGCCACTTTTATGTTCTCTGGAGGATATCCCCTTATGTGCAAAAAAACTTCAGAGGAGTAATATCATTATAAGGAAGCATATGAACCCTTGAGGAAAATCATTTAAAAGTGAAAATTCACATTACTGCTCAGGCATTGTGGAGAAAGGTGCACACTATATTAACTACTAAAAACAACCTTATGGCTGCATTATTCTACAGATATTACAGGCTGAGGTGAGCAAAGCGTGTTAATGGTTGCAGTGTGTTAATGGTTATGATCATTCTTTGCCCAAGCGCAAACTGACCAAATGGGAATGCAGTTTCAGCATGGCTCTCGATAGGGATCTTAGGTCATCTAATTACAAACAAGTGTTTCCATCGGATGTTTTCAGATTATAGTCTGGACCCCACACTTAATCATTTGTTCTTCTTGTCAGGTTTACTGTCTCTCTCTAGTGGTGATAAGCGAGAAGTCTGAGCTCGGAGGCCTCTTCTACTGCAAATCAAACACCCATATACTGTATGTATTTGGTCACCATGAAAGGTATTTTTAAAGGTAAATTTTGATGTATACGAGTTTTCTCAAGAGACTTTCAGGTATAAATGATGGTTTAATTTAAAATGGCCTGAGCAGATAAAAAATTGTCAAAATTGTCATGAAATGTGCTCTAGTCACCTTCCATCCAGATGATACAGCAGGGCAGTGAAGGCCTCCCCTCCAGCTTGGCACAGTGTTTCATTGGAGGCTCAGCAGCAGCAGCAGCAGCATCAGCAGTGGCTCCAGGGCCTCCAGCTGGGGCTGGCTGCTGCCTCTGCCTGCCTACCAGCACCGAGGCTAGGGGAGGTGGTGGGCAGGCCACAGGATCGCCCTGGGGTACCTCGCATATGCACCAGTAAAGAAAACTGAATTCCTCCTCTCTCTGCTAAGAATGGTTGCTGCCTTCAGCAATGTGATTTGACAAAGTAAGGAGCACTGGTGTGACCACTGCACACGCCACAAAGAGCATCATGACAGTATAATACTGGGAAATGATAGGTCAAGACCATCTTATCATATCCAGTACAACCAACCACAAACATTCTGATACAAATAAAAAGCAACAGACAAATTTAGATTTTAAGTTTATCATCATTTGCATTAACAGTGTATGGGAATCTACAATTTTAAGATCTGCATTACATTTGATGACAGACGCATGAGGTCTGTACACATGAAGTTACATTTTTGGGTTTGTGGTTATTTTTGTCAACCTTACACATGTGGTTAATCTAACATTTAAGGGAAATTTACACTTTGATCAACACATGAGGACAGTTATAAGAAACAATGTTCAAGTATTTTTTTGCAGTATGAGCTGAGACACCAAATATTAAAAATTAAATTTCATGATGCAATTTCAGAGATTAATTCTGTGCAAAGTGGTCAAATAAAGATGACATTTTAATACTGATGAAGATCCTAACTTTTAACTAATACCTTTAATTCAAAACCATTTTTTTTGAAGGCTGATGCCGATCTATAATATCTACATTTAATGCAAAAATTATTATTGCTTTTCCCAGAATAGCCACCATCAATTCAAATTATTCAGGTCATTCTGTGCCAGTCCTCTATCTATTTGAACTCAACCAACTGTGACATCTCACCAGATCAGAACAATAAAAGTCGCCTGGTCAGCATTGTATGTAATAATTGCTAATGACACTCACACAAGTCAGAGGAGATAATAATTAAACCCGGTGTGAGTCATTGGGGTTGTAAGGGCTAAAGAAAAGGAGAAACGTCTCTAAGAGCGTTAGCATTAACTGCTACAACCGCTTATCCTATTTTGTGACATTAAAAATGCAAACCAGTATTACAAAAACAGAACAACATTTTCCTTCACATGTAAGGTCTGAGATTTTAGGGAATCAGGCACCATTTACAAAATGTACATAACCACACCCTTGTTCCAGTATACCACAGCTGCTCATATGACAGCCTTAGTGAGTCCTCTGTATGTGTGTGTGACTGTGCACCAACATGAGCTTTGCTTTAAGGACACTGCTGGCTAATCTGAACTGAACAGGTGGGGCTACAATACTGTAAAAATGTCAGTGGGAGTCCAGGTAACACAGAGAAGTATTTGACAAGCAGGCAGCTAACAGGTTTGTCGTCACCATGCGGATCTAGGGTTTTACTAAAACTACAGCTAAGACCATAATGCTGATGTGCGATAGAGGGCTGAAAGCAGAGGTAGCCTAAAGTCTGTGCAAATAACACAAGGAGCTGTCAGTCAATTCTCCGCCACTGCAGAACTCACATTGGATTTTTCCTGCATTACAGCCTCATCAGAGGAGCCCTGATTTGTGACAGAAACAACTAAACGCAGTGAGGGGTGGTATATTAATCAGCTAGCTCATCAGTTCTTTTTTCAGTATGCAACAAACAGTCTACTGCATGTGAGCCAGTGGCTGAACGGGCTGCAGCTTCTTGCTGGTGTCTAAGTTTACTATTTCTACTGAAGTGACGTTCCTCAGTGAGCTAAAAGTCGGGGGAGGCCAGGCTGCTGCTGCTGCTAAGGGCCGCCTGGGAAGCCCAAATGTTACATCTGACATGCTCAGAGCTCTCAAATAATTCGAATGAATGATGAAAAAAAAATATTAAAGTAAAATGTCAAAAAGGCACACACAATAATCACAGACCTAGGCATCAGGCAAGATTGGCACAAAAGACTCATAACATGCTAATAAAACTGAAAGAGGGAAGAAAAAAGATCGGCTTAATTAGGAAATTGAAGAATGAAAAATATGAAGAAAAAAATATATATAGTAAAAGGACATTGATTAAGAATAGACACCAGGAGGAAAGAAACCAAAAATCATGCACAAAAAAAGGAACTCCCAATTGTCAAGGTATTCAAAATCAGCCTCAGAACAATTAAATATGCCTGCCACATGTCCACTGTCAACGCAGCAGTACACATTTCCAGAATGTTATTTGGTTTTGTTGATTTAAAGTCCTCGTGGATACATATGCAGCTAGTATATATAGTTGTGCACATACACAGCCAGTAGTGGGATTTGTAGCTCAATATATACACAAGTTATTGCAGGTTCCACTCGGCAGTCCAGCACTTGTTGCACACATGTGACTGGGCTCTGTGTGCTTTGCAGGGGAGTCTAGACTAGTGTAGGGCCATGAGGCAGGGCTTAGTCCGGGACAAGGCTGAGAGACGCCAGGGCTGCAGCTGGATGGTACTTTAGAGAAAACGGGGCAGAGAGAGAAACACAGGAAGTGGTCACCAGTAAAAGGAGCGCGTCAGGAAGTTGGCGGCCGTGCTGAGCCAGCCCATGCCGTCTGTGATGGAGCCTACGCGTGTGACAGCCTTGTCCTGCTCCTGGGACGGACTCTCCTCCTCAGGCAGGTAGTCTGGGATGTCGGTGTTCTCCTCTACCAGCACTTCCGAGTCCTCCTGGAATGGCACCATCCGCTGCACAAAGACAAGAGAAATATTTAAAAAATAGCAAAGAGAATAATTCATGTTTGCATCATCACAAAGCATGCAGTTTTTAAAAAACGGATTTATTCCAGGATTAACATAAATCACAATTAAAAACAAGACTACAGAGCCAAATAATCATCCTCTGGAGTCAGATTACATCACTGAGCCAGGTCTGACCCCTGCTGGCCACATAATATATGACTATTAATGTAGCCTTTGCAAATTATTTTCAAATATTTGAGAAACAATTATTCAAATTCTTTGGAAAGCAAACACTCTGAAATCTCATGTTTGGTTAAATGTTAGCAGTTTCACTATACAGTTTGGGTACAAGCTCCAAATTGGGAATACACTGGTGTAAAAGGTGCAGCTATACAGGTCATGCGTTTGGTAAAAAGCAACTACCCTACAGGCCGAGGCAGAGATGTGACTAGCTAATCATGTCAGTGTGAGTAAGTCTCAGCCACAGGCAAGGGCGGCTACAGTACAGAGATACACATCAACATAGAGTGAGCATACTGATCTATCAGCTGACTTGGTGTTGTCTTATGTACAGCAGTTTACGGTAAACAATACAGATCTTACAGTTGTCACAAATCTCTGTCTCTCAGCTGTCCTTACCTCTACTCCATCCTCTGTCTTCACCACCTGCTGCGCCGTCATTACTTTGGTGGAGTTGATTGCTGTGCCCAATGCCTGTGGGGAAGAAAAAACACTTTCGTTTTCATCTGTGATTGTTCGTACTTCTGTCTTCAGCTCAAACATGAATAGAATACTTTTGGTAAATTAGATGTCAACACTAAATACGGCTGTTAATCATAAATTATAAGCGCACAAGCAGCGACAATGACAATGCTGATCCCAACACAGGGTGACGACATACGAGTCAGCTTTCCTCTATTGGCAAATTCTTGCTTTGGTGCTTTTGGTAGCAATTACATCCATTTTAGGCAAACCAGAATATTTCTGATTAAACATGTCAATTTCAAATACCCATAATAAAGTAAATATCTATCTTTTTGTTCTAAAAAACCTTTGCATTGACTGAAGGGAGCAGATTTTCCCACTTTTAATATAATCAAAAACAGGCAACGGAGCAGCAATCAATAGGTTACAGTGAAATTTGGATTACCTTGGACACATGTGGAAACAGTGTTTTGTTTAGTAATCAATCAGGATAGATATCGATAAAACAATGTTTATTTCGTTAAATTGAAACTGGACAGATGGTGAAATTGGCAACTGGTACTGACCAAAATTACAATTGATAATTATTTATTATCAGACACTGGCAAAAATATTGTGTATCCCTAAGTTCCTGAATGATTTTCTGTGTCCGGACAGACGCTTACCTCAGCTTTAAGGTCAGAACGGATCCTGACAACACATCTCTTGACAGCCATCTGGAAGGTGAAGCTGATGACCCCTCGTATCTTCAGCAACGCCTCCTCACAAAGGCTCCTTCGAGTCTGACAACAGGCAGGAAACGGATGAAAGGTATGAGTAAATGTGCAAAACAACAAAGCCAACATGTCATGAAGAAATGATTGTGGCTTAAATGTACGTTATACAGTATAGGATTAAAAATGTGGATGATGTAGAATCAGCTACAGTTTAATTAGATCAAATGTGGGCATAAAAATATATATTATAAAACATTAATTTGCTACATACAGCATGCTATTGACAAATACAGATTTGATAACTATGGTTTCCAGCTGCCACAGTGTTGTGTGTTTCTGCTGTAGTGATAGCGATGCAGCCCACCAGAGGCCGTCTGTCTGCTGTAATGTAATCTGGCTAGGTGCAAGCTTCCTGCAGAGCAGCATTCAGGTTCAATCTCAATGTCCTGCTGTTCAATGGCTGACATTTACAACCTGACCCCTCCACCCCCCCATCCTGTGCCAGATAGACACCGCTAAGATGCCCAGACAACACTGTGATGATGACAGCAGCAAACACCATGCCCCAAAAAGAGATTTTTGTGCATCAACAGACAGTCTGGTGTGTCTGAGCATGATAGATGCATGCCAGCACGTCATGCGGAGTCCTGAATGCACTCTGTGAACACTCACAGGGTCATCCAGTCCATCAATGTGCAGCACCACAGTTTTTGCCCTCTTGTTGTTGGAGCCCAGGAAGAAGTGGGCTTTACGCTGGCAGGAGGCGGCTGCTGCCTCGGCCTGTTCGGCCTCCTCTTTACCAGCTGACTGCAAAATCTCATAGATCTCAGAGGCCAGCAGTTTGGTCTCTCCAGGCGACGTACTCCTATGGTGAGAGAGAGTAAAGAAAGGGGAGAGAGGGAGACAATCATGAAAGAAAAATGACTCGTGTTGTTTAATGTGGTTTATGTACACAAAAGTGGTCAGTGCCACTTAATTGAAAAGAGTTGAAATGATCTGTTGTGTTGACGTAGTGTATTTGTAAGTACATCTCAAACAATACTAAAAGGTACAATGCAGTTGAATGTCGGTATAATTGATATCAAAAACAGGTTAAATTGAATCTTGCGCACTTTTAAACGGCCATGTTACTGTGCCAAGATGTTTCTGTTGAAAGGCGAGATAGAAATACTCATGGAAAGGCAGACAAATCATGATGCCTGTAAGCCTCTGTGGGAGAGAAGAAGTGTGAATCGTGCCTAAAATTGAAATTAATTCATCAAGCTCTCATTTTGTCAGCTCCAATGGATGTGGCCTGAATCTGACCATGTCGTTCCTGGTTTGACGCTGGAGAACTCAGCTGCTGCCACAGGGAGCCACAGTAACAGCCATATCACCAGTTTCAATACATTTAGAAATACTGTGTTTATCCCAATATTCTTTAAACAAGCATTCAGTGTACCAAAAGACAAGACTGCTATCCATCACACAACATTCAAACTCATGCTAATTAAGCCTATTCTGCACTTCAGTCATGTTTTTACTGCCCTTTTAGCAAAAAATCCATAGCAGAGCATAATATTTTAGTGGGCAGCAGCTTTCCTTGAAGAAGCCACATAAGGTCGGTTGCAGTTGATATTTTGCGAGGGATCGTGAGATACCCCTGCAGGGCAGGCTACACTGCTTTATATGTCACCAAGTCATCACTCCTTCTATAGTAACCACATACGACATCAGCTGTCTGGCATGGCTGCCCTCTGGGAGCCTGGTGCTCCCCGGCGCTGTGCAACACATTCCTACTCCGGCTCTACGGAAGCCTGTCAGCCTTTCAGCAAGCCAAACACTCTCTTGACTTGATTTATTTATCTATTCAACACTTTCATGATTTGAATAAGAGGCAACATCTTTTTGAGCTGCAGATCTGAATGTGTTGAAAGAATAAAAATGGTATTCACACCTGTTTGGTGCAACTACGCTGGACGCTCCCCCTCAGCCATGTGTTCCCACTCTGTCAAGCTATGATCGACCTCTACCCAAAGTCAGATCGACTGGACTGCGAGCAGGGAAAGCTGCTGCTGTTACTGTAGGGCTCCTCTTGATGCCACCCCTGACTAGCTGAAGTGACTGGCTAACTCCAGGGCAAGTGATAGCTTTGCCGCAGGAAGAGAAGGGACAAAAATCATACAAGCTACAGCCAGCCACTTGAACGTAGGTCTATTCCTATCAGGGTGCTAATGATGAACAGCAGTCACTTAACAAAACTGCCACAGACCCTTGGGTAAGTCCAGCTATCTGGAGCACACCACCACCACCTAAAAGCAGATCTGCCAATGACACTAGATAGGCGAGTGTGTTCCATCACGCGCTTTTAGAAAATTATAGAATAATTGCGTATAATGCTTCTAGAAAAGCCTACAAATGATACAAGAATAAAAACAAGTGACAAAGACACATGCTCAAAATATACCATGTGTGCAGAATGAGCCACGTCTGCAAAATAACCCTCCAACTCCACGACAAAACAAGAGCAAATATAAGCTCACATCAGTAAAAACACGCAAGTGGACAAGAAATTGTAGAGAAGTGACACGACGCATTAAAATCTATGACATGCAGAAACAGAAATTTAACTGTTTACCACCCTATTCTAATTCAACTTAAATCACATTCATCTTGACATGGCAAAGGGAAGGACATCATCCTGCCTGGAAAATTTGCAGACTGGCACTCATTGTCCGTGCAAAACAAAAGAAATCCTAGGTTACGGTTTTATGTAAAGAAAGTGCACAGCGAGCGTGTGTGTGTGTGCGTGTGTGATGTGGTGATGACAGGGACTTGCTTCTGCATGACATTCTGCAAACTCAGCATCATGCCCAGCTCGCCCTTCATCTTCTCCCTGTTGGCTCGACATTCTGCCAGGTAGCGCACGGCCTGCAAGGACAAGGGCAAGTGTTATCTATCCAGCACTAAAAGCTGACAGACCATTTGTGATATCGTGTGAGAGAGAGCTTTTAAAATGGGTTAGCATGTGCAATGGTAAAATATTACATAACCAATATAAATACGCATGCACTGACCCCATGTTTACACTTCCCGGGTTACCGTCAAGGAGCAACTCGTACATAAAGCCACTTAAATGTGTGCTCTCAATACAAGTTATGTACTGTGCAAAAGGGGGGTGGTGATGGAAGTGGGGAGAGGCTGCTATATCAGAACTTTGTATTATGTTTACACCACAAAACAGACAGCAGATGTCACCATCGAACAGTGTTTTTAAATATGTAGCTGTTTTAATGCCACCACATGTCAGCTTGTGACGGTGACTGGGACACAGTGGTGGGAGAAATGGCCTTTAGACCATCACTGAAACCTGCTCTGACACTGCTGGACAGCAGGGGGGGACAAAATATGACATGAGCAGAAAGTGCCTAAATTACAGAACCAGTAGGGAACTCAATGGATTATTCAACCCAGACTAATTTAATCTAAACAACTGCTGTAGATATTTCAAATAGAATGTTTATTAATTTCTCTGTATGGTGGTACTGAATAATCAGCACTGTGTATTCTAACCTAATAGTCCTTTCTGCAACTGTAACTATCTGTGATGTGAAGAGTCTTATATGTGAACACATGAAGAAAACGTAAATAAATGGATGCTCCTTACCAACAGTGCAGAGTAAACGATCTGTGGGTTGGGGTGGTCCAAAAAAAGTATGAGACCTGGCAGACAGCCTTGGTCTTCTACTATGGCTCTTCGGTTCAGGGGGTCTGCAGCAAGATCTCGCAGCTGGTTCACCACAGTCTGTGCATCCATCTCCACACTCATGGTGCCTCTTGTCTCGATGCCACGCGCATCAAACCAACCTCTTCACTCTACTGAAAAAAAGATGAGATTTTCAAGTAGAAAGACTATACAAATCTTCACATTTGAGAAGCTGGAACTAGTAAATGTTTGAACTTTTTTCTTCATAAATGACAAGAAACATTAACTGATTGGTTACAAATAATTTTCTTTGAATTAACTAATCAATTATTCGACCACGTTGCAACACTAATACAAATGCATTTTATGTGTATAACAACAAATCTGAAAAACAATTTTTACTGTTTTTTTTACTAACTTGGTGCAGAATAATGTTAAACCTTGAAAAATGAAGTGTCGGTGGCATGCCCTAACTATTGAACTTTTCCAACTATCCCACTGCTTTAGACAACGTTTTATTGATTTGTTTAAGTTTCTGGGAATTTATATCAGCAATAACATCTGAAATGTGGTGCTACACAATCAGACTGATTAGTGACTCTAGTAAAGTTGAGCTGATTTTACTGATATGCATTGATAACACTATAGTTATCATCACATGAAAGAACAAATAGCTTAGCATGCTCCGGTAGACACATTTTAAAATCATGCGTTTTAATCCCATGCTTTGCTGGTAATTCAATCAATAATTTTCGTAAATCAAAATACATATACTCGTTTTAGCCAAAGACACTTTCTACGACCCCCAACCTCACCTCAAATCACGCCCTGTGGTAGAGAGGCGATTCAGCAGCTAAGCTAGACTAACGTTAGCTGACGTTACTTGACAATTAATTATAGCATACCTTTTTGTCAGTTTTCAGTGAAATCATGTGACAACCCCAGCTGACTTCTATTACAACATGTGCAAAAAACGACGTAACAAGAAACAGCTAGGTTCCGACGCCACCTTAAAGACAACAAAATAATTTCACTAACGCTAGGCCTAAGCCTCCTTCTTTGCTTTGCTTCTTTAGCTAGCAGCTGTGCACTGTGTTTGGGTTTTGTGGCACATCAATGGGTATAGCTGTTTTGATTTTCAGGACATTCCAGTTTCCCATAAGGATCCCTACAGTTTAACCGGACACAGCTCCGCCGGGAAATGTAGGGAAATATAACGAACATACACAGAGTTTCTGGCATATGATTGGACAATATAATTTGATCGACTGATATAATACCCAATCATCAGATAGTTTTGATTTAAAGCTCAAATATAGTTGGTGGCTGTGTCTGTCAATCAGTATGAATAACTAATGGCGGCGTTTCATAGTCACAACCTACCTATTGTTATCCGTATAATCCAATTGGCTCAAAATGTATTCCATGAGTCTTCCCACATGAGTCACCTCTTGCAGTAGATGTCCGTCGTTTTACAAGGTGGAAAAATTGAGAAAGTTGTTAGCCAGCGGCAGTCTCGGTAAGTAGGTCTCACACATACAACCGGTGCTCGAATATGAACATAACAACATATGTAGCTGAGGTAACTAAAAAGGTGCGTGTCTTCGACATATCCTAATAAATTTGTCAGCGGTTGTTGGCTGGCGTTAAGTTAGCTAACCCGCTATCGTTGTTAGCATCACTTAGTCCGCTAAAGTTAAGATTCACCCGTTTAATTTTGCATAGCAAAGTCATTAGCATGTCGCAAGCATGATATCAGCTAACATCTGTCGCAGAACTGCGACTGACCCACGTTTACACTTTTCTGGGTGTCCTTATGTAGCTATAGCTCAGTTCTGAACTCTTAAATCCAACAAACAGCGGCAAGGATTAGCTTGAAAACGTCCCCTTGATTATCTTGCAGCTGTAAAATGGATAGAGTGCTAAATTAATCTCAGTGCTACAGCAGCCAAGTCACACTTATGGCAATGGCAACGTTAGCTGTTAATGGTAACTATGTTAAGCTAGGCTGGGTTATATCTCTGGTTGTGCTAATTTATTTTTGCGCTTTAGCTAACCTTGCGTATAACTACCTAGCCTCGACTCGACTCAGCATCCTACTCTGTTTTTCTACACTGAACTATTTGCATTTAGTGCCAAATAAAAGCATTTTTACAGGTTTAGTATTTGAATGTAAAGATCACAATAACTTTTATTTACTTTGTTGCTACTTTGACAGTTGTATTGGTTACATGCCCCACTTGTTGGGGAAAAATTATGAATTCTAATTCCTTAATCGATCAGTTATTGGCAGCAATGACAATATTGGACAGATAACTATATATTGCTTGTCAAAGTTAATGTCGGCCAATGCCACTAAAAGATGATACAGAATGTATGTCACTGTATTGTAGTGGAGCATCTCAACACAGGTGTACATTGTAGAGGCATAAAGCTCCTCAATAACTCATTGTTGGTTTTACGTTTTGTGATTGAACCTGATTTCCACACTCTTATTTTGTGTTTCTTCTAGATGACCATTTAGTGATGATGCCATTGGTGTTGGGGCATGTGTCAATCTGCCCTTGTGAAACACATCAACTGAAATGAGTAAAGACCATGCACAGATCGAAATGGACCTGGTATGTGACAATCTGTGTTTGATGTCTGACTCAATAAGTGTCTTCTAAACGTACTATTTCAGTACATCTCAAAACATAATTTCGTAGTCTTACACAAATTACAAAGGCATACCTTTGTCTGGCTCTCATCTGAATGCCCATTGTTAAGTACCAGCCATGGACTACTGAACTTTGCTGGTGTTTCCGCACAAATGCAGCTTGTGTAGACTGCATTTAGTTAATTAATAAATTAACTGTAATTGACAGAATTTGTTTGTTTTTTCTTTCAGTTGTGATGTAAATTATGTATTTTGTTTTACAGGCTTTTGGATCAGCCAAGCCCTATGGGTCCTCGAGAAGTATTGTGAGGAGAATAGCTAACAGTCTTCCTCTTAAACCTTGTCCCAGGGTTCATTTTCAGGTGAGGGAAGGTTACTGGGATCGTTGTTTTTTTTTTTTTTTTAATAGTGATGTGTCAGTTAACAGACAGACCCATCAGTCTTTAAAGTGTAGTATGTATATCTTTTGATTTTAAGATATTGCTTCTTGTCATTTCATGTTTTCTGAATTTGTCACATGTGATATAGCCCTGTTTCCTCTTCTGTCTTTCTGCCTGTCTCTCCCGACTGTTGGAGTCACAGCCATGTGACGACAAATCACACACCCTCTTCAACTTTTGTTTACCTCTGCTCTTCTGACTGTTTCAATCTGTGAACTATAAACAAAGTGGATGCAGTCATTATAACAGAGATATTTTCCTACCATAAGAGCACTGACTGTATGTTCAGAAGTTAACAAATCAACCTTTTGAGATTTTTAATTTTTGTGGCAAGTCATTTTAGAAACTGAATTGCTTCTCTTCACTTTTCTGACAACTTCAACACTGCTTTCTCTTTTCTTCTTTTCTTCTTTCTCCAGCTACCCTCCCTAGCTATGAGGAATACAGTATGTCTGCTTTAGGTCAGTTTGTTCAGCAACCTTCAACAACTTTGAGCTCATTAAAGACCTACTGCACTACCTAAACCTTTCATTAACAGCATATAGATCCCCTCCACACCTCTTCCCACTGAACTGCCTTCATTTCCTCATTTTTACTTACCTACTACCTTTTTGTTAGTTGTTGAAATACAGTGGTGTAATGTGTCCTGGTATGTGCTCTTCTCTGCCATGTTTTTCTGAGTTTTTTGTCAAAGTGTTGACAGCTGTTCTCTCTCTGACAGCTTTATCCGTACAATGAGGACGCTGGTGTCCTGATTGGTGCCAGGAGGCAGAGCGGTTTGGTGGCCTCTCTGGCTGATATCGGCTGGATAGACAGGGATGAGGAGTATGACGAAGACTTCTTTGGCAGACCCAGGTGAGAGCGGAATCTGTGTCAGCTAACATCTTCTAGAGGAGAACTGCAGTTTCATGTATAAAAATGTACTTGTTCCTGTGAGTAAGGTGATTCTGCCTCATTGAAACAGGTCAGGCATCCCACTAGGACTCGTGTTTCGAGCCCACCAGCCCCATCCTCAGAGAAAACCCTTAACCCGCCAGAGGTCACTACCAAGCCTGCATCAGGAGACTCATAACCCCCAGGGGCCGACAGTCGTCAACGATGAGGCCATTCAGAAGATCAGCGCACTGGAAACAGAACTTGCCAAACTCAGAGCTCAGATAGCACAAATCGTACTGGCTCAGGAAAAGAGCGCACAGCCAGGTATCTCTTACACCACCTAAAAAAACATAAACATGTCTCTCTCCATGTGGCGTGAATGCACTGACAGATTTGTCTTCCTCTATTTGCTCCACTGTAGTAATGTAAATGTTCCTCTAGATGGCAGCATCATTTCACATGTTACACAGCTTCAAGATTTTTCTTTCCTTTGTTTCACCTCAGCTGCTACCACAGGGACACCTCCACCTCCCCCTCCACCCTCTGGCACCCTGCCTCCCCCTCCCCCACCACCTCCTCCTCCTCCACCGCCGCCACCCCCCTCAAGTCTCCAGCGGACATTTTCTGCCATTGAGTTGATAAAGGAGCGCAGGGGGAAGAAGACTGATGGCCAGACAGTTTTGGATCCAAGGCCTGCAGAAATCCCCAGCATGCTTGATGTCCTGAAAGACATGGGCAAGGTCAAGTTGCGATCAGTCAAAAGGTGGGCCTCTACTTAAATAGTGAATCAATGAAAATACATTCAGACACATTTGGAAGTGATCAAATATGAAGACTCAAGTGTTTTTGGAAGTTAATAGATATTTCCCAGCTAACCGTAGGTGTTTTGGCCTCTGTACATCACTGTAATGAAGTGAAGTGTTACAGTTCAATATAACTACAGATTCAACTCATTTTGTAGCATATCATATCTGCATGTACCTTCAGAACCAACACATGTAGACTTGTATCTTAAGCAGCTGCTATAAATGCGAAGACGGGTTTGTATACCACACAAATAATCAAATTCTAATGATTTTAGAATTGTAATTGCTCTTGTTAACTGTCTGTTTCATAGTCGTCCAGTGGAAGATGATGCCAAAGTGAAGTCCAACCAGCCGGTAGATGCTGCAGCTCTCATCGCTGAGGCCCTGAAGCGCAAGTTCGCCCATCGTTATCGACATGACAGTGAGAGAGGAGACAAGGAGGATTTCAAGCTTCCCGTTCCAGACGTGAAACCTCAAACCGAACCCCCTTTGGTGAGAGATAACAAGCCACAAAATCAGCCCTTAATTCATCCTTAGTGGACCAACTGCAAAAATTGCCACTAAAAAAAAAAATCAAATAACGCCATATATGGAAGTGTATGTAATTTGACTGATCAATGTACTTTATTCTGTCTGTTTTCACAGTTTGGGCAGCACATGTTGAAACAAACTGGAAAAAGGAAGTTGATCTGAGCAGGTGATTCTGAACTCGAGGTCCAGATGTACCATGGACACTTTGAAGTGCCTTATCAACCTCTTAATATCTGCTGTTTCTGTGGAGGATCAAGGGATTTGGCCTCAAGTATCAGTTGCATCCAATGATCATCTGTTTTTGCACTTTTATAACTTATGTTAGCTTCATGTTATACAAATATAATTTTGTTTGTTTAACTGAATGTCGTTTAGTTTTCGTGTTGAATAGTCTATAAATTTCTGCTCATCACAGTCCTGAGTGAAAGTTTCAGAGGCCTGAGTGCATGTTTAAGCAACACTACAGAATTTTTATGTTGAATGTTACTGGTTTTATTGTTCAATCATTACTTAGGTTTTTGTTTAACTTGTTGCGCATAGCATAGTTGGTTGCATTCCTGTTTTTAAGGGGTCTGTGAAGGCTGAAGAGTTCTTCTTCTACCACAGGAGAAAGGAAGCACTTTCAACTGTGGAATATTGTGCTGTATTGTTTATATATGTCTGATGACTTGTAGACTAATTTATGTTTTGGATGCTTCTGTTTATGTTGTGGTTTAAGTAAATAATTAAGATTTTAACACAGGTAATTATGTTGTAGATTTGTCTGATATATTAATTACAGTTGGATTTTAAACAATTCTGTACTTTCTGTGTAAGTTGTGTCCCAGTTGCCAGTCTTGCAACCCAGTTGGCAGTTGCAAGACAGTTGGTTGTCTTTTGCTGGTTTAAATTTATGCATCCCAGTTTTAGTTGATGTTATTTATCTCTTTACTGTGGTCGGCATTTAAGAGCCAAAGACATTCCAGTGATGCTCTGAGATTCTGCCTTTCACTGCCAAATATCACCATTCCACGTCCCTTTTCCTTTCCTATTTCCCATTTCGGATGATGGTTAAAGAGTGAGGAAAACAGATATTGTAACTGTTAAGCAAAGTTCATGTTTCTAGGTTAATGATGGTACAGGAAATGTGCAATGTTTTCTTGCTTTATCAGTACCTCTTTTGATAAGATTTGCCTTTCATCACAAAACAACTTTCCCAGAACAGTTCAACATCGTCAATAAAGAAATAATGCACTGTTGTAGTTGACTCTTTATTGACAACATGTGGTAGTCATGGGTCCTAAAGCCCCCACTGTTATCAGTATCCCAAAGGTATAAATATGCTTTTGTGCCAGTAATCATGGCATTTTCATGCCTCCGTTTGTGTGTCAGAACTGATGGACTCCTCTGGGTCATGTGAGGTTTTTAGGCAGTATTTTGTTCAAAGTGACTACATGTTGTTCCCAGTTGTGTTCACTACACCAGTGCAGTTGCTGCTTCAAGACAACTCTACTAATATTACCTTTTATAAGGGAAGGTGGACTGGGTGTGCTCGTAGTCATTAAGTGATTTTAAATGTTACTATTCAAGATTTTGTAGAAAAGATGTAAAAATTGTTAACTTGAATTGTGAAATCTCTAAATAAAAGTTTATGGTCTGCCTGACTTGTTGTGGTGTATCTAATGAAAGGCCTTCACATTAAATTGCTCCTAAATAGGATCAGTCAAAGCAGAAGTTGCTCTTCAGAGATTAATAAAGTAACTTGAAGGAGACGTTATCGATTTACACTTCACATTAGACTACAAGCTTCAACTGTGTGAAAGTCAAACATTTGTCAACAACAGGTTTTATTATTCAAATTGTAACTGCAACAGGCATGTATCAAAAGGGTCAATACAGCAAAGCCTTTTCAAAATCTGGCTCGACACTGAAGTCTTCCCAAAAATGGCTGTCGCAACAATTGTAAACAGTTTTATCAACAGTCTTACAGCACTTACAGCAAAATACAAATCAGCTAAAGTAAGAAAAGCACCTGTTATCTTTCAAAATGTTTAAACACAAACACAATTTGTGCCACTATACAGAATCAAAGTAGACAGACCAAACACAAAGAAATGGAATGTTCAAAGTCACTCGACCATTTTGTTTCCGTACAAAAAAAACAAACAAAAAAAAGGGCAGCTGGAGTTGTTCCTCACAACAAAAAGGCAAAGGGATTGGACAGTGCATTCAAAGACAAGCACACCATGCACTTGATGGGAACAGGAGCTGGTTTGGTCACTTAGCATAGTTTGTGCATAGTTATAAGGCATCAATCAAGCAGTCCTTTAGGTTGCATGTGGCTGAGAGAGACATTCTGCGGAGAGGGAGAGTCTCCTTCAGTAGATCCTAGCCAGGAAAAAAAAACCCAACAACCTTACATCGCCTGCAGTCACCTCCTCCCCCTCTCTCTCTTGATACGAGACTGGCAAAACCCTGAGCGAGTCGAGTTGCGTGGAGTGGAGTTCCAGGTGAGATGCATGTGCAGTGAGTAACTGATCTCCAGTCTGGGAGGGAAGCTAACCCGAGTTCAACCAGCACTGGAAGAGTCGGAAACATCATCAGAAAAGGACTAATTTCTACAATACCTTAACAGGGTCTCTTGGGGATGTCATGGAGACGAAGCTGCACATCCAACACCATCGTTATTTGGGAGTGCAAGAACACATTGTAGCACAGGTGGAGTTACTTATGGCATCTGGTGTGTTTGAATAAGGTTCTGCTCATGGCTTCAACAGTGGGATGACAGTTCAAACGAGTGGTTCTACACATCTGTGCTTCGAAGGCAAACCGTGGAGCCGACATGATTCACTTCAGTTCAAGGGAAAGGAACAACAAACAAGGAGATGCGTAAACAGTCTTCGTAGAGGCAGCAAAAGGACTGGGCTTGTCACATTTTTTTTTTTGTCTTTACATGAGGAAGAATCTTCAATACAAATGCAACACGGCTTTACTATAAAGTCTTAGTCTCATGTCCAAATACTCCAGTTGTCTCTATCAAATCAGTTCAGATCATTCTTCAAATCTTTGTTTTCAAATGGCACTTCAAAATACCAGAAAAATGTCTTCTTCAGTTCTTATACTGCTTTCCCCTTAAGGTTCACCAACAAAAAAAAGTGGTGTGTTCAGTCAGTAATGCCAAAACTACAGTGGACAAATAAATAAAACAAAGCAAATAAAAGAAAATACAGCAGTAACCAAATGAGGTATCTATGTATTGCTCTATGCCAAAAAAAGAGGAATTAAAAATTAAATAAATTAAATAAAATCAGTGGTTTATCAAGATGGGAGGCAAAAGCAACAAAACATAAACAAGGTGTTAGGATCAGGTGGGGCAGCAGAAGGGCTGCAGGGCATCGCATGCCCCACCCGGCCCCCAGTGTGTGGTGAGGCCCTGAGGCCGGGGTCAGGGGTCAGGAGGTTGAGGTGAAAGGGCACACGAGGAGTGTCAGGATTCTCTGCTTCCCTGAGGTATTTCTTTGGAGCTGCTTCCTCCTGCGGTTGTGGCTGTGTTGTCGTCTCTTTGTGCGGCTGCGTCTTCTGTGTCGGTGCCGGCTGTGCTGGGCTCCACCTCTTCAGAGACGGAGGTTTGTTCCTGCTGTAGGCCACCCCAGCTGGCCTTGTTCAGCCCCATGTGGCCCAGCATGGTCTGGGACAGACGTGTGTCGGAGAAACGAGCCCACTCTGCGAACAGCGGCTCCGCCACGTATGTCATGAAGCCTGAAGGGGAAGAAGAAGTGGCAGATGCAGATTAGGGCTAAAGATTAGATACAACCTACAAGTGAAAGCTCAATACAACAAATATACAACACAGCTACTTACCTATTTGAATGTTGCCAACTGTGTTGGCCTCTCTGTCACAAAGTGGGCTGACTTCAAGTTTGTGCTTCTTCTCAATGTCTCCTTAAAAAGCATAACAAAATATAATTAATATATGAGCTAGAGAATAAACACAGACAGAACAAAAGGAAGAAACTATAGGACTATAGGGTGACTAAAGAAAAGAGCAACATAAACAACTGAAGGAGAATGACAAAAAAAGAAAACAAAGACAACCTTGTTGGAAGAACTCCTCAGTCACTTTCTCACTCCACTGCTTGCTCAGCTCCCAGGGTCTGCAGGGGTTACAGATGTCCGCACACTTCAGAGCCATCTGTACAAGATGGGAATAAAAACAACTTAATAGTTGTGCTGAGATGCAGAAGTTGTGTGTGTATGACGGAGGGGGTAACCGACCTGCAGGATGAAGTGACGGTGGCTGGCGCTGCTCAAGCACAGGTTCTCCTGGTCCAGGTGCCTGCGAAACCTAGACAGGTAGTCATTCTGTCTGCTGATGTCCGTGGCCAGGATTAAGGAGCCCAACTCCCTTTCCATGTTCAGGCTAAGGGGTTGAAAATGATCAGACTGTTTAGCACCGACTGTGGCATCTGTTGGCATTTTCTCTGTTAAACTAAGCAGAGAAGTCTTTTGAAATAACTTCTCTTTCTGAAGTAACATGTATATCCTTTCACCGGGTGCTATCTGATGTTGTTAGCAGAATTTCCGTGTCAGACTGACCTGTCTTCAGCAGGCAGATGGGAGAACAGTCCAGTCTCTCTGAGCAGGCCCACTGCCGACTTCCAGTGGTGGTTTTCCAGAACTGAGGTATTCTGCACATTAAAAAGGAAAAAATGTGCACAGACACAGTCATTTAATAAATAATTGAATGATGTCTTCCACAACAATACATTCATGAGTAAGTTCTGGCAGGCTAAAGAGTGACTGCTGTGGCTTTACCCTATAGAGTGTAGCTAGATAGTGGTCAGTCTTGATGAGGAAAGGCTGGTTGACCCCGGGATGGTCCAGGTCATGTGTGGCAGCTGCTAGGAGTCCCAGTAGGATGTCACGGGAGGTCAGAGACTTAGCAAGCTGCACTCACAACAAGACAAAGACTATGATTATTAAAATACAAATACTCCCTTTCAGATCTGGAAATTATATACTGACACTCGTGCAACTTTTAATGCAAAAAAAAAAAAAAAAAAAAAAAAAAAAAATTAAGACATTCTGTTGGTTTTCTATATCATTTAAAATTTAAACCCATGTATTATTAAGACAATAGTTATTCAGGAAAGTCCACACTGTGAGTTGTCTATTGCTAAAGCAAAAAACCTTGGCCAGAGAAGACAGAAGAAAGAAATGAGGCAACTTTCCCTGAAATTTAGAGAACGAAAGCAGCCCTAGTCATGGCTCACAACCAGCTGAGTTCAAGGTAGTTTATAAAGTCAAAGAAGAACCAAAATGTCTCATTTGCGTGTCTCACCATGGGTTCCCGCATGTAGCAGTACATGGCCTGTGTGACATCTGCAGCATGGACAGCGTTGTGGTAGGGGTTGTTGCTGTGGTAGTCCTCCTGGACCATGACCAGGAACCTCCAGAGTTTGACCATGTCCAGCTGGAAGAGCTCCACCAGGCCATACTGGTTGAGCAGGTGGAAGGTCAGGCTGATCAGGCTGTTCCCTGAACAAGAAGACAATCGGGGTGAGCTTTCTGCTTGCACCTGGTTTGTGATCACTTTCGTATTAAAAATGAGAAATTGCACCATTGTTACAATGTGAAATATCTTCAATCTGTTATGCTCAGTGCATTGCAGGAGTTATTTTCTGCTTTGTAATTTATTTTATTGATGCATCCACTTTCTCTAAACCTGCCTCGACTACCCCTTCTTCATTTCCCATAATTACTTGTTTTTGTGATTTTTCAGCATTTTTCTTCCCAAAGCACTATGCACTGCGGCTGTTATCTCTTGCCATCCCCTTTTCCTGTCTCTTGCCATTGAGTTACACAGTACACATCAAGACAGATGTATGGCGAGGACATATAATAACCAAGAACATACTTTTTTCTGATTACGTCTGGATAGAGTCATGCCCCTTACTCATAATACAACATATCTTGTGCCTGGACCACATTCTTATCTACTGTCGTTGCAGATATATGTATTTAGTTTCAATATGCTCCCTATGTGACTGTAGCTCTTTGAGACTTGTAACCAAACTCCATTACAGCTGCACAGGAAAATTAACAATATATTGTTGTGTGCTCTTAAACAAGCAAAATCACATGAATATAAGATGGGTTTTTTTTCCTTTACAAAATAAAATTCAGTGATTTAATTATAGAGTGAATTTTCATACAGTAAATCCTCTGCGTCGGCCGGCATCCAATAGATGGCACCATTGGTAACACATTGCATCTAAGGCTGGTTTAATGCTGGATTCTCCTGTCAGCGCTGCATTACTTCTGTTATCATGACTTTTAAAACCAGCATTATAAGACCAGTAGTTCAGATCATATTTTACCTACCGTTTGTCAACCTATCGAAGAGGAAAATGTCAAAATTCCAGTTCCCGACTTTTTCCAGCATGCACTACAAGAGAAGGAGAAGAGAAGCACAGAATTAGTGATGTGAAGTCTGAACAAAGCAAATCATGTGCAAGTCTATAAGTCTTATTATGGTTATCGTTATATAAAAAGGTAGGTGTCATACTCTGGCCTGTCCAGTGTAATCTTCATCCAGGATGTGGAGGGGGATCTGCTGGGGGACTCCCCGCAGCATACGGGATGAGTGCAGGTACCTCTGGAAGCTGAGCAGTCTGTGGACCCTCCTCTCAGGAGCAGAGCTCGCTGACGTGGACCCACAGCCCAGCCGTGCTGTACAAACACACACACACACACACACACACACACACAAATTGACAAAAGAGGTAATAACAACGTTTTTGGTAAATTTTTATTTTACAAGCTCATTAGGCTCAGAGAATCATTTGGGTTGCACAAACTCGGTGGGGATCTGACACCAACACAGAGATATACAAACAGTCGCTGCTGACACAGCCGCCCACTCGTAAGCCTTTCGTCTGGGATCACACAGCAGACATGCTTTGTCAGTGGTCTCTCTCACACTCACACACACACAAAAGCACTGTGTCTGAATAAACCATGGCTGCAACCCGGAAACACGTCAGCATGAGGTAGGATTACTTTTGGGTCAGAATGTCAAAGCGCACGCACGCGCGTGCGCGCACACACACACACACACACACACCATCTTTGTAACTGTTTGCTGTTTTATAAAAAAGTTTTTAATCACACGCCTATTCATAAATAAGAAGCCTCTCACAAGGTTTATACTCAGACACACCTTGGTCTTTATCATCATGTGAAACACTATGAAATCAGTGCACAAAAATCTGTCAATCTTGCTGGAGAGGAACAAACTGTGTGTAGAGCTACAGTTTGATAATTTCTCTTGTTACCAAAAGAGGCTGGTAATGATTCATACTCACTGTGAAGAGTTCGGAAGTCGATGCACAGGTACGGGTGGGAGCTTCTTCGTTCCGGTTCAAATCCAACCTGACTTCTCACTCTCACATCTCCTAGAAGAAATCAACACTTATTCCTCAAGATTCATATTGTGTGACAAGAAAGGTGTCTGAATGTGCTAGGCCAAGTAGTATTTACAAATATTTTTGGTTATATACTGGAATTTATCTTGCGGAAGTGCCACAAGGATGGGCTTTACCACAAGACAATCAACAGAGCACTTCAATGAAGGCAATCACAAATGTATGTAAAATTACCAACTGTAAAAATACCTATTTTTGCTTACATCATTTCTGTTTTAGAAATTGTATTTGGTTGCTTTTGCTTTTCTTTTATGTTGCTACCCTGCCTGTGTGATACTTTGCTCTAAATGTTACTTTTTATGTTCTATATCAATAAATCTTTTTTTACTTACTAAATGTACAGCTTAGTGAAATTTGAGTACCATGTCATTTTGAACCCCCAAAAAATATTGTTTTGTTAGAATTCAACAGCAATATATCCCTTGAGTTTTAGCTAGAAAATTGCGGTCAAGGCCTCATGGAAGCTGCAGTTGTTTTGTTGTCTTTTTGTTAAAATGATATGGCGTCAATTTTTTCTAGTCAATGTTGTAATGGTTATGCATTTACTGCATCCCGGAGTGTGGACGGAAAACTTCACCATCATGTTTCTCTATTGTCAAAATGTGGTAAAACCCATCGTTTTTGGCTCCAAGCAAACTAAAACAAGCAAAAGATGTGATTTTGAAATACTATTTGACCCAAGTCCGGTGTATACTCTCCATGTGCGGGCACAGTCACGCACAAACACACACTCCCACGGTCCAGAAGAGAAAATTTAACGGACAGACAAGTCAATCAAACAGCTGAGCATGCAATGCCATGTCAGGATAGTCTTCTCTACTATTAGTACTCAGAGCCACTGAGAGTGACCTATCTATGACTATTTTTAGTAGTCAGGCAGAGGAACAGGAACAAGCTCCAGACTCGGACCAAACAGACGGCGGCCGGCCTGCTTGTAGACTGCAGTCAGGAGCAGTGAGAGCATAGTGAGGCGACAGGATGATGCTATGACACTGATGCAGTAAAATGCTAGTGTGTCGTTCCAGGCAACACTCTATATGCGGCAAGACTCTATATGGCAGTGTACTCATCAAGGTGCTAAACAGTGCAATGGTATGTTTCCAGCATGGCACTTCTAATTGTGTCGTATGTGCATTAGAATTTAAATCAGACCAGTCACACAGGGGTGTTCCACCAACCAGCATGTTACTTACTTGCAAACAGCTGTTTGAATACTACACAAGCGCCTATCAAAATACCAAAAACTAAGAATTACAATTCAAGGCATTTCAACGATGCTCAACATTATTTTGAAAAGCTGTTTGTAAAGTTGTTGGTATGAATGCGGAGAGTGAAACCGTATCAGTGGCATTTCACATGCAAAACATAAATTATGACCAAAAGACACTACAATTCATGCACTCCTAGGCAGTGTGAGTGTGTGAGTGTGTGTGTGTGCCCACATGTATATGCACATCTGTTACATCTGCAGATGCATGTGCTAGAGCTCAGCACGTGTGTGTGTGTGTGTGTGTGTGTGTGTGTGTGTGTGTGTGTGTGTGTGCTTGTGTGATTAGTGTGTTTTGAGAGTCACAGGGTCCATGTTTCCCCCTGCAGTGCATTAGTGCTGGCGCTCTAGAGTGGATGTAGGTCACGTCATTATAACTGATGCAGCGAAGTCCTGCTATTTGAAAGCACATCAGCATTAACTTGGCAGACTGAACCCTGGCCCAGGTAAACACCAGGCTGCATTAGCGTGCCTCTCCTCACACTCAATTTAATATAAAATCTACAGACACCGATGCTTTATGCCAGTGACGTATGAGACTGCCATCATACTTAGCCAAGTAAAATGATTAAAACGCTAAAGCTCCTTCAGTCAGCTCAATAAATTGCTATTACTGTGACTAGACACACGTGGCAACAGTCGACTCATGGGCATGATCAAGCTGGAGAGAAACAAAGTATAGGAATATTATGTGAAAGCTACAGTAAACAGGATTTGAACAAAGACATTCAGTAAGCCCTAAACTGCCCCTGCTGTTTAATGCTCCCTGCCTACTCACTATGCTTCACAGCTGCAATCTAATATCTATGAACGGCACTGACAGGATAACACTGAGCAATTCTAGTTTCTTTCTTTCTTGCTGCTCACTGCCAGCCAAACAGCATCTGATCTGTGAATTAAGGTGGCAAACGCTGCATGTGAGGGCACATCTGTGTGTGGTAGACTGATGTCAGGGGGTACACCCAGGCTCTAATCACACCATTATCCCCAATAACCTTATTGATTAGGAAGCCAAGGCTGATCTGGCTGCTTCCTAGATGCATTTGACTCCATCTGCCTGGCAGAGCGATCCTCTCATCCATTTTCTAAACTGCTTATCTTGTTTAGGGTTGCTGAGGGCAGCACTGGGCAAATGAACACACACATGCAGGATGTACACACAGACACGTGTACATAAACACAAAAACACATCCTGCCAATGAACCCTTAGTCCATTTAGGATTCAAATGAAATCCTGTACTTTTAACAAACCTGCTCAAACTTCAAAGACACTCAACACTACAGACACACACAATCTAAACCTATTCTGATTGAGAGATTACCAAAAGGCCAGGGTGTTGAGTGGACTCTAGACATGCACTCTAATGCGCCCCCATCTCTTCATAATCTCTACATCCCTCTCTCCATTTCTGATCCATCCATTTCCCATCTCACTGCTTTTAAGCCATTGTGTATTAAGAAATGAACATGATCATAGAGGAGATAAACCTACTGAAGTCTGGAAAGTGTGTGTATGTGTGCCTAATGAAAATGCATGTGTGTGTAAGCACTGAGAGTGGGGAAACACTTACCTAGCATACGAATGTACAGCGCTGTCTGGTCGGAGCTGTCGTAGGAGATGGCCCCTCGTCTCTGAGCAAACAAAGAGAAACATCATCAACAACTGTCCAAGGTTGATACCAATAAAATGTTGCCATTATATTATTACAATGATGTAATAGGTTCCACCAATGGTTGCATAAATTGATGTGGGTGGTATCACAACCCCATCTTCCTCAAACAGACATCTCAAAAAACACAAAGTATAGGCAATTTCTTAACATATACACACATCTTAATAAGTGGAGGGTGGTGTAATGCTGGTTCTAATCTGTTGTGGGTGTGTGTGTGTGTGTGTGTGTGTGTGTGTGTGTGTGTGTGTGTGTGTGTGTGTGTGTGTGTGTGTGTGTGTGAGAGAGAGAGTTTGAGTGTACAAACTGTTACACTGATAAACATGTTCTAGCTCCGTATCATCAGCCTGATAAAGCACTTACACCACTGCTATCAGTCATGTGAGACACACACGTGTTATGTGGACACACACAGCGTTTCCCATAAATAGAAATTACTTTGGGTCCCATCCAAATAGATTTGCCCCCACCACATAGTTTTTTTCTGTGATGTTTCGACATCCCTTTAAGAGTCTGCCTCAAAATACAGTTGCAAATGCAGAAAGATTAAAAAGTATATAATGAAAAAAATGACTTCCCTAATCTGACTTCAGCAGGTGAATGTAGTTTGAATTCATTTGAATTTGTATTTGAATTTATGTTAGTGTAACTGATAACAAGGACAGATGCAGCCAACTGTTAACAAGTCAATACCACTCCTCAATAGCAGAGTATTTGATTAATCATCATGACAATCTATTAATTAAAAACATTCTGGATAGCATATTTAAGTTTAAATTATCTTCCTTAATTAATCTAATAATCTAAACACAGCTGCACCACAACAAGACTTTTTTCTAAGAAGCAGCAGCTACAGTTGATTTGTCCACCAAGTTTAGTGACCATCTGCTAACTGTTTGCTCAATAAAAGATGATGATGTAAATCTAGATTTGGAATTTGAAACACAAGAAGACAAAGAACTGCCTGAATGCGAGGCAAAAACAGAGTAAGCGTGCCTTGTGCATCTTGGAGAATGACGTGGAGAGGTGAATGGCATCAGGGAATGCTTCTGGAAGTATCAGGAGAGGTCCAGACAGCTGCGGTTCTATACCAGCAGGTCATCATCTTTCTCTAGTGCCATTCTTGTGCTATCAAAATACGTGTTCTGCCACATCTACTTTACAGGTTGTGATCATGGGTGTTAAATTCATGGAAAAGCACAGATACCCAGCCTGATGGAAATTTGCCAAAAATGAATCCAGTACCAGTCCAAGCCATACAGCCAAATCTGTACTATGGCACAATTTCCTACTGGTGTACTATTTTTACTGCTTACACCGTCTACCCATGAGCACTAAATACTACTAAAGCACTAAATACTTCACTTTTATTCTGATAACACCATAACTGCTTTTTTAAATACTTTTCTGAGTCAACCTTGGGATTTACAAACAAATACATTAAAGTCAAATCAGATCATCGTTTCCTGAAAAGAAAGGCACTGGAAACATTAGACGTGCGTGTTCCGAATAAGTCAATTGTTTATACTGGCTCACCATGCACCGAAAGTTTCCAGTGCTGCATTAAACCCTTTTGACATATGGGCATAAACAATAAACAAACATTTTCTTTAGGTTTCTGGAGCCACAGTTACCTCTGACCTACTGTGAAATAAAACAATGTTATATTTGGGTTGAATAAGGCTGCTTCTGTTGACCTCGGAAGGGGAACAAGTTGCCAAAATATGGATGAAGATCCCAGCAAATAAAGTTGATAAACTGTCGGTTTCCTCTTTACTTGCATATGCAAAACCATCCAGTACTAACAGTATCCCTCACCAGGAGGCAGCTGCAGCAGCAGAGTCTCAAGCGCAGTGGTAGTTGTAGCAGGTATGACTGTGGTAACTGCATATTTGCTCTGTCGACAGACAGCTGCTCCGGGCTACACTGAGGTGTTGGCTCACCTCTCTATGCACTCCACACATCCTAGACCCCCTCCAGGCCACCTCTCCACTCTCTCTTCTGGGGCTACCCTCATCTAGGGTTACCCATTCCACATGGAGCCTGCATGACTGGCCATGTTGGCTCACTGTCGGACTCTGTCTATATACTGGGATCATTTAATGACAACCATCAACGGGTCACACCACAAACACAAACACGTGCAAACACAAAAGTAGAAGCTTGTTCACTCATTACTTCATATACTTAGGATTATTGTCAATCTCCCTCACACACACATACACTCCTGACACTGTCTGTCCCCTAAGCTCATGACAGCCGCCAATCCAAAGCTAATATTTTACCGGCTAGCAAACAGCTTGAGTCAGGGTGGGTAATCTGTAAAGCTGTATTTTAGTGTCAACAGGCCTCTGTGTTTACACACAGCACCAGTGGTTAGTGTGAATATTATAGATTGTGTGTATCTAGCATGGGTTGTGTGTACCTGTGTGTGTGTGTGTGTGTGTGTGTGTGTGTGTGTGTGTGTGTGTGTTTGCGCGTGTGTATATAAAGGGGTTGTATCGGCCGTAACATGCGTGGGAACTGTATAATGCTGGCTCTAGGGCTGGGAATGGAAGAGTGACCAGCCCTGCCAGCACTTGCCCAAACAAACCTTTTGGCCAGAGCTTGCTTCAGACACACATACACACACACAATCACTCATACAGGGCCAGTCACCAGTTGGCACTTAGGTGGACACTGGCATGTTCTCCCTCGTGAGCTGGTAAGAAGGAGGCAGAAGTGCAAACACTTCGTCAATGTCACATTCCCACTGTGAACGTAGGGGAAAGTCACGTTTTACCCTTGAAATGGCCAGCCCACAACCCTAACACCCCTACTACGCCTTGCAGTACCAAGTCCCAACACACACAAAAACCATAGTGGTCCTGTCATGGTCCGACATGAACTTGAGCCCCTTTGCACACTTTGTGTTTTTGGCATTTGTGCTTCACAGCTGAACTTAATGTCACAGACATGTGATTAATTAAAGTTAACTTTGCACTTTGTCCATCTTTGTACACGCTTATCACACATTTCAAATCATAAAAAAACATTAGGAATGTAGTCCAGTAGTGGTTAATCTCCTTTTTCAAATGCCATGTTGGCATCACTTAGCATCAGAACTTGGAGGGTAAAATGATGCTCTATTCTGAAAGACACAAGCCTGTTTTGGATTTTTTTTAAACAGTATGTTGTGCTTGTTTATATTCTGTTGCATCTTCAGAGGACGGGATCACTACATACATCATTAAGGCTAAACCGAGAGGACCAAAACTGATGCATGCTAAGTTCATGCCACAGCAAAGTAAACAGTTCAATTTCTATCCTTCATGCAAGAAACTAGAAAGACCTCAACACTTAGTACAGCTGCTTAACAATAAAAGCCTTCCGCAGGCCAGATAGCTACTGGAAAGGTTTAACTGTGAACCAGCTGCAGGAGGTACTGACTTGGTCACGAAGAACAGTGACCAACTGCTAACTCCTTTGTTTGATAAAAACTGTTGTGCAACTGTTCCACAGTAGATTTTGGCATTTTTTCAAGCTTTTTAATCCATGGATCAAGCAAAAATATGTGAACTGGTTAGACAAAGAGGTGCAGTCTATAAGCACAGCTGAGGTAAATCTCAACCATCCAACTGGAAACATGGGTGGTACAGTGCCCATATCATAGGTTCTGGTCATGGCTGCTCACAGGTGTCACAGCAAAGGTATCCAGCTTAATGGAAATCTGCCAGTTGTTCATGAGCTGACTGAAGAAAAACACAGATAAAACATCTGAGACACCATCAATGGGTTTCTTAGGGGATATTTGAAGCTTGGATTTGGGTTCACACATCATCTTCAGTTATAAAGAGCCACAAACTAAGAAAAGATGCCCTAACTTACACAAACCCTAGCTTATTTTGCAAATGCACTTGTGTGGGTGACCAGCTTTCTCAAAACTGACTATTAGTAAACATTGTGTGAAGTGAGGCTGTCAATATCCATCAAATGAAATTACCCTTAGAATCATTTTACAGAAAAAATATTGGTTTTACAACCATAAAAGTGTCAAATTGGATTCAACCTTACTTGTTGAAACGTTTCGCACTTATGTTACATTTAACTGTTTAACCTGGAGCTGCAGCCAGTTGATGTTGAGAGCAAGACAAATTCAGTTTTGTTTGGAGTTTACTGCTAGCATAACAGTCTGCTCATTGTTCTCCCTGCAATTCCACGTGAGCTTGTTTACATACAGCTCTGTTTCTTATCTCAGCTTAGTCTCGCTGCCAGGGGTCACGGCACTCAGGTTTCTGAGGTCAGGAGGTCATGTGATGTCAAAACTTCTGACTGTGTGAGTAACCCCACAGCTTCAGCGTTTGTCATTAACAGATGCTAACATCACAACAAATGTTCAGAAATCTGAATTCAAGCGACCTTACTGGAATCGGGTAAAATTCTGCCAGTAAAGGTGTGTTGAATATCTGCTTTTTTCCCCCATTATAACAACTACCTTATTGTTATGGCGAAGTTTGCTCAAAGCAAACAGACTAATATAACGTGTGTGTTTATATAAAAAGGCACTGGCGGAGTTGCAAGAGCTCAAATTCAAAACAGCCCAGTGGCTTTTTCAAACATGCAAACATCATAGCATTGTGATTGAGCCGATATTGTAGTCTGACGCCCTTTGAATGGCATTCAATGGTCCAGTGCACAGTGCAGCATTCTCACACTTCCTTGTTTCAAACACAGACATAAAACCTGCTTTTATGATGTCATTTAGCTTTGAAATTTGGTTTTGAGGACAGGCCTATTGCAGAGTCAGTAAGTCAGCTGGGGCCAAGCAAATGAGGAAGCCAGCAGTATTCCTATAAACTGCCATATCAGAAACAAAGGAGTGCGCGCGCGCACACGCACACACACACACACGCACATGTAAATTCCTGAGATAAAAGCAGCCGGACTCGGCACGATTTCATAAACTGAAAGCTTCCTTCTGAGTTATGACCTCTTACAGTGCTCTGCTGTGTGGGACGGCACATTCCAGCAACTGAGTGCGAGACCATAAACGCGAACAGGTTTGGAGTGAGTGAGTATGTGTGTGCTTGCCACCAGCCATTGCATACACAAAAGCCCTAGATAGAGTCTACCTGTTGTAAGAGTGTTTTATGAGAACACTGTCCACTCTGACACACTCCAGCTGCAGTGAGTTTTTGAGAGAGGGCTGCTGGTTTGAGGAGAGTCCTGGGGTGAATTGGCCCGATGCCTTAGCCAGCAAATGACAAGGGCAGCGTCGTAGCCAAAGAACAAAGCAGCATGCTTGTCAAGCAGTAATGTATCTGCAGCCAATGTTTTGTTTGTTTGTTTTTTTACTGGTGGGTAAAGTGTCTTAAAATGATTTAACCCTTCTTTTCACAGAGTGCTTTAAAGGGCCTTGTATAAATGTGCTTTTAGCGGTGCTCTATGAAACAAGTAGAGTTAAGGGGTGGGGGGACGGGGGAGATTTGCTTCATATTCTCACGGGGTGTCTACCCTGCACAGGAATTTCATTCATTTTTAAAAATCATCCCCAGGCTCTAATTGCTGCTCTGGGCCAGCTTAATGCCCCCCCCTTGGAAGTCTTAACCTTCTGAGGAAAGCAAACAAAACCCAAGCCGCCAACCAGCGCACCTGTGGACAACTATTTGGTGTTTAAAACTAGTAACACTGGTAAATAAACTCTCCCTTCCTGTATAGGTGCATCTCATATGTCTATAGGACTACAGTAAATATGATTAATATTCAGCCCGAGCAGTTGGCCCCTGACATTGTGTCCGTTGTGTGGAGCCACATTCTCACAGCCGATTGCACTCGACACTGCAGCACAAAAACAAAATGGTCATGTGATAAGAGGGGCCCCTTACAGAGAGAGACAGACAGGCAGAGAAACAGGGAGAGTGCATGTTAAAATGAAGACAGGGTGTAAGGTCTGGCTCCTGTTTATTTACTAAATAATACATATCATCCTCGCTTAATAGCAAACACTAACATGCATTCCAGCTCATTCACACAAATTTCGCAGAAAACCTAACTTTGGCAGGGAGAGAGTTAAAATTTTTGTGAAAGGTTGTGAAACACCAAGCTAAGGGTCTGAACAGCTCCTTCAGCATTCTTACCACATCCTGAAACTACGTCAATCCAATATCACTGCGTAGAAAAATAACTTATCGGTTCAGTTAAAATCAACAAGTAACTCCCTCCGAAAGAAGCACTGTAGTGTATTCCCTTATCATGCTCTGCACAGAAACATCCATAGTGAGAAGGAGTCGATCTAGGGTCAGTGGCCAACAGACTCTTGATGTGTGATATGATGGATTGAGCTGACAGCAGATCAGTGTCTCCAGTCTAAGCTCCTTTCCTCCCATTATCACCAACAGCCATGTGACTGCTCAGGCCTCATCAATATCATGCATCTGTTTATTGATTCTTGTATCTCTGCTGGATTGTTTTTTTTTCCTTTTTTGAAAAAGTTGTCAATTGCACAGCCTCATCAGAACCATGTGACTGTGTGTGAATGCGTTACTAGTACCAAATCATGATATTGAAACTCAGTCCTGCCATGTGCAACATCTCTGAGATGTGTGCAGTGATGCTAAACTAACTTTATGTGCAAATACATGTGCGTTTTGTAGTTTAGATGGGAATCACATGAGTCTACGCTGTGTCCTACTCTTCATCTCGTACTCCTGGCCCTTTCATTCTGCAGCAATCTAATCTATCTCAGTGCTGTGTTTACCCTTCACTCCAGAGAAGCCAGAGGGGACCAACATGCATCATCACTATATACAAGCAAAATTCAAATCAACTTCCACCTCACTTTTAGGAATGAATCAACAAGCAGACAACGACCATTGTAATAAAAACAAAAGAGGCATTGTAATAGATAAATGAGCACATTTATTTAATGCTGTTGCTGTTTTCAACGCCTCTTCAACAGCATATTTACACCCATTATAAGCATTCCACGACCACAGAATGACATATTCTTCTGAGTCTTCAACCCTACTCTTTCGTCCTCTGTTTACAAGAGGAAATGTCTTCATCTGAGAGGGGAGGGGAGGGGGGTGGAGGAGAAAGAGAAAGAAAGAGAGGGAGCTTGTGAGTGAGCAGAACAAGATAGCCAGAGAAAGAAAAGAGACTGAGACTCCGGCCATCTGTGAGTCTGGCAGCGATCCAAACCACTGCCCACAGAGCCCAGGCACATGCCTAACGGCCTCTTTCTGCAATGGTAGTCCAGAACTGCTTCCACAAACAACAGGCCTGTGGAACCACACACAAAAACACAGCAGCCACCAAGGACAAATGCACCCTTATGGTCATAAATAGGGCCCGAAACACAATATTTGTAGAAGTGTAATTGCTCTGTGACAAAGGCTGAGTGACACTGCTGTATATGCGTGCATGCATGTTCACCCAATTCTGCCTGTGTTCAGGAAGAAAAAAAAAAAGGCAAATGACTATGTCAGCAGGTCTTTATGTTGAATTACTGAATCCCTCACTGTCACTGTCTTGTTTTGCACAAAGCAAAAAAGTGTTTGTAAACCTTGTGCCATTTAACACTGTCTCTGCAAAAATGACATGAATATCATTATTGTTTCACTGGAAACTCACTTAACCCTACAAAGTGCACTTCTTGTTGCAAATGACCCCTTTTCTTCCACAACAAAGGAGCACAAAAACGGCACACCTCACACCTGCCGGTTGAAAATGAACTCTGACCCACTTGATAAATCAACTGGTGAACCCGACCAAGAGACACAGTACACTTGTGTTTGTATGCAGAGGAGCAATCTAGCATTATGCTGAGATGGGTTTTCTCCTGGTTTTGGGACCATCTCCAGGTATCCCCCCTTTGGGCTGCGGTCTGAGAAGCAAGGTCCAAGCACCACCGAAGCGCAGGACACCTTCAGGCCCTTGGATTAGTTTTATAAGTCTTCCTAACTAAGGCGGAGAGTGATGATGGAGTGGAAGGATTAAGACTGCAGGTATGGAGTGAATGGATAGATTGAAAGATGAACAAATGGTCAGAAAAGTCTTGTCCAACCAGCTTATCAAACATTTCATGACATCTGTCAACAGCACTAGTAATCCAGCGGGAAAAAAAGACCACCAAGGATGAGCAACACTGAGGGCCTTTGATAGCCATGGGTATGCATTAGTCTTTGAGGGCACTGCCTGTGATGGTGTGGTAGGTTCAAAGCAGACACACATGGGTGATTATGTGGAGCAGCGTCTTGCACAAAGCACTAATGGACGGCCCATTGAACAGGACGCTCACACAGTCGAAGACAGTGACTTAATGCTTAGTTAATGTGTTGGGAGATGCCAAGCAACGCCATGGGAGTTTCTGTTTGTGAGCCACTAGCAGGACATGACCCAAAGAGATGAGAATACACGCCGCTGCTTTTGTGCAAAACTACTGAAGCAATAGTAAGGGTGTTTTTCCATTTTTAAAAGTGTAACACAGTGGGGAAGGAGTAACTCATGACTTGATGTGCAACTAGTCTCTGAGCTGAGGTTGCAGGCACACGAGTGTTACAGTTAGTTAAGTGTACTGGACAAAGGCCTAATGGACAGTCTGAGACAGATGCTTATACTGAACTGTGACTCAATGCTTGGCTAATGCATTGGAGCACTGCTGTGCCAGTTTTTCTGTGTACATGAGACTCAAGCAAAACGTGACCCCACAACATGAAGACTGTGGCCTGCCTTTTCTTTCTTTCACCGCAGCAGAAATATAGAGGCAGGCTTACCAGAGGCACATTTTCAAGAATTCAAGACTCTGAGAAAGCAGGAAGTTCAAGTATGACTCAATGATTTATGTTTCTTTGCGGCACGTTCCTTCTGACAAATGCAGCAAGTTCCAGGAGTAAACTGGTATACTTAAGGCTTCACGCTGTCATAGCTGGTTAAAGTGTAAGCCTTTATCTGTGGGCAACATGCACAAATGCAAAGTGGTTTTAGAAGATGGCTGGTTGGTGTGTGTGTTTTAGTTCTAAGAGATAAGAACATGTTGTGTGCGTCTGTGCAAGTAAGTGTTCACTGTGTGTGTTAGGGCCTAGATATCCAACAACCACCTGCAAGATTCCTGTGGATTATTCATACATTTGTTTTTTTAAAAGGTGCTGGTTTTAAGGCCTGTGTGATTGCCAGAACCAAACCCACTGTGACTAAATGATAAAAGCAATAGAGATAAGTATTGGATATTTAATTTCTTTACCTGTGACAGCTGTCTCGGATCAGGAGCCCCGAAGAGAGAAGAGCTGGAGCTGAAACTAATGGCTCCCCTCCGGCTGAGGACATGCTTGGGAACCGGCCTGTCAAGAGGCAAAACCGGCAGCTGATAACATACTTCCATTGAATAGTCAGGGCTGGATCCGGATCAAAAATATAAAAACAAAAAATCTAATATATAATGAAAAAGATAACACATGCGATGCGAAAATAGATTATTGGTGAATAAGAAAATCCCCTAAAGACGAACAAATCTTTCAATATTATGGAAACGATCTGCTATCGAGCTGCAAAGTATTTCTGTTCATTATGAGCGACTCAAAACTTGTCCAGATCGCCTTCATTGATGCTGCGTCTTATCTGCCTCCACCGTTTTACCTCCTTTGGTGTCATTCTGTAGGGAAAAAAATCATGCTGCTGTTGCATTTGCTCCTTTCCTTCTCATTTTACTCAAATCCGGGCCCACGGACGACGAGACCTTCTTGCCATTTTCTGGGTCTTTATGAAAACGCTTCCTCATTTTCAAAGCAGAAAAAAACGTCCGTTCATTTGCGTTTCGTTGCGTTTACAGATCCGCATATCACATATCACGAAATGAAAACAAAAGGCACCACCACTTCCAAAAAATGTCATCAACATATCATATTGTATGCAACACCGGCGGATATGGTGAGGCAGCTCCAGGACGTGAGACCTTGTCAGCCGTGGCCGGGAGGTTTTCTCTCATGCAGACTTACACCGGTGGCGAAATATAATCAACATGTAGGGCTTTTCCGTCTTTTTTCAGAAGCTGCATGATGAAGGAGCAGTTGTCTATTTCACCGCTGACCGTAAAGCACAAAGTGTCTGGCTCAGCGAGGGAAACCCCGACGTTCATCTCATTTACTGCGATTCCGGTGGGTTTAAAGGAAACGTAATGGCACGTAACGCAAAACTATCAACCAAAAACGACAAACTAATAACCTAAAGTGGGTTTATTTCCCTATTACTACCTACCTATCGCCCTAAACATTAGCCTACTGTATGGTTTTAAAGCACACACCACCTGCCAGAGATGGTGCTGTTGGAGCGAGCAAAAAACGCCCTTGTCTAAGATCGACCAATTGCGTCAAGGCAGCTGTAGTAACCTCAATGCTGATTGGACAATAGCGCTTACAACGTATAAACCGAGTTACATGATTGGCTATGCGGCCAGAGCGATCCCAAGACCTATATGAGCAGTCGTTTGCAGACGGCGTGGACTTTCTCAAGGGTATTCCTCCACAACGGGGCTTGCCCTGCAGCGGTCCACATCATTGCCTGTGATTACCTTCCTCTCATGACTCATACTACTTGGGAGCTGAGACTCACCGGGAGTTTGAAATACAGCCTAGGAAATACAGCAAAATGTTGCAGCTCTCTTAGGCTGAGGCAATTTGCTCCACATGACTGCTTGTGGTGACTCAAGACACATGGGTTGTATTGTAAAGTAGACTCTGAGTTAGCCATTTTATTGTCTACATGCGTTGTTTGGATTTATCTGTCTGCACCAAATGCCCATAAGATACAAAACCACTGATACCGCTGTACACCATGATAAGGTGTAGCTGAACTCATTATGCAGATGAGTGGATAAAACAATTCCCAGAGAAAAACATACAGCATTAACTAAGCAGAACATGAACATTTTCACTGGAGGTTTCTGTGCCATGCCCATGTGCTGGGGGACAGTGGATGTGCCATAGCAACAGTCAGGCCCTGTGCCAATGGAGGCATAATCCCCTCCCTCCCCATTTCCATGGGTCTGAATGTAGTTCCCCACAGTCATACCCCCTACAAAGAGGTCCTGCATCTTTTCCAGGCAACTAAGGCAACACTGCAAAACACAACAACAAATGAGTCGTAGACAGTGGCAGCAGTGGAAAAAGTACTACAATATCCAACTCAAGTAGAGGTATACTGGGATTTGATTTCAATTATGTTTGAAATGAAGTATGTGTGTTTGAAACTACTAAAAGAAAACTACAAAAATAGCTGTTTTGATTGAGTACCAGTCAACAGTAACAGTAACATATGTTCACCTAAAAGGCCATTGCATAATGTATGCCCTACCACACAAGCCCTCACCCATTCCCCAATACGTGCCAAGGTGGTGAAAAGAATTTGTATAGCGGGAAAAGAGCATTCATATCTTCCTTCCTCCTTCTTAATTAGCCATAACTATGGCTTTCTCAGCAACTTTTGAATTTGCAAACCTGAATAAAATGCTTAATAAAAAAAGGTTCATGTAATATTGTGAAAGTTGAATTACTGATTTTACAATGCACTTAAAGAAGTACAAGTAGGTGAAGCAGCTTCTCAGTGACTGTACTTCTAATTAATTACTTTCCACCATGGATGGTGAAACACGCTGTGGTTGAAAATACCGTCCAAAACCATTTAATTTGATTTTAACTGCTACTTTTCTTATGAAGTGTTAGTGTAAATGACTAACATGTCACATCTTGATTCTTAAAGGTATTTGCTGAAAACAGAGCAGAGAAGGTGAACCACACATGGGTGGTACTGTTTTTGCATTTACAGTTTGCAAACTTGTTGTTGCCAGACAGCTCTGAACTCTGTGCACGGGGCAGCACATATTTTACATAAACTCCTCTAAGTGTACATGTGGGGAAAGGATTTGAGAGGCATTTCTGTTAATTAATTTCCTCCACAGCCCTTTTTTTTTTTTTTGACACATTCACACATAAACGCAAAATACCACACACCACACAGAGACACACACATTTGTAGTGTGGCAGGTGTGTTTAACTACTCTAGCGTCATCCTCAGGAGCTTGGTGAGCTGCGTACCTGCTGATTCCCCTTAAGGCCACAGGTACAGTATCTGCTTGTGAGGCCCCCAATGCTCCACTCCCTTTGACTATAGTCTTGCTGAGAGCTCTCTGGAGACAGATTGCAATCCGCCACTGTGTCCCTAATTGATTTACCTGTTACCCTCTGACAACACTGTGAGCATCGCAGGAGCCATTATCTATTGCTTCATTGCCAACGCAGCAGTTTTACGTCTATAGTGCTCTTTGACATACAGATTCTATATGTGCATCTGTAAACAAACACACCACCACACATTAACACACACACATGCATGCACACAGACATTCCCAGTTCCCAATGTTTTAACATTTTATATTTGATGTAACTGCACATCCTCTTTGAATATTTTCCTTAACTAATTAAGAACATTTTCATCACAATTATTAAGTACATTTGCACTGTTTCTTACTTATATTCTAAATTACTGCTTTGATCTTCAGGTTAAAATGGAAGAAATTAACAGCATTTTTATACTGTAGTATGTTTTTGTATTAAATGCCATAAGAAACACCTAAAAATGTATTGTGTGTATGTAGAGCCATCTTGTGGTGAAAAGGAGCCCTTACAAGGACGGTGTGCTTGTAGGGTAAAACATTTATAAAAAATAATATAGAGGTTAATTACAGTATATCTCAAATGTACTTTAAAACAGTAGGATTTTAGCTTGGTTTGTAATTAAAGGTATTAACTGTGCAGTGAAACTGATATCAGATTTATATTTTTCAATATATTGACAAGTATAATATATAACGCCTGCCAAATAGACACAAGTTGCAAACCTGGCACATATTCTTTGTGCTAACTCTTGAAAGCTTGCATTTTAGTACTTGGATATGTGCAATCTGAAAAATGATGTAGTGCTAGTGTAAAATAATAAGTCCAGAAGTGCTAACCTTAGTGACTGAGTCCTAAATAGAATCAACGTGTGACCGCTTAATTTGTTATTCATGTGTTACTGAAGTTACAGATCTCTTGTTTCCATCCACATTGTTTATACAAACTGAAAGGAGTATGAATCATAAGATCAAAATGCAACAGCATAACCACAAGTACAATGTAAACCCTATTTGGTGACAACTGCAATGATGTCAATGTGCAGGAGTGTGTGGACGTAGCTTGCCCTCTTCCTACCACTAGATAGCACTGTTTAACTGTGTTAAAGGCCAGTTAGCTTGACAATCACAGCCCCTCAGTACAAACTACAGTGTGATGCTCCTTGGTCAGCATTACAATTCAGATTGTTTATTGATTGGAATTGGCATTGTTTATTTCAGAGGGCTTGTATGGATGTCTTTGGTGAAAATAGACAATTTAATTTTGCTAGCTACATATGAAAGCCTACCACTTGTTGTTGAGACACTTAGATCCAGATTTATATGGTGAGTAATTAGCCTATCTCAGAGGGTGCATGTTTTGTCACAGATAATTGACTGTGTATCCAATCTACAGAATGAACCACAAAAACTGTGGGCATTGCTTGCTTGATTCTCTGCATGAAAGAAAACTTGATGATGACTTCACATTACACCCTTTTTAAGTCTCTCTATCCTCTCCTCTTAGGGTCTCAGCCCACAAGTTAAAAAAATATTCAGTGATTAGGCTGCACATGTAACAATGTCTTAAAAATAACTTAATTGCAGACAGGCTTTTGGTGTGTAAACACCCAGCTGCTGGATGCTGAAATCACCCTGCTTCACAACACTTTGAATTAAAGTGTTAAAGATGAGACAATGTGGACTGCTCTTCTCATGGTGCAGTGGGTGTGAGGTTGAAGCCTGGCTGAAAGAATCACTTGACTGCTGAGCGCATCTCAGTTTCCCATGACCATGAGCTGCAGTGGTGCCTCTTAAAACAGCCTGACGTCACTTTTACGTCATTGTATGGGAGAGGATGTTACATAAATCTCCATGTGGAAATCTGGCTGTTTGATTTCATCTTTCTTATCGTCAAGTGACCATGCGTCAAAAAGAATATCAGGCATTTCCAAACTGAGGGTCCACATGACTTTATCGGGCAAATCCACTATCTATAACCCTACTTATACTGGCTTATCCCAGAGTCAGTGTGGTAGATTATGCTTATGGAAAATGCAACTGCTTTTTGGGCAGTTTTTTCACTGTAATTCTATTTTTATTATCTGTAGATTGTTTAGAAATACAAGATTTCTGTTCTATGATATTGTGGGTCAGTGTGTTTCATTACAGGGCTCTGATATCTTTAAAAACGTTGTGCAACCTTGATCCATACTATATATCTGCATGACCAATCCTTATTGTGATTATACTTATCGTCATGTACATGTACATAAAGAGTCGGTCTAGACCTGCTCTATATGAAAAAGTGGCCTGAGATAACTTTGTTATGATATGGCGCTATATAAATAAAACTGAATTGAATTGAATTGCTGCAGATGTCAATGGTCAATGTGACCAGAATAAATATACATCAGCCCCTTTTTGCTGCCTGATTAACTATGACCACTCAGTATGGTGGTTGGACTGTTGTATTTACATGTGGTTATAGTGTAAATGTGCGCTGAATTCCTATTTTTTGTTTTTATACTGTGTGTGTAGTGTGTGATACGTGGCAAAGCAGGTGTAACGATTATAAGACGTAAAACATATCTGTATTTTCATTCAAATCTGTGATGTTATTTTGTAATGCCTGGTTTTCATGGTCATTTACCTGGCTTCTACTGAGCAGGTAATGATAACGATGTCAGAACTGAGGAAAGATTCACCGTCTACCTCAGGAGAAGATCTCTACTCTGTTCTGGAGCTGCAGAAGTCCTGCACACAAGAAAAAGCCATTGGGAAGTCTTACCGGTACACACGGACTTGGAGCCATGTTAGAAGACGTTCTGAAGCTCACAGTCTAAAAATTCAAAAAAGTAAGTAGATATGAAAACACCTCTGTCATTATCATAAATTCTGCTCACTTGTCCAAGTGCTTGTCAAAATTACATTAAACCATCCCTGTTATTGATATTTTTTGTGCATTAAAAATGAGTGCAACGGAAAGGATTAACTACATGTAGTCCTGTTGCTGTGATTGAAAAGCTTTGTTGTGTACTTGTACCTTTTAAGTACCTTTTCAACTTAATTTAACTTGTATTTAAGAGTGGTTTTGTACTTTGCTACATTTTACATCTCAATTATTCCTGATTACAAATACTGTAAACTGTCCATAATCATTACAAACTAGTTCACGTGTGATTCGAATGGTCAGCCCAAGGGTCTGACTTTACAATTTTTCTTAACTTTATTTTGTTATTTTTTAGAATCTAGTTTCAACTCTGTCCTTGACGTTCTAAAATAATGTGGGAAATACCAATAATTATAATAACAGTGTTCTCTGTGTACATTTTAAATCAGATACTTTTTACCATTACTTTTCACAGTTACCTCCATTTATTTATTCGTATTCATCCCAAGCAAGTCCACAACGAGTTAGTGATAATTTTACGATTACCAGTAAATTTGTACTAGTCATTACTAGATATTTTTTTAGAGGATTACATTTGCAGCAAGGTGACAGTATTTCTAGTTGATAAGGGTATGTTGGTACTTTTTCCATCCCTGATCACATCCTAAATGATGTTTTAAGGTGAAGACTTTCATCTCAGTGGGTCTTTTTAGGACAAATATGAAAAAGCAGAAATTGCTTACCAAGACATTTTCAATCACAGGCAGTGACTGCTACCATCTGTATGAATACAATATGACTTCCACCTAACTGAAATATTCATACAAGAGAACAGATGGCACCCTTTGCTCTGCTCCCTATTCTGGCCCCAATACACTTTTATCTTGATTATGAGCTTGTAGACCTTTAAAGGTGCGGTTGTGTGTGAGTTGATGAGTGTAACACCTCCTGTTGTGTATTTTGCAGCCTTGGCAGTACCTGCAGACCCTTTTACGAAATAATCAAAACACTATGTACCCGACTCTTTACCAACAAGCACTGCAATATTATGAGTCAGACAGTCATGGCTTAAAAATGATGAAGTCACTTCAGTTATAAAGACAAAACCCAGAACATCTTCTTAATTGATCTCATTTGAATTCACTTTTAGGAGCCATCTAAATGGTGAGCATTTGAGCTGTCCTTTCTTGTTGTTCATGAATATTTAATCATACTAGTTAAACTTTTAAAGACAACTAATTAATACTGAATGAAGTGGTGTGTCCACAGCATCACAAAGTAACGACAAAACATAATTTGTAGTAAGTAGGGCAATAAGTCTGCTATTTTCCATATTTTACAACTAACTTTACAGTTAAGAGTAGGATATCAAGGTGATGATTTTGTCACTCTATTTTTATTTGTCTTTCTATATTTTCATGACATAATTCTCACAGTTAACAGAGGTGTTAACTTGGTACATGCCTACAGTGTCTTTGTCCCTGGATGGGCACTGATTGAAACAAATTAGAGAGGGGGGCTGTAGAATGACATTCATTCATATTCAGTGATAACATCTGTCTAAAATGTTTAAATATGACTCACTGACTCTGATGTGCCTGTGTGAAAAGCACTGTGTGCATGTGGCCTTATTATAAAGGGAATAGAGGTATGAGGAAGGCAGTTTATCATATTGTATGAGTCAGAGAAAAAACTTGTACAAACTTGAACATTGAGAATCCTGTGCCATGCTTTTGATATAAGTTAATGAGGTTATAGTTCAACATACTTAACTAGTTAGGTACCTGAGGAATTTTGTATAATTTTGATAGAGTACTGACATAAACTTATCTTAAAATGTAACATGTAACACACCTCAAAAATCCACAAGAATAATGACATTTGTTAAAAATATCAATGGATTCTGAACAGCTCAATAATGGAGAACATTCTGAGTAAGGGCAGTAGATCTGCTGGTTTAGAAGGCCGTCCACTAATCGTAGTTTGATCCCGGGATCCTTCTGTTTATATATCTAAGTGTCCTTGAGCAAGACACTGAACATCAAATTGCTTCTGATGTGGGTAGAGAAAATTTGTAAGTCACTTTGGACAAAACTGGTGGACAAATTAGTGTTATTTCAATCAATACTAACCATGTGCAATAAAACACCCTTGATCTTTGCTGTTTTTTCTCAAGAAATCAAGCTTTGAAATACCCTAACGGAACAGCTGAACAGTATGGGCAGGAAAATGTTAACACCTCCTCTATGCTCTCTAGTTGGTGGGAAAACAATATATTTTCAGGTGAAATTCCTCCTGGAAAAAAGTCAACACAAAAAAGCATTGGGTCAATAAAAATACCTACAATACCAGCAGCAATCATGTATATGTTTTACCTTTAATTGATCCATTTTTGGAAACACCTTTAAAAGTATGGGGTTTTTTAACTATATAATATTTACTTTGACCTGTGAAGACCAGCGAAACGTCCTCACTTTGAAGGATTGCCTTCATCTATCCATCCTTGAGAGGACATTCAGACCTCAAAAATGTAGGAAAATAAATTAAAACACTCATACACATGTGTGAAATTAAGCAGTCCATTACTGGAGTACAGCCATTTCAATTCATAATTTAATAACATAATTACTATACCTCTGTCGAGAACCACTGGACAGAGGACAGCATCTGTGCAAGAACACAGAAAAATGTCAGCTATTATAAACAAAGACACTTTATTAGTGTGTGTAATGCTTGCTGCAGTCCTCAATACAACTGCTAATTATTGTTTCTGAGTCATCCATCTAAATGTGTTTACAGCGCATTTATATTCCATTTCATAATCAAAAAGCAAATGATAATGTTTGGTTTCATCAGTAGTTACAACCAAATCAGACACTAAACAATCACGTTTAAACTCCCTTTTGAACATAGTGCTTACAGGTGTAATCGTTTTTCATTTAACATGCAGATCGACAATGGAGAACATGCAGTATGCTCACTAACAAGACCTCCACTGTAATCAAAGCAGTGCTGAACATCTGTAACCTAACCTTCTTGTCTGACAGTGAAAAACTGGGATCTTTCCACCAAAATATCTACTCATCCTGTCATGTCTAATTGTTTTGCGGCAATTAGTAATTAGGATATTTCCAACGTCTTCCTTCGATGTAAATCTGTAAATTAGTAAATAAAAAAGGAAAGTTCAGGGCATTTTCTAATTACACTGCCATTACAAAAAACGTTTGCATAATACCGAATTGCATTTTGGAAAAATGATTCCCTCCTTCGAGCCGGATTCGAACCAGCGACCTAAGGATTACCATGTATCCACTACAGTCCTCCGCTCTACCAACTGAGCTATCGAAGGGAGCTGGTCGACTTCGTGGAACCATCTTGTTTTATAAAATCATCCACAAGAAGTGTGTTTATACATCTTTCATGTATGAATGCATACAAGATATGTACAGCAGCAAAGAGTGTCGCATTTTCTCTCTAGTCGGTGCAAAGTCGCGTCCGCTCCAGCTGAAATTATTTCGACTCGTCATTGATATAAGGTTACAGAGACATTAACAAAACGAGCTTCGACGAAAGTCGGCAGTTAATGCCGCTAAATCCTATCATTGTTCGTGGAGGTTAAAGTTAGCTGCTAGTTCACTATTGACGTGAGTTAAATTAGTTTATGCTAGGTTAGCGTCTTACCTTTCTGTTTAACGCTAAAAATACCTTTATACGTCGCATATATTTCAACGTCCAAACAGCCAAAACCCACACAATCATTGAAGAGGCGAAATATATTCAAATTGTTGGGATGGAGTCTGGTCTTCGAAGGGGAATTAGCTCAAATGGTAGAGCGCTCGCTTAGCATGCGAGAGGTAGCGGGATCGATGCCCGCATTCTCCAACGAAACATTTTTTTCCTTTGCCAAGGTTTTCAAATTTTCTTTGTATAGCACCTTTCATACAGGTAAGTGCAGTTCAAAGTGCTTCACAGATGATACCATAAAAAGACAGAACAACAAAAAGACAGAAACAAGTGTAGAACATAAAAACAACAGCAACCAAAAAAACAATTTAAGAAATTTTATAGGTTTTATATTATATTGTATTATATCCACGTACCACAGTAATAATAAACAGCCACACTTACCGACACCATACAGTTGGTTTTTACTGGTTTTGTTTTACTGGTAACGTTAATGATGGCGTGACCAATACAAGAAAGATTGGTCACAAATCTCATGGGTGGTAAGCTAGCTTTAGTTATCTAGCTACATGGTCAAATTGTAATTGGCATTTAATTGTAATTGAGCATGCTGTATCTGATAATACATTTTTACTTAAACCCAAATATATCTGGTAGCCTCGACATACTTTCATCACGGATTTGCAATAGCCTCACTGATTTCTAGATGTGATGCAAAGCCCCCAGCCCCCTAAAAGACGTTTACATAGACTGCACAGACACCCAGTCACCTCTGATAGCAGTGTAGAGGCTGGCAGACAGCTGTTCAGTACTGCCCTGTTCAGTTTCAAATATGGGCAGGGTAAAAATGGCAACCTTTGACGTGACAGCAATAGCTGCTAAAAACAGAACTGACACCAGCAAGATAGGAGCCCACACCCGCTAGGACAAGAGGCCTACTCCTTTCCTGTCACTGGCCCGCTGTAGATTGCTTTCAAAACGGACTCTTTACTAACTTTACCAGCTTTAGTGGTCTCGTCTAATTAAGTTTTGGTAGTGTTTTATGTCTTGCTAAAAGCGTTTGTCAAAAATGAATACCATGGACAACTTGGAGAAACAGCTGATTTGTCCTATATGCCTGGAAATGTTTACAAAGCCTGTGGTTATCCTACCCTGCCAGCACAACCTCTGCAGAAAATGTGCCAATGATATTTTCCAGGTAAGCAACTGAACAAAATGCTACAGATTTGTTAGTATTAAGGGAAAAGTATTTATTAACTTGAGAAACACTGTTGTGACATATTGGCATTGCCAGCTTACAATCTATGTCATTTGAACCATAGATATTTTCATGAACTTGCTCTCTACATTTGGGATGTATTAAAGGTCTAACTAGTAACAGTTTGTACAACATCAATTACAGGTATACATTCTCATATGTAATTGAAGAGTTTTAGAGAGAAAATCAACACATTGTGTGTTACATCTGATCATAAATGAGCATTTACTGTATGGCTGTGTTTACAAACAGTATTAATGGAATAAATCATTACCATCAGAAAACATTTAGAACTTGCAATTTGGAAGTGACTGCAGAGTAATTCTGTGTTTTGAGTTTTTGTGGTACACTTTTGTATTATGGATTCAATGGATTAACATTTCATGACAAAACCCTGTGCCATCATGGGTTTGAAACGTGACTGTCTACAGGCCTCAAATCCATACCTTCCAACAAGAGGTGGCTCGTTGACATCTGGTGGCCGCTTCCGATGCCCATCCTGCAGACATGAGGTGGTTCTGGACAGGCATGGTGTTTATGGGCTGCAGAGGAACCTGCTGGTTGAAAATATAATTGACATGTTCAAACAAGAGTCATGCAGGTGAGACAAATCAGATACACAGATGTACTCTGTTCATAGAAGACAAAATCTAAGTAAATGCTAGTCACCTTGCTACAGTTTCACCTTCGCAGTTCAGAGAAATTCTTTGTTTATCAGTCAAAGCTGTATTTAACCCAGTGAATAGACACAGTAAAGGAGAATAAGGGTAAACCGGTGGTGTGATGGCAGGAAGTGTAGTAGTTGCTGGTATGGCCTTAGTGCCGGTGGCTTCTGAGTCAGAGAGCTGGAGTGGATGACAGGAGGTTTCTAGTTTTAGTCATCTATCTACACAGATGATTTCCCTCATCTGAGTAGTTGGCTGTATAGCCAAAAGGATTGTATGACGTAAGATCCACATAACTCACACACTCAGGATGCTCAGCCTCATACTGGATCAAGATTTTATGGCATTATTTTAGATAGCCAAATCAAATATTTTATGGACAATTAATCGATATCTTGAGTAATTCTTATGGGATATTCTGACATAACAATGGTAGAAAAGGTAGAAAGTAATATAAATCAAACATAATGCTATGCACCTGCACCCACAGCGCACAGTGTAATGGGGATGTATTGATTACAGTGCTGACAGTCCATGTACATGGCAAGGCAAGACTGATGGATCAATAAACTACTGAGATATGTACCTGTGACATTATCAAACTGACAATACACGTCACATCAATATGCACTGAAATGTACAGCCTGACAGGAAGACACCCCTGCTGTCTTTAAACCTCAACAGCAGCAAGCCAGTGCCGGAGAGAAAGGAAGAAACGCCCATGTGTGATGTTCACGAGGAGGAAAAGATCAACATTTACTGTGTGACCCATGGTGTGCCCACATGCTCCATGTGTAAGGTGTTTGGAGCTCACAAAGACTGTGAGGTGGCGCCCATCACCAGCATCTACCAGACAAAGAAGGTGAGGCCTGAAATATCACGGAGGTCATGAATACTGTCAATCATGAGATTAGGATTATGTGTCAAGTCTAAATGAAGTAAACATGAAAATCTGACCATGAAGTATATTTACATGCATTAGAGATGCCCAGATTTGAAACACACTTGATCTCAGATATTTACTCCACGCCATTTGCTTGCCACCCAGGCGGAGCTGAGTGACGGGATTGCCATGATGGTTGGTAACAACGACAGGATGCAAGGCATCGTTAGTCAGCTAGAGGAAGCCTGTCATGCCATAGAGGTCAGTGTCCAACTGCTGCAGCGCCTGGCCGCTCACTCACGCAGCAAGCCTCACTCTGTGCGCACACTAATGCACCTGCACTCACCTGCACAGACGTACAAACAGACGTAATGTGCCCTTGTGTCTGGCCACTCTCTCTCTCAGCTTTTATCTGTCTGTGAGATTTAGACAGAGAGGTGGAGAGAGGAAAATTAATGTGTTGGTGCCTCAGTCTGTCTTACTCTGTCTTTTCCACATTTTCTTGTACCTGCACTTAGCAGGGCACTCCATTCTGCCTGCAGCCCATTGACATTAAAAACGAGCATTGTAATTGATGGGGGGGCGGGGGGGGGG
>LKNJ01000201.1:209002-240508 GCA_002120245.1 Maccullochella peelii | reverse complement strand
CTCAGTGGCGTCACTTAGGACGGACTTGCAGAATGAGCTTCACTGTCCTCTCTGCACATATGGCACTACCGGATGGGCTAACGAGAACATTTGTAGTTTACAGTTTTTACACGGCCGTACACAGAAAGCAACAACTATTACCTCATTTTCTTTGGTTTTATCTTTGGTGTTTAATATTTAAAACTCTGTTGCATTTACATACTTTTCTCACGCACAAAACTGTAATGAATGATTAATCCTTCCGTATGTGTGTGCATGTGTCTCCTTCTGTCCCTCGCTCATGCATGTATAGGAGAATGGTCGGAGGCAGAAGACTCTGGTGTGTGAGAAGTTTGACCAGCTGTACTCCATCCTGGAGGAGAAGAAGAGGCAGATGAGTCAGAAGGTGACGGCCGAACAGGAAGAGAAGGTGAACTATATCAGGGGCCTGACCAGGCAGTACGGAGACCATCTGGAGGAGAGCTGTAAGATCGTGGAGAAGGGGATCCAGACTATGGAGGAGCCAGAAATGGCTTTATTTCTGCAGGTCAGAGTCAATACCAAATGGGGTTCAAAATATTGGTATGAACTCCACATAAAATGGTTACAATTATCAATGTTGTATGTATAAGTTGAATGGATATTTGGTCTTTCTTTCTCTTGTCTCTTCAGAACACAAAACCTCTCCTCAAAAAGTGAGTAAATGTTTTTATGCATCAATAAGTATACAGACAATGGGTGAGGGGGAATACATTATGTTTGTTATGTAAAAAAGATAACATATTGTCATTAAGGTAAAAATGCTTTCTGACTTAACGCTATTAAAAACTATTACTGGGTATGTCTTGTTTTTTAGTGCCCTTTGATTGTTTGTGGGTTTTCTTCATATTGTTGTGAATGATTTACCAGATTTACATCTGCTCCTACAAATTAAACCAGCAGCCTAATGCAGCAAGGTCTCACCTGCTCTCGGGGAGCTGTTGGAAGTAATTCTGTGAAATGTAGCAAATCACTATCTTTAGCTGTGGCATCCCGAAATAACTTGTGGAATGTGCTAAACATCACAGATTGACGATGTATAACAAGTGTTACATTGACTGTTTGAGGGTGATATTTTTGTTTTTTCCAATTGCATCTTTTGCACTCAGGATTGCAGAATCATCCAGTACAGCACACTTGGACAAAGTTGAGCGCGGCTACGAGAATATGGATCATTACAACGTCGAGTTCAAGAAAGAGGGCAAGGCCCTGCGCAGCATTGACTTTATCCAAGGTGAAGGAACAGAGTTGGTGTGGCAGCAATTTACTGCTTACAGCAGAGACTTGTAATAATCTGACTTCCTATTCTTTCTACAGATGATGAAGACGAGGATGAAGAGGACGAGGATGGAGAAGCAGGCGCTGAAGAAGGGGAGGGGGCTCAGACTGTTTCAGGAGGCAGTGCTGTTACAGCCGCCTCTGTCCAACCTCCTGCCCCGCAGCAGATTAGCTCCTCCCCAAGCGTAGCCAAGAGCGCTGCCTCGACCTAGCTGTCAGCCGCCGGCCCAGCCAACACCTAAACCGGGAGCAGGATAACTTTTGCTCGTAGATGTTGATTTCAGGTCAGTTGTGATACATTTTCTCCCAGATCGGGGAACAGCGAGACGGATTTAGATCTGTGCCGAAGGAAAAGTCTGAGTTGCTGAGGTAGATCTAAAGGAAGAGACAGAGGTTTCAATTCCCTTCTCTCTTTTATTGTGATTGTGTTAGCGTGCATCACTGCATACTGACTGATCTTTTTTGTGTCTGATTAAATACACATTTTGGTTCCTCCTTTAGTTTTTGTTTTTTTTTACATACTGAATGACAGACAGGCTAAGAGTGTCTATTGGTTATTTCCAGAATACAGACGTGTTCATACATTTTTTATCTAGCTGACCTTTTGCGACTCCACTTACAGAGCATGACAATAGGGCCTCAGGTTTTCCTCCTTGTCATATACTTTTTATGACCGATATAACTTGATGAGTAGGGTAGCAGAGTAAAAAACTATCACTGTGACATTTCAGTATTTCATCACGCAACAGCCTGTACTATATGTTGTGCTCTTTGTTCTGTAACACAGGTATATTTTCCTATTATGGAGAAAACATCCCATTTTGCCATATTGTGGTATATTATATCTTGTGTGTCATTAAAACAGAATTGTACAAACACCTACGGGGTTTCGCAAGTCTTGGTTCATACCAGATTAACAAAAATACAACTGTTCCTAGTTTCATCTTACTACCACATTTGTCGCTGCACTTCAGGTTTGTGCCTGCACTGAATTACCAATGAAATAGGTTTTGTGTAACACCCTACCCGTTTGTGTGTCAGTGTGTGCGCATGTGTGAGGGAAAAAGACTTCTCCCTCCCTTTATCTCTTCTTCACACTCTTTTTCGTTTATTTCTGTCAAAGGAAATCCATCTAGAAAAGGCATTAGTGCCATTTTTTAGCTTCTTCAGACAGTTATAAGATCCTTCTCTACAGTATGGGCATCATACCATTCCTGCCTATAACCTAGTGTACATATCAGACTGCAGCGAGCCTCAGACTGCTAGTTATCTATTTGCTGCCCTGCGATGGTCTCACCTTGCTGTGACTCCACTATTCAAGTAGTCCACCACTGAGTCCCATCTAATTATTGTGTGAGTGAGTTGGATCCTTTAGAAATGGGCTCAATGCAGCATTAAGCCCCAAGTTGCTAAGTGGGCCAAACAGAATAGGATGACTCACACCCACAGCTCTTGTTTAGTTTACCCTGACGCTGTGGGTCAAGGATCAGCACAGCATGCACATACACACACACACACACACGGGCAAGCACACACACTGTCTTTCACACTCATTAGCTATCAGTGGTGCATCTCTCAGCTGTCTGTGGTTGCCTCTTGCTGGTATATAATGAGAATTGCGTCTTGAGGATTAAATGTTTAGGAGAATGAATGTATGAATGTTCTTCACCTGCATGGCTGCAGGCTCTCTTACAGCATCCTTATAAACACCTTTGGTAAATGTTTTGTTGTTACAGATGTCTTGTGTATGTTAGAGAGGAGGCACGGTGTTAACCCACGACTTGGCTCCAGAGCAATGTTACACCATATAAGATTTTTATATTCAGTTTGAAAAACCTTTCTCTATCAATCAATATTTGTGTAGGCAAGACTCAAGATGGAGTGGCCATTTGTGCTCTCTCCTACCAACTGTTTGTGTTTTTTACCTTGAACCAGTAAACCTATATTCAATTTCTCCAATGTAAGATTACAAATCTATATGTCGGGAAACTTTAGGAAAGTTTATGTTAATCGAATTAGTAATTAAAGTAACTGGGAATAGTTACTTTTTATGGGAGTTACTGTTAACTCATATGTAAGGATATCCACAGAGAAGTGTAAGCATTGCTTTTAATTTTTTATTAAAAAATATAGATATAAGATGTTCTATTGCACAACAGAAAATGACTGGTTGCACATAAGTTTATTAACAAACAAATATCATAAATACAGTGATTCATAATCTAAAACAAAATGCCAGTTTTGTCAATGCAGTATCTCATGTCTTAACCAAAAGTATTTCATCTCAAATATGAAGAACAATATAATTCTACAGATTTGACACCAACATTAAAATGGCAAGGTACAATCAGATCATTATAAGTCAAGCCCGTTACGCTCCATAGTTTGAGGTTAAAGCTATAAATAATAGAGTGATAAAGCAGCACTATATTATACAGAGCATATTTTGTGCTGATGGTAAAAATGCAAAAAAAAACAAAGAAAAGAAAGGGAAGGGAGATCTTTGGACTGGAAAGGTCTTCATTTCCCGAAGAGCTCCATCATTCTTCTGTTATTTTGCGCTTGCTGGGCCAGCTGTTCCGCCCTGGACATCTCCATCATCTCCCGGAGCAGGTGGAAGGTCAGATCCAGGGATATCGGCGGGTCCTCGGACCTCCTTCCCCTCTCCATCGACTCGTCCCCGCTTATGAGCGCCCTGATGTTCCCAACTTTCCCTTGTAAAAGACGCCGCGTCAGCTGGAGTTGCAAAGCTCTGTTGTAGATGGCAGGTGATCCGCCGGGATACATGGACGTTGATGGGAAAGAGTTAGAGTCCCCGTTGCCCAGTCGGATGAAATACTCCTCTCCAAGCCGCTCCAGGATGGGACCAGACTGCTGCTGCTGCTGCTGCTGGGAGTTTTGGGTTTGGGGAGCTGGGACGCGCAGGGCACCGCCAGGGCTCTCAATAGCCCGACATTCGTAGCGGGGTAAGAAGGCAACTAGCAGAATCACGGTGGTACCAAGTAAATTGAGCTTCATGTCAGGATATCAACAGGAATCTGAGAAGAAAAACAAATGCCTGTCATGTTATATGTGTATTTTTTTATCCTAGTTCTAGTGTGAAATGTGCTGAGTAATGAGGAATTTACGCACGTAAAACAGGCATCGCATTAATGTAATGTGGAATATTTCGCGCGTAAAGAGAGATTGGATTTTTGTGTCAGTAATGGATAAACTATGGAAGTTTGAGTATTATTGCTATCTACTATCTACACTTGCTTCCAGAACTATAAAACAAAAATCAAGTTTGAAAATCAAATGCAATTACTGAAGACAAAGATCCACTTGATGATCTGTAAATACATTTGTTTAAACGTTTGTGAAACCAAAGCGCAAGATCTGTTTCATCAGAATTATTTGGAGCTGAGTTGTGCCGAGAAAATGAGAAAATGTAACATCCCAAAGAAGGCATGCAGACAAACTCACAATATGGATTAAATAAATGAAGCTTTTCATACCTTCAATCTTTAGAGGAGGTCCAGTACAGCCGTGTAGGTTGCCAGGTAGTTGGCGAGATGCCGCCCTCCTTCACTTCTTTGAAGAAACAAGTATATAGTTACTTAAAGAGTAGATGCTGAATGGATTTATATAGCCAACCTCTCTACAAGTGTCGCGCTCCAAGCTGAGATTGAGTCTGCGCGTTCTTGCATGGGTGTAACGTGAATGGACGCCTCTGACAAAGTGCTTTAGTTTGGATGAGATGAGTCATAGGTGAGTGTGCGCGCGCGTGCACGAGCGTCTACCTCTGTGCTTTCAGAATAGCCCTATAGGTGCCACACCTGCTGGCATTTTCACTTGAATGAGTTAGTTCAAGATAATTGCGGAGGTTCTTGGATTCTGAGAGGAAAACAATCAAAAGTGAAAGATTATTAATCCAAGATAAGTTTGAAAGTGTGATTTGTATTCCTGCTTTGCATTCACAGCTCATTTTCAGAATCATGTGTCCAGAATCAGATTTAAACTTGCTTTGCATGACAAAAATATTCTTTATTAAATAAAAAAACAACAGTGACTGTTCCTTTTGATCAACTTGGCAACAGTTACAGTGCCCTGATGCAATGATGATGGTGATGGTGGTGAATAATTAAGAGACTAAACGTTTTGGAAACAAACAGGTATATTTTGGTGCAATCTGTAGGACTGGCTTTGTTTCTGCATATTGCACCACACTAATGATTCCAAAGCAGTTTCCCAGTTGACCTGTGTTGTATTCAGTGCATCTGCAAACAGCTCAGGCTGAGAGAGGGGCATTGTCTCCCAGTGATTCATTGCTGCTGCACATACGTAAGTCACTACCTCTGCCGCTGGGTGCCTCGGCCACCTCGCTCCAGAGGGGCTCAAGATGGAGAGCTTAATGCAATATCAGATAAGCCATTATAATCTTAAACAGTTTGATGATAAAAAAAAAAGTAGAACTCTCACTTGTCTGTTTCTCTCTGTTTCACACTTACTTCAGCTATTGCGCCATATAATTAAATAACTAAATACTACCAATGTCTGTGGATTCACATATGGTAAAATGTGTTTAAAATGAATGAGCAAAAGTTGGCACTTTTCCACTTAAGCATAAACTCCAAATATTTGTTAAGTCATCTTTCACAATGTGGTAAAAGCCCTTCCCATTAATCCTTAACAGTAAATCCATTTCACCTAGACATTCAGCCCGCGGAAAAACTAAGTTCCAGACAGTATATGCAGAGGTCAAGGTGACTTAGCACATACTGTGCACTCAAGTCAAAAACAACCAATTTAGGAGAGAGGAGAGGCAAATTTTGTAAATGTAATCATGGAGTACAAGGTGGATTTTTCTGCAGAATATCCATTTTCAATATCCTGCAATTTTCCAAAATTCACATGTTATCTGTAGACATTTTAGTGAGCAGGGGTCAGAGTGTAGTTTGCAGTCGGTGTGAAATTGTTTCTCCTATAGCTTCTCCACTTTGTCGCTCTTCATGCTCCGTGCTCCTCCAGGGGAGGTGTCAGGTCCCATCATCAGAAACACATGTTGGCTGACACAAATAGAACACACCGGCAGATGAGAGCGTAACTGCTCGTGGTCAACTCATGTCACCTCATTTTCAAATCACTGTCCCTGAACAGATCACTGGGAGAGAAATCCTCTCCTGTGACGCCACACCGGAAAAGACTCGGGCTTAAAACATTATCTCTTTGTTTCCTCAATTAGAGCGAGTCTCTCAGACGATTAGATTAGATTAGATACAATTTTAATGATTCCTCAGGTGAAATTGGGATGTTGCAACTTATTTTTACCTTTGTATCTGACCTCTTTCTGCAGGTTGGAAATACATGAAAAATGATTAGATGAAAATCTGGACTTAATAGCGTAAAGTGGAATCTCCACAGCAGACACAGCTTCTGAGAAACGACTGTCAGAGGAAGAAACTCTCCATGGCAACAGATTCTTTTAATTGATCATTTGCCTTTCTAATTGTGATCTGCTAGTAGGAGGGAGAACTGCTTCTCACCGAACTGTCCCTTCCTAAATAATTGGATAGTTTCCCCCTGTAGATTGAGCTGTGTTTTTCCTAATACTTCCGGCAAACTCATTTTAATAAACAAGGTCACGTACTCATACTTTAAATGAGTATGAACAGGTATTCTGGTGCTGATCGCTAGGACTGCAGAGCCCAGGGGCCACACTTAGACCACCACCTGACCTCAATCCTGTAGCTCAGGCGTCCTTCTGGTTTATGGTCCAGTGATATAACCTATTAAAAGAACACCTCTCTAATAGAAGTGAGAGCTTGGCCTTTAATCTCAAGAAAAAAAGACATGGAAAATCTTTACAGAAATGGCATTTCTTGTTTTACAGTTGACCACAAAACTACACAAAGCTTTCATACAACCAGTCCACTAGATATAGAAGTAATTAAATGCATGATAATGTTCAGTCATGGCAATTTAAGGCTAAACAGACTCATTAATTATGCAGAATGAAAGCTGCTGGCCAGTATCCCCTCTGGTTTCCTTGACGTTAAAGTATTCTTCAGTGCAACTCAGCCGCTTTTAAAAAGGATTTTGAATTTGTCTTGATGCATGTTTAAACATTTCACAAGCAAGTGATAAAATACAACAATCTTCTGAAGCTCTTGACATGATCACCCTTTGAAAGATTAAATGTGAGACAGCCGGCTTTCCTGGGTTTCTTCTATGGTTTGTATGCAACTTATGTGTGTGTATGCAGCCCGCATGAGAACGTGTGAAGCAAAGCTGTTCATAATGCAGTGAAAGCCCCAAGGACCGCTCTGTCTATATGAATCTAACATGCGTAGCTCTGAAGGTGTTAAACCAGAGGCTTCCCTAATGCTTGTTCACATAGTGGATGCAAGTCTGCTCACACAGGGGTCGAGGAAGGAAAATATTTAATCTCCTATATGTCTAAATTCCCTTTTTTTATTTGTTCACAACCATGGCTGGATTTTCCAGTTCAATTCAACAATTAGGAGACTAAACATCCAATTAACTTTCATTTAAAAAGCTTATCTTTAACTTGGATAGTAGGTACTTCGGTCTAACCATCTGTTTATTCACAATGTACTGAATACATTAAATTAAAGGATAAGTCTGGTGTTTTTCTATATTTTTCTTATTGCCAACAAATCCTGTGAAAACACCGAAACTGACAATCTGCTAGCCCGCCTTTTATTACTTTCTGACGTCTCTACCCTGTCTGTGGCGCTCAGCTGGAGCCTATTTGTTCTTATGAAGCTGTAAATCTTTTAAAAAAGGTCACAATTATACATTTAATTTCATTTTTTATGTATTTCATTTTTATAAAAACCTCAATAACTTCCTAGAACAGCTGCAGTTTTTAGCAAAGGTTGCTCAAAAAAAGAGTAAATGTTGCATTTGTTCAGGACAATATAGTATAATACCCATTTGGTGTGCTAGTTACTGTTTTCAGCACCAGAATGGTGTATGTTGCAAACAAAATAAAGTGCCCATGTTCATCTTAATGATGTCACCCAGTGCAACTGGGTAGTTTATTGGTGTGTTTTTAATAGTTTTTGGACAATAATGGAGCTCTATGGCACAGAGGAATAAGATATATCAGGCTTTGGATACATAGACAATACTTCGCTTTATTGCTTTTTTTGTCTTTTCATGGGATTTATAAGAAAGTAAGAAAAAAATATATATATACTGTACATTACCTGTTAGGCTATTCAGCACTGATGCGGGGTGCCTATATCACTATTTAGTTCAAATGAAGTGTTCTTGGTTCTCATATAAGTATCACCTACATTGCTATTATAATGTATATTGAAGATCTTGGGTGTGCTTTCAGCTGTGGGCAGACATCCATTTGCATTATTTTATCTTTGTGTATTATGGTCAGAAAATGAGATACATATTTAAGGGTTAAGTGTTAGTGTGTTAGTGTCAGGAAATGCTAAATGTTCTTCCTCTGTTCATGACTTCATGTTATTAAATGGTATCTTATTTCAGTGATACGTGACATACACGAGTAATGTTTTACTCAAAGGCACAAGAAAGCAGGTGTGCACTCTTAGACTGCGTAGATTTGACTGTTTCATAATGTGACAAAAATTGACGTCTCAAGAGAAATCTAGGGCAGAGCCATCCTACCAAAATTGTAACCCAGTTTTCTTTCATCTTTGACAACACACTTCGACCATAATCAGAACATATAATGCTGATACTGCCTTCCCCGTGTAGTCTCATGGCTATGGTTTGAATCATTTCTAACCATGAAATATTGGGTCTGTCATCTCTTTACGCAATCCATAAAGTGTGATCAGCCGCAGGAGGACAAAGTAACTCCAGGCCTTAATGCAGAATGATTGACAAACATCATATGCATTGACACTGACAGCTATCAGACGAACGCGACAGAAGACAGCCAGAGAAAAGAAACATTTCAAATGTTTCTTTATTTTATTCATGGCTTGTTTCTGGGCGTCAATGATCTTAAAAATCTCTCTTTTTCTTTCAACGCAGCTACCCTGATTCCATGTAACAATGAGAGGCATAAAGGCTGAAGGGGTTCTGTGGATGTCTGTCACTTTGGTCTGATCAGTTGTTAACTCAGACATGTTTATATGAGGACTTTTTATCTGGGTTAAGATCCAAAACAAGTTCATCAGACCAAGCAAAGTTGCCAATATGCAGATTAAAATGGTTATGCATGCTATTATTAAGCATTTTTCCTTGTGTAGTATTTTTATGTGAATGGCAAAACTCTTCCCGGTCTCATGCTTTGTTTTGAGGAGCAGATACAGTCAGTTTTGGTAGATGTAAGATGTATTTATTGTCAAGGGGCGTGCTAATGAGATAAAACAGTCAGTGTAGGTGGAGGCAGCGTGGTCTTTTCTTCCCTTTCAACGAAGCATGTCTGCTGCAACTTTTTTTTCTCAAACAAAAGCAGTCACAATAAGTTACGGTTCAGCATCAGGATAGCCAAGACTGCGTCATAACAGAAATGCACATCCATCACCACACAACAGTGACCAGTTTAGTCAACACATGTCAAAAGGCATATCTGACTTCAATTATGTCAGAGTTCACTTCTTGGCCTTTGTGTGTAAGAAACCGGAGATGTGATATTCTCATTCTGAGCGGTTACTACTTCATCAAACTGACTGAAAGTTGCTAGTTTCCAAGAAAGCCTTGTCCTGCCTCTATATGTGCACAAACAGGGGGCTTCCTGCCCCTTCTTAAAGCCATGTGCACAAAACCCCTCAGATGATCACACTGAGCATTTGCCCCATAGCACACATCATGGATATCCTCCACCGCATTAGACAGGTTGCAAGCCAGTGAAGATGCAGTGAAATCAGCTGTGTTTGTGCAGGAGGAGATGCGTTGTTGTTTTTCAGAAAGTGCATTTAAAATAGCCTAATGAGGAAAACAATAAATGTAGGGTTGGGCTGCATTATATATTGTGATGGAGCAGCAAATGGAGTCAAGATCTTGACAGCCCTTGTGCAGAAAGGGGACTAACCTGACCATAAAAATATAGTCTTGATTTTGTTTTCATCACATCAGAAGATAATTAGAAAAGTGTCTGTCCAATAAAAACATGCTGTACATAACTGACCTCCTTATCTGTGCATGTTTTACCCTGAGCAAATCGAATGACTCATCCTTTGTTTTCTTTTCTCTGTTTTACTGGTTGAGATCAGAAGATGACTGAGGGTTTTCTACAGTAAGGTGCAAAATATTCCTCTTCTCTAATTGTGTCGGTGTCTAAGTTCCCTCCCTGGTTTCTCTCTGATCATCAGCGAGAAGCTAACAGGCACTGATCACACAGTGGCACCAGGCCAAACTGTAAAATGAGACAATTAGACCAGACAGCAGCACACTGGAAAGAAAAGATAGGAGAAAGAAGGAACAAAAATAACCCCAAAAATCAACAAACTATGTGGAAAAAAATAGGTTTTGGCTTTTGTTTTACGGTACAGTGAATAACATGTTTTTAATAAATAAAATTGTGGTGTTTAGAGCATAAACTGTGTCAGAGAATCATTGCTGGACTGAACTTTGTTTTCTGTGATTAATTCAATTGAGTGTCTGTAATTTAAAAGCTTCCAGAGCTCAGCATCAATCAACTGAACTAGTCAAATAAAACTAATGTAATGAATCAATCAACAGAGATACACACATTAATCTGGAGCGCTCCTCTGTCAGAAGCCTTTCAACATCAGGCTTAACCCTCCTGAGAGAGTGAATATACAGTACGGATGCTTATGATTGGAGATAGAGAAGGAAGATGCAGGTACAGTAAGGACGGATGGCAGGTGGTCTCGTCTGGTGAATTCATCAGCTTGAGTGATTGGACGACTCAAGAGTGACATTGTGTCTTGGGATGAGCAACATAGAGAGGCAGCTGTCACAGAGAGAAGAGGTGCCAGGAACTGCACTGTCCTTCACTGTCTCCCCTTTATCCAGCGATGATGGGAGGTCATCCAAACATTTAGCAATACAGAGGATCTGGTGTAACCGTCCCTTGAGCTGTTTATGTAGAAGCCTAACTTTGATGTTTGAGGAAAGGTAGAAAGAGGTTTGTCATTTAGGTAATAAAGTTGACGCCTCGTGTCAAACATGTTTCACACATTATCCACAGAAATGTGCCTTTCCACTATCAGTGCCTTCTAAAATCAACCAACCCAACTATTACTGGGCTTTTAAGGCCAATACCAATATACTTAATTAAGAGTTTTAAAAAATCTGATAACAATATATGAGCCAATATTCACTTTTTAACATAAACATAACCAACATTTTTGATAAGATTAGGACCCCTTAAAGGAGAAGTCTGACATTTTGGGAAATACGCAAAGGTCCAAACGCAACAAAATCCATCTACCAGCACTTCTAAAGCTCACTAATTAAAAAGTTGTTATTCTTTTGTTTAATCCAAGCAAAAACCAGGACGAGTAACTTCAAATTACTGGTCCCAGTAATAGGCACATAACCCCCCTTAAAACTAAGAATTGTCTCCATATCATATTCATATTTATGACAAACATGAGAGTGGTGTCAATCTTCTCATCTAACTCTCAGAAAGACAGCGAATACGCATACTTCTATTTCTATACACTATTCCTTTAAATTTGATTATTAAAGAATTGTGACCAAGATATGTACTGAGCAGGACAGTTAAATCAAATTATAATTAAATGACAAGAGGGTATGAGAAATTGACATTTTGGAGATATGTGGTTTTCAAAGGACAGCGATGATATATACCTTCTAATGTGATAAATTCAGTTATTTACAAAGATTTTCTGATGCCTAAAGTTTATTTACAGGGTTCTGTACTGCTAAAGGGTAAAAAAAATAGTTTCTGTTTATATGCTCTCAATTGCAGCTACCAGGCTGTTGTTATGCTGCCAAGCATATTGACCTTGTGAAAGACTTTGCATGTAGATATGTTTAAGCACCGCTGTGTCTGAGCCCAGAGGATACACACGGTCTTCACACAGCCACCGCCTGAGCTTCAGCGGTGACGGCAACACATCGCAGGTTGACCACGATGTAAATTCAAGCAACTCCATCTTCTCCTTTCTTTACGCTACCTCAGTTACTGTCTCTGCTACAGCTGCTTTGGCAGGCCTTAGGATATCCTGCTGGTGATGCACTGATGCTGCTACCAGTGGCCTGTTTTGTTTTTGTTTTGTTTCATACAGGGTTATCTGTGTCAAGAGCGAGCCCTCTGCAGCCCTTATGTGTTTTATTATGTTCAAGTGCTGCATCTCACTGCCTCTTTCGGGGTCTATTTTTACTACTACACATCCTACTTTTGGCCTCTCTTGACATCAAGTTTTGCACTTTTGAATCCTCTGTTAGAATTGAATAACCTCTATCTGTAGATTTAACAGTTTCAGTTTGCTTGCTAACACTGACCTCTGTATGTAGTCTAAGCTGCTTACTACATCCTGCCTCAGCTCCTAAATCTCTTCTTTGTTGTAAGGTTCACATTGTACCATCTTCCTAACCTTTGGAAAAGCCTCTCCAGTATCCAGCAATTGTATCTTTGCCATGCAGTGTATTTGTTTTACCTTTTCCTTACCTCTTTCTTTTACCCCTGAGTAAATCGCTGTAGTCATGAAAGCTCCCAGTCGTGAGCAAGAGCAGAGACAGACGTCATCATACTGACTGCTAATGATAGTAGTAACCTTCAGATGTGTCTTTTTCTCCACAACTGCAATGAAGTTTTTGATCTTCACCTGTGTGTCCAAGTCCTGTGACGTAGCACAGACAAAACTGTAAGGGGCTGGGTTTTCTTTTTTTTTGGATATCTAATTATAGCACAATTAAATGTGTTGCCCTCACTTGGCATTGTGACTACCTACAACAAACACTCCCTTTGACTGACAACTTGCTTTGTGTTTAAGCGAAAATCCTCTCTTAATACTTTCTTTATTACGTCCCTTGAACATTAAAATAATATACGTCACATGAAGTAAAATTGAGGTCTGTCTTTGTCGCCCTTGCCCCGTCCAGACAGCAATTTAGATTCCATTTCGCGATTCCTTATAATCAGATTACAGCGCCTTTTAAAAACTCACTAAGTGCTCTGTGATGGCGGGAGCTTGTGATTGCTTTAGCGTTTGCTCTGCTGCAGGATACTGTAAATCGAACAAATTAATTTCATCTCAGGTCATTATATTTGAGTACATGCATTTATATAGCTAATTGTTGTTTGTACTTTTACATTTTAATCAGCATGTGGAGAACAAATAGTCATTGATCACAGCCAAAAGGTTACACTCAACACACAACGTCTCCAAGAACTTTCAATCTGATTACTGAAGGGCTCTGTGACCACTGTTTGCTAGCTGTGTTTTGTAATTAGAGAGTGTTTTTTTTTCTCCTCTAAATCCCTCTTGATGTGTCCAGTTCACTGGGCTGTGCATACAATTCCCACACAGGCGATTGTCAACTCAGGTGGGCTTCCCCAAGCTCCTTGACCCCTCTCAGCAGAGGCAAGCATGAATTACATTAGCCACAGTTATGTAAACATTAATTAGATGAGGGATTTGGATATTGGCATAACACCAATCTCTCGCTCTGCATTGAGCTGGAAGTAGTTTTTTTTTGTATCCCAGTACATGTGTATGTATGCATGCAACAATGCATACTTTACACTAATAAACCTCCAGCAGAAAGCATCTGAGCTGAGACCAAGTATATGCAGGCATCTGCCTGATTGAGTTGTGTGATATAACAGTGAGCCCCGGGGTGGACATACTTTAGTTTAACTTGGGTTGGCAATGACTTTCAAACAGGGCAGAAGGAACAGGAGCCTAACTAACCACAAGTAGGTTGTGATAGCCCGAGGCAATTCACACAATTACAGTCAAGATGCCGCTTTGTTGCACCCCTCCTCCCCGCCTGTGACAACATGTAAAAAATCACAAAATGGATCCGGTATCCGTTTTCTGTTCTAAATCATCTGTGTCACTGAATCATCATGTTTTATTTGGGAGTGCATATGGAGTTGAGGCCTTGCGGCTGTCAATCTGCACTACTCTCCATTGACACCATGTACGCAGGCAATGAGCAAATGAAAGGGGAGTGTAAATGATCCATGAATCTCTGCTCCGGAGAAAAAGTCTGAAATAAACTCAGAATAAACCTGAGAATTAGCACAGCGCTGGTGACGTTTGGTTTCACTTTGAGGTGCTTGTTTGGGGGAACGAGAAAAGTGAATGTGTGAGCGCGTGTGTGTCATGACAGACCTTAGGATGTTTGCAGTGACGACATATATAATGGAAATGAAAGACCTGTTTTTTTCCTCAGAGACTAACTAACCTCTGCCATTTTGAGCACAGCTCATTTTAACAGCTTTCTTCACTTCCTGGTGAGTCCAAAATGACAACAGAGCAGTGGGAGTCCCACCACCTCGCATCTAACCTCAGAGCCCGAGTAAGTGTGGACGAAATAACAGAAACACTAAATAATATCAAGCACCTGAAAGGGCAGCAGCGTCACACTTTGCTTTGAAAACAGATTCAAGCCTTCTTCAGATGCTGTCACAGTCTGAAACTGTGTTTATTGAATAGAAAATAAATCCCTCTTTGAAGGATGAAGGAGGTGGAAATCTGCTTTGCATGCAGAGATCCAAAACTTCCCATAAAGGTTCATTGATGTTCAGATCTTTTCATTTCTCAGGGGTGCAGGTTTTATGCTCCTTACACCAGGTTTTGCTTCTTTGTGTGCAAGCATTGGATAAAAAGGTACCTGAAAGGTAGCCCTGCCATACATTCAAGCTTTGTATGCTGAAGGTCACAACAGTTTTGTCCAGAATGAGGTGCCGGTTCAATTTAGTGGTCATATTGGAGGCTGCACATTCGAGGCACTTAACCACTACACTTTTAAGCGTCCATTTGTGAGCAGTCTCCTCTTTGCTGATGCACTTTGTCCACTGCGGGTACCTGCTGTCGTGTTTTTCCCGATAGTTGCCCCATGTTGCTTTGCAAACGTACATTAATCGTTTAAAGCTGACACCGTATGCTAATAGACAATCAACATGTGAATGACTCACCTTCGCATTTGTTATTGTAATGTATGAATTCCATTTTTCATGTGGTGTTTTTACTTTCTGTACACCGCTTGCAATACCCAGGATTGGCTTTTAAATGCAAATCAGAGAGTTGGCAGTTCATAATCAAATTAGCCTCAGCCTCAGCAATAAAATTATTATCACAACTCTTTAATCTGAACACACAGTCAACTTGAGGATGAATTGTTCCTGATCAATTTAGCACAGTTTAACACAAATTATGCTTCAACTCTAGCACGGGTGTTTGAGTATTCTCAACCTGAGACGCCTTTTGAGATTCTTCTAAATTGTTTCACTTACTCAAACTCTAGGGCATGAGGGGAAAAAAGCAGGGATTACATTTACATATCAAAGCCAGCATACCGGTGCTTGAGGGCCCCTGCATAGATGTATGCGATCCATATTATTTATAGCTCAGGAACGTCCCGTGGGATCCTGATGCTGTTCGCCGTCTGCCATGCTACAAGAGAGGACAGTTGGGTGAATGTAGCTTGCAATTAGGGACTGTTGCATCACGTCGGGCCAAAGGGTTGCACGATGCGTGACCAACATTTAATCACGGCATTGATCAGACAACTTTTTGGAGACCAAAGCAAACTGTCTGACAGGAGTCACTTTGAGGCACGCAGTCATGAGAGCTGGAGAAGGCCTGTATATTACCATCACGGATTCTCTGCTCCGAAATGAATGTGGTCATACGGGATGTTTAGCATGCCAGCGACACACTGACACTCCGTTAGCGGTAAGTGACAGTGGCCCTGAGGATGAGCGGAGCAAGGTGACTTCTGCCCTTTTGCTAATGAGCACCGCACCTCTGACTCATTCAACAACATTGACTGGTACAGGAGGAGTCACTCCTGTTGAATGGCACAGTATTCCCTGGTGATTATCTTGGAATCTCAGCCTATTCAGTGTGCAATGCAATGCAGTGAATATATCATAAACAAAGAGTGCGACATCATCACCTGCTGCAGATGTCAGAAATTGACTAATGGACTGTCCCATTTGGAAAAATGGAAAAGCTTCATAGCCACTGCCAGAATAAATGAAACAGCTTGTAAAAATAATGGAGAGAAAAAACATCTCTCATCTCTAAACTTGACCTGTGTCACTGATTTGGAATCATGTTTTACATCCTGACTTGCATCTCCCACTCAACACTTTCTAGTTCTGGCCACAAATGATTAAGAGTTTTTGAAGTTCAATAGACAGATAAAATGTCCAAATGACTCCACATATCCCTCATGAGACATCAGCCGTGCATGACTCGCAGCCCACGAGGGAAACAACAGCCCTTCCACAGTGTCTTCAGTGCTTCTCTGAAAAGGCCAATTTGTCACTTGTCAGAACGCATATTTTATTTGAAACTATTTCTTTTGGTATCAGGTTTTTTTTCTTACATTCCCCATGGTCCATTGCCATCAAATCAGTTGGCATCAAGTTGAGTAGCACTTAGTGGCTAAAAGCCCTCTTGTCTTTGATAAAGCATGTGAAGGGTATGTCATCAGGGTGGCTTGCTTTCTTTTAAAACCACATTTTCACACAGACTGATCAGTTCTCATTAAATTGCATTAAAAAGCAGTGCTATACATTAAATTATATACATCCTGTTCAGCTCTTATCTGTGTATAGTATATCTATAACCAGCATGCTTTTTCCCAAAACGTCTGATTGACCAAATCCTTCCTGCAGTGAATGATTCCCCAGATGAATTAGTGGCTGTCTGCATTCATTAAGCTCAGTATCAGTCTAATTATGCGCCAATGTGCACCTACGGACTAATTAACATGGATCAATAAGGGCCCTGGATGCCCCCTCACGTAGGGGCCCGGCGTTCAGCCCCCTCATTATTGGAGCTGCACCGAAGCTTCAAAGAGGATTTCTCAGGCTCTACCCGAGGGCCTGGATGACACATTAGGCTGCACAGGTTTGGTAAAAGTTGGTGTTTCTGCTCCTCTCTTTCTTTTTCTGTGTGTGTGTGTGATGTTGGATCTGATTATAAGTATGTGAAAAATACCACAGGCTGTAGAAGAAGATGACAAGCTATTTAAAGACACTCCACAAGTCATGAGGCCCAGTGGAGATTTAACATGATTATGAGGTGAAAGACTGGGGGAATCTGTGACAGCACAAATTTAGCCAGAATGCTTCTGCAATGCTCATCCAACTAGTTATTGTGTGCAGCTCTGCTGATTTTAAAGGAATTGTTTGACATTTTGGGAAATGTACTTTCTTGCAGATAGTTAGATGAGAAGATAAATGCCATTCTTATATTTGAGGGTGGTATTGATCTTCTCATCTAACTCTTGGCAAAAAAAGCAAAAAAGCGTGTTTCCCAAAATGTCAGAGTAGCAGAACCAGTGATAGCATCATTTTTATTCCACACATTCTTCTTCCTTTGTCAAAACCTGGTGCTTATGTTACCCACAATGCAACTCGGGCGCAGACAGTTCGATCTGAGATTTGGATATGTTAGCTAGTAGCAGCTAATGTAGCCTGGAGCCGCTGGCCTCAAGCAGAGATGAGGAGCGGGCTACAGAGGTCTGGCAAGTTAACTTCTGTCTAACTTTCTAGGTATACAGACATATTACACAGAAGGTTATATTTGCATAATTTGAAATGATTATAATTTTGATTGATGTATGTAGGCCTACATCCTAAATCCTGACTGACTATTCTAAAAATCAAAAAATTGAGAAACAAGTGCCCGCTGTTGATAAAGGAGACAAAAAGATTCTTTAATCATTTCATCATTATTCTCACAAAGTTGTGAGGCAACTTGGTGTAGGCCCTGGCTTAACAGAGTACAGGGTGTACCCGATGATGTCACTGCGATAAGCCCCCACAGTGCTGCTGAATACCAAATTGAGGGACGACCTCTGTAAGTTGCCATGACACCAGGCTACTAACCAACTCTGTCTGCTTCCAACATCCAGCATGGAGCCGCTGCAGCACATACACGCTCGCACAAACACATACGTCAAGCGCTCACGTGCATGATCGTGTACCCCCTCACACACACTGGTAATATGGTTGGAATGATATCTCAAGGTCTCTCCCCTCCATGCCGTGCCAGTTCTAGGAACCCAGCCAGGTTTTGGGGAGCAGTTGAACTGTTTCACTCGCGTCAGCTGGACGGAGCCAGGGGTGTGCATTTCCGGGAGACCACAGCTGTGTTTCCTGCTCACCTGCAAACAGCACACCCACTGTGACCTGGCTCCAGAGAGCTGGGCAATACCTGCCACAGCGAGAGGTCTTAACACAGGATTACCTTTTGACCTCTTTTGTCATGTTTTAAGAGGTTTGAAATCAATACAAGAGATGCAGCAAAGTGAAGCCCTTGTTAATGCCTCTTTACTCTGCAAAAAAACCCTCAAACAAACAGATGATGGAGTTTATCTTCTGGCTTGTCCTTCTCAGAGTGTGAGATGCCACGCGGAGCAGGCAGTAGTTTAGGAGCAGCAGGCAGCTGTGAGGTATTGCACAGGGCCAAATGGTGTTCCTGTCCCAACTGCAACAGATCAATAAAGTGACCTCAACTGTCAGCCAACTGAACTCTGTTCGCCAGGGGGCGCTCATTTCCCTTTCACGGTGGAAACAGGAAGTAATGAATGTAATCTACAAAAGTGCCTAAGCAAGCCTATCAGCTAACAGCTCAGTCATGGGTTTTTTTTGTTTTGCAAGAGCACCATAGGGTTAACTTGGACAGGCACTCCCTTTTCATGATTCCTCTCTGAGAAATCATGTCACGTGAAGCTGTTACCCATGATATTTACCAAAGTAATGGATCTATAGTTCACTGTATGTTCGGGGAATATGTTTAAGCCTCCTATATGCCTCAGTGACACGTGTGAACCTTGAAAATCCTCCTCTACAGGCTCAATCACTTATTTTTTCCTTATAGAAAAGCAGAATTCACCTTATGGTCTGATGTAAAGCATACAAAAAGAAAGCATGTTGTCCTTTGAAGACAACAAACCATATATTCCACAAAATCCTGGGAAAAAAATATGTAAAAAACAACTTCTCTGTCCTCCAGCCAAGCAGGTCAAAGAATTTGATGTAATAATACAACGACTATAAATACACAAGCAAACTGTCAGCAGCTAATCACGTCTGATTTATGCCAGAATGGTGCTGATGAGATTATTTTGCCCGCCTTCTGTATGTGGCCCTCCAGCACTCTCACCTCTTCTTTGATGCTAACAGGTCAAATTTAAAGGAGAAGAAAGTTTCAAGCCTCAGGCCAGTTTTTGCTTGAATGAACGTCCTTTATTTCCCCCTGTGATTCGTGGATCATGGTGGCCACCAGGCAGCGGGTATTTAAAGATGAAGCTGACAAAAGTGAAGCACGCAGATCTTCTATGTGAAGAAATGCAGAATAGAGGTACTGTTATAACACATTTGATACACTACATAAGCTTGAAAAACAGTCTGAAAAGCTTCAAATAAATTGGAAAAATGCAATATTTTAACTGTACATGTGCATGTGTTCTATAAATAGACTGCGATATGTGGCATGAATGGTCTTTGTAGTCCTTTAAATAATGCAAACCACTGATCCTGTTAGGATAGGAGCTATGCTTAGTGAACCATTCACAAGTTGTTTTCATTCATTCATAAAAAAGCATATAAATGTGCAATGGTGCTTAAAGTCTTCGTTATTATTTCAGGATCTCTTTCACACTGAAGATTCGATAGATTATTAGATGGTGTTTGGCTCCACTTATGTGGTCGTGTGGGATAAAATAATTATTACCTGGATTTCAAATGTGTAGAGAAAGAAATGTTTTCCCTGTGTGTTGAAGAGATTTTAATATCACACATGCAAGCACTACGAGGGCATTGCCTGTTGCAGATGCAGCTGAATAATGGACATCATGGAAAAGGCAAGTGAGGCCTTACTTGCTAGAAATGGATAACAGAGTGTCCAGCCAGTCCAGAATTAAAAGGATAGATATAGGATATTTATTTTATTATTTATTGTTATTTATTGTTATTCAACCAGAACCACTTTAACGTGGAAACCTGAGAGGAATTAAGGTAGAGCGCTACTGTTTAAAACATCACATAAAACATGTTTTGAATGTGACTCTGAAGATTATCCACCTTGATGAGGGTCTGTTTGAAATAGAACAAAGCATTTTACAGATTGAGATTACCAATAAAAAAACCATCCATTATCTATACCGCTTATCCTCAGGGGATCGGGGGCGCACTGGAGCCAGTCCCAGCTGACACTGGGCAAGAGGCGGGGTACACCCTGGACTGGTCGGCAGTCAATCACAGGGCTGACACATAGAGACAGACAAACACCTACGGGCAATTTAGAAACATCAATTAACCTAACCTGCATGTCTTTGGATGGTGGGAGGAAGCCGGAGTTCTCGAAGAGAACCCACGGAGAGAACATGCAAACTCCACACAGATAGGCCTCAGCTTACCGGTGGGGTCGAACCGAGAACCCTCTTGCTGTGAAGCGACAGCACTAACCACTGCACCCCTGTGCCGCCCTCAATAAAAAATATAATCAACAAATAAATTATGATGTATTTTCTTAGATTAAGCTGCCCGGAATTATATGAAACTACCCCCACCTTTGATGGCTGCAACATTAAAATCATGCTCACACATTAATGCATCAGTAATGTGCCATTCTGCATACTGAACACTTTTACTTTTAGTACTTTAAAAGTATATTTTGATGCTAATACTTCTGTATTTTTACTTTAGTAAATTTTTGAATAAATGACTTTTACTTGTAATAGAGTATTTCTACACTGTGGTATTGCTACTTTCACTCAAATAAAATGTCTGAGTATTTCTTCCACCCCTGCATATAACACTCTGCATTAGCTACACTGTGAACTCAGGTGGGACCCACAAAATGTCAGATTAAAACCTTCCTGCAAGTCCAAAATGTCAATTTTTCAGGAACTTGGGGGAAAAAAAGAATCAGCTTGGTAAAGAGGATTGAGCTCCGTTTGGCTGAAACTAACAAATAAAAAAATCAAAACCTGCGAGGAGGGTTTTCACATGAAAGCAGCAATATGTTATGGAGAGAACTATTTCTAAATCTTATCCTTTAAGCACATTTAAGAGCTGTGGAGACTACACACTGAGAGTGCGAATGACTTTGCTCTATGGTCACAGCTCATGGAGAACTTTATCCGGCCTGTGATGTGTATTCTTCCATAGAAGAAACACCGTGGAAAAGTAATCCTGTTTGGCTTCATTCACGCTGGATCAAAGTCAGCAAAAAACCTTCAACACTTGTGGAGACAGTGGACAACCCAGGCAGTGAGACCAGCGGCTAACTGGTGGACTATGTTTAAATTGGGTGATTTTAGACGATATACATTCACGTCACAGAGGACCTTATAGCCTTGTCTAAATCAGGACAGGGACTTTGGGCCACTAATTACGCATTTCCTCCTCACATCTCCAAACACAGCATCACTTGTGACCTTATCTCTGTGCCTGTCAGAATGTTAGCATTCACATGGCAAGTGTGGCGATGAATGTAATTATTGGAGCCCAAAATAATAACACCATCGTCTTTGAGCAACCAGCAGCCAGTCAGTTGTAATAGGACCCCCTCCTCCTCCTCCATCTCCTCCAAATCAGTGGAGACAAGGACAAAAATAGAGTTATTAGAGTCCTGGATCTATGGGAGAAACACATACAGAATACATTACAGAGAAGGATATTAATACTTCAGTGAATTTAATCTCTCATGAAAACACTCATAGTAATCCTATTATGAAGTTTATCACAACTCCATAACTTTAAAATGATGTGCAGCCATTACAAGAGTCACTGCGCAGAAACTCACAGTGATGAAAACACCAAGACACAAAGAAGACCTTAATATATTTCTCTATTCTTTAAAGAAGGTATATTCAGGTAGAAAAGCCTCCTGATTTTGGAAAAAAAAAGGATATACACACGGCAAATTGATATATTTTTATTTTCATTTCGTTCTTTTGTTTGAAATGCAAGTTAAAAGTTATTCTATTTATTTTTTATTCATTCGTTTATTTCTATTTCAGCTTTTATTTTCATGTCTCATTGTGATTTAGGTTTTTGAAGTGTCCCTGCACTGTGGTGTTTTGTCAGTGATGTAATTTTTGTATTTTGGTATTTCACTTCTTTCATTTTCAGCACAGGAGAGTAAAATTCATTGACATTTCAGCTATACCTTCTTAAGTTTGCAAACTAGTTAAATAATGAAAGACAGTAAGTGCATATATGTCTATTAATATGGGGATTGTACGTGTTTTAAAAGTGTGGAAAACGAAAAAGAATGTCTGAAACTCAATATATAGGCCTAAATACTGAGTTTGAGATTGAATGGTAATTCTTGACCTTGGAAACAGCAGTTGACATATCAGTCTCACCACTCAGCTATTCTGGAGCTTTCAGTTGTATCACATGATCATTGGCATGATTTGTCAAGTGCTGTTTCCAAGGTCAAGAATTAACTTTCAGTCTCAACTCAGCCAGCAGTCCTTGAAGCCCCCCTCCACTGAAAAATCTGTTTTGCTTATCGTTACTTCACTTGAAGGTTTGAGCTCCGCTGTGCAGGCCGGTGAACGTGCAGAGTTTGACACTAGAAGGCTGTTTTCACCTTCAACTGCTGAAGGGGGAAAGTGTCTCTCCTTAAATCTGAGTTTAACACGCGTACATACGAGATGATTTTGTGACATCACAACTAGTTTGAAAGCCAATCATTGGTGCAATATGCAGCACATGTGTGACGTGGAGGCGTGGGAGCTCCAGTGCACACATACACTGAGAATTAACTTTTCAGTGAAGTAGGAGACATCTTGTGTTTATTAGTTTAAAGAAAGAAGAAATATAATGGAATTTTCATTGAGGAGGGATGATTTTATATATACATATATATATATGTATGTATAATTTTCAAAGGAGGAGCTGGAAAGCGTTGCTGGGGAGAGGGACGTATGGACAACCCTGCTTAGCCTGCCGCTACTGTGACCCGGCCCCGGATAAGCGGAAGAAAATGGATGGATGGATGGATTTTCAAAGCAGATGTGTCTTGAAACATGTCTGGAAGGATCTTTAAGATTATTGAAATATACGATCCTTTTCTTTTCATTTTTATATATTGATATTATGTATTTTGTTTTCTTTATGCTTTTATTTTTGATTGATTGTTTTTCTTATTCATTCTTGTATTAATTTTATAGCTTACTGCCTCCTGGATTATTTCCTATATACATACAGTACCGTTATATACAGAGAAATCCAAAAAGACACAAAAAGAAATGAAATTAAATGGAACAATGTCTCCCTCTCGTGGCGACAGGTGGAACTTCCTCAGGCTAACTGTGACCCGGAAGTAATTTTGTGTGTTTTTATCTTCCACACGTGGGGAGTGAACGTTTAACAGAACAGAACCAACATGGCCGCGTGCAGTGTGGAAGACCTGTTAGCTAAAGTTGAGCAAGAAGAGGCAGAAAAACTGAAAAGCATCTCCGTCCAGAAAGAGCTGGACCTGGAGTTTGACATGGGTAACCTGCTAGCTTGTGACAAAAACCGCATCGAGTCCCGGGAGTTCAGGGAGCAGAAGAAAGAAGACTTCCTGCGGTCCTTAGCTCGTGACAACACGCAGCTGCTCATCAACGAGATCTGGAAACAGCCCACTGAGAGGGTCCAGGAGGCGATAGTGGTCAAATTAGCAGACCCGGCGACCCCACTGCCCAGAGAGAAACCACCTCCGAGGCCCAAACCTCCTACAAAATGGGAAGAGTTCGCTAAGCTGAAGGGCATACAGAAGAAGAAGAAGACCAACCTGGTTTGGGATGAAACTGCGAAGGAGTGGAAGAGGCGCTGGGGCTACAAGAGGGCCAAAGATGACACCAAGGAGTGGCTGATTGAGGTGCCGGAGACCGCAGACCCAAATGAAGACCAGTTCGCCAAACGCACCAAAGCCAAGAAGGAGAGAGTGGCCAAAAATGAGTTCAACAGGCTGAAGAACATCGCCAGGGCGCAGAAGATCAAAGTGCCCGGTGTGGGACTCACCCCTACAGCCCAGCAGTCCAAAGATGAGCTGACCAGAGCTGTGAGTGTGGCCAAAACCTCCACAGCATCCGCAGGGAGGTTCCAGGACCGCCTGCCTAAAGAGAAACCACCAAGGAACACAGGCAAGAGGAGGAAGTTTGAGCCCCTCATCGGTGACTTTTCTAATGAGAAGCAGAAGCAGCTGGAGCTTCTGAAAATGATGGACAGCAAGAAGCCTAAGTTGGACATCACCAAGGCTGTCAATAAACAGATGAGAGAGGAGGACAGAGAGGAGGCTGCAGCTAAATACAAGAAGGGAGCAGGGAAGAAAGGACGCAAAGGCAACATGTCAGGAAAAGGCAAAGGAAAGGGTGGCAGAGGAAAAGGAGGAAAAGCTGGAGGAGGGAAGAGGAGAGGCAAACCTGGGAAGCAGTAAGGACTCTTAACCCTCCTGTATCCTCGTGCCTTGGCATCAAAACATCAGACTGGACTTAAATGATGCAATATTAACTGACTGTGACTGATGGGTGTCATGTTGGGACTGTCCAGGTTTTTTGTGGCTTTTTCACTGTTTAAACGTTAATTAGATCTGTGAACATCTGTCCCAGCATTCATGACGGCTATGTGTAATATTGATGGCAAATACATAAACTACAGCCCAAATTAAAAATCAGGTGATTGTGTTTCCTTTCCTGTTTTTAATTGAATGCAGAGTCTTATAAAGTCACAGCTAGGAAACATCGTAATAGACCTTCATTTGACTTGTAATAGCAGTAAAAGCACAAGTGTAACTAAGAGCATTACAACAACAAACACCGAATCTTAATCGGTGCATTAAAATGGTCATTTCTTTAAAGATTACACAGATGGCAATGAGAAAGAAGTGCAACATACAAAGAAATTAGTATTTGAAATGCTGTAGAGAAAGATTTCCTTTTAAAAATGTGTTTTCATTCAAGACTTATTTCTAATGGAATCTGGCTGCTCAAAGCTGTGCAGCAACTAAAGAAGTCTTGTCTGTAGGTGTGGTTTGATATGAAAAACCTCTCTAAATCATAGTATATGCCATTTTATCTGTCAGTGTATGTCATCATAAAGTACATTTTCTGAAAAATCAGTTGAGAAAATGTTTATGGATGAAATAACAGTCTGTTTATTGGCTAATTCAAATGCCTGACAAATCAAGGTACTTTATCACACTGATGCCAAAATCACATAAAACTCCAATATTGCTATAAACAGTCCAGCTCAGTGATTTCAAACATTGCCCACAATGATCTGATGTACCCAGAGATATTTAAGGGATAGATAGCTTTGCATAAATGGCAAAATCTCTTATCAGTTTACAAGTGTATAGTGCTTCATGTTATATGTTTTTATTTTACGCAACCCTACTATGAAAGATTTTCATTTGTAATAAATCAGGTTGCTTAAATGAAACGGCAGCTCAGGCCAGTGAAAGCATCCCAGCCACAGATTAAATATATTATTGATGGAGTGAAGATAAACCTGAGATGCACAACAGCTTCTTTGGTGAATTTCATGTGCTTTTTTTAAGAGCTGCCCTGGCTTGTCCTAACAGATACACGCTCGAACTTGGAAGTGCTCAGTGCTCATGCATTTTCCCCCTCCTAGGAGTAAACTTCAGATCGGTTTTCTAAGCAGCTTAGCTGTGGTTTTTGGTTATGTAAAGGCTTTGCTTTGGCCTTGGTGTCTAGACTGGAGGCATCACACTGAATTAGGAGCACTGAGAAGAGTTACAGATAGCTAAATATGCCTTAATTTGCACCTTCGGTACATTTGGACACAAACTAAGAATACATAAAAAGCTGTTAACAGTTTGAGTACTGGTTTTCTATAATTAGTGAGCTTATTTTGTTCTCTACAGGTAATTTCACGTGCAACGTGGTTTTAAAAGAGACTCCTCTGTGCAGTCCAATCAAGTGTTTTGCAGGACTACTGAGGCCAAAGATAATTAGGTTAACTGGTTGTCTCATCCATTTACAGGGTTTTCCTCTTTCAGACAGTGCACAAACACACAAACAGTCCACTAATCAAATCCATAGCTGTCCTGACAGGATCTCAATCTTATTTCCTGTTGACATCGATTGAAATGAATTGGGGAAATTAAATGCACCTATTTTCTAGGCAGATTTGTTGTAGGAAATAAACTTAGTAAAGTTTGCAGTTAAAGTTCATTGCATGTAATCTTTTTAATGGTTGGAGGCTTGCAGCAAGCTTCCGTCGCTCAGATATGATTGTCTGCCTGAGTGAGCTCTCATGTTATTGATGGATGCTTTTTAATCGTTGACACAAGCTCACAGCGAAGCTCCGGCACACCAGAGCGGGAGAGGGGAGGTGTTTATGTGTGTGTGCGTGTGTGTATGTGGAGGGGGGGTTCAATCACCATCTGTTGAGCAGTCCGCCACCCCGTCACAAGCCCATTCATCTTTGTTTCTGCTCCTCCAGGCCACTGGAAAATGGGACACAGTCAATAACCCTAAATCAATCAAGCACTCTTGACGAGGTAAAATTATGAATTCTCACCCACGTCAGGCGAGCAGTGGCAGTGGCCTCTAAACTTCCCTTGCATGTGACCAGATGGTCAAAGAACAATAGGCACTGGCATGAAGATGAGGTGGTCAAGCATGATCTCTGACGTGAAGACTGCCTCTTATTCCATTGCTGAGCTAAAGAAAAATATGGAAAATAAATCTGTCTGGTGAAATTGAAGAAAAACCCAGCAATTAGTCTAATAATTATACACTTTTCTGCCATAAACTAAGATTTTATTTGTCCCTATTCTTGTGCTTGTACACGCTCGTGTGTGTTGCACCCTAGGAAGGACGTGCTGTTGCTCGTGTCCAGCTCCAGACAGTGCTGCAGTGGATTAGTCACTCAGCTGCATTCATTTAAAGGTAGTACAGAGAGAGTGCAGGGGCTTCGGTCAGCGTGCAAGATCTGCAGATCTTCAAGATGCAGCACATCTACATGCACAGCAATGAACACTTTGAAGTCTTCACCACTGTCCTTGCTCCACAAGGTGAGTGGAATCAAATCTGCAGTGAAGTGTGGCGTAGCATGATGTTATTTACATGGCTAGTGAGAGCAAAGTGGCATATCAATGTCAGATGACTAATAAAAAATGAGGTATATCCTTTGTTTTCTCTCCCTGTGGGCTGTTTGTTTACTGAGGGACGTGGTTGTAGAGATACTTATGTACATGCATTTATGTAAAGAAATTATAAAACTAACATTTTTTTGCTGATTCATTTCCACTCTCAATGCTTTACAGGGAGGTATCGATACAGAGCAGAAGCTGAAAAGGCAAGTTAAGCATTCTCCTTAATTCAAATATCTATCTAATATACATTAATAAAAATGTATCATTGGCTGTAGGTTGTTAATTTAACATCATGTACGTCTTAGAGCAGAAATATGAATCAAAACTGATTATTTAACATTTTCTAAACCTTATATATACTGGAGATTGATTAATATGAGTTTGACATTGATGTTATGTAAAGTCAGTCAATTTCCTGTGGCTCCATTATGTGTTTAATTTATCTAATTCCTCTGACAAACACGGAGCATATTTAGGAGGAACAGATAATGAAGAGTAGACCCAGATTTAGGGTTTCTATTTCACTGCACAGCAGATAATCTCTGAGTCTTGACACATAATCCTCTCCACTCACTGAGTCTGACTTGCAGGCTGCAGAGAACTCATAGACAGTGACTACAGCTTTTATCAGTTCAACCAAAAGGGATGCAACAAACTGCACCTTATTTAGATTCTGTGTAAAATGTGAAAGCGCATCCTTCCATTTGAAATATTAATGACTGGCTGTAACTCCCCCTCTGTCCATTAGATGGTAGTGGTGCACAGCTACAGGCCACACTGGCCAGATGAGCTGGAGCTGTCTCCAGGTGACGTCATCCAGGTGCTGTCCAAACATGAGGAGGAGAGGTGGCTTGGGCGGCTGCAGGGCGGCCAGCAGGGCTACTTCCCTGCCTCCTGTGTGATGGAGCTGAGCCAGGTTGGTTGGCTGCCTGAATGAGCTCAGCAATGCAGCATTTCTGGACTGTGTTGTTGCTGCTGCTTAATGTCAGAAGGCAGATTGTACTTTCTATTCTCTCCTATCCTGCTCGTCCACAACAGTGTAGGTTTTAAAGACCACAAAAACCAAGTTTCTCAATCAGCTTCTCACTATGAGCAATGCGCTCTTAATACCTAAGGATGTTTTTTCCCCCAAACTTTAATTTGATTGTTGCATATTTAGTCATGAATATTTAAAGGGTTTTTGCACACGAAGTTCAGCTTACTTGTCACGAGGAGTGCTACTCAGCTTATGAAACCAGTTGTATAACGTCTTCTGTGACTCTGTAGGACCTGTCTACCGTGATACCAGATAGTAGAAGTGTACAGTTTATTTCAGGACATTTTGAACTCAAACACACTCGATGGTTTCTATTCTCAGGTGAATCTTCCTCCAAAAGTCCTACGAAGGAGTTTATCTCTGAGAAGCTCAGCCTGGGACAACGATTCAGGTGTACGCAGTAGACATGGAAAGTAAGCATAAAACTCATACAGCAGCGATAACAACAAATACACACGTCCCCCTCAACAAGTGCATGCATACACATCGTGCACACACCCAGCACCCAGCAGCTGTTCCACCACCGAACCTCCGCGCATCCCCCATCCCCAAATCCCATCCCTCTGCTCTCCACCCAGCGCCCCTGAACAGGTGGCCCCTCTCGTCGCTCATTAGTTGACAAAGCACACTGATTACTAACCCCCCTAAACACACATATACATGCAAGCATGCACACACACACACACACCACACACAAGCTAGTCAATCCCCTCTCACTGCACTGCATCTCATTAAAGCCAAAGAGAAGCAGGAGGGAAAGGAAAGACTGTAGTTTTCCATGTAAAAGGATGTGAACATGTTTGACAGCACAATCAAAATTTTATGGGAATATTTATGATAGATTGTCAAATAGGAAATACTGTTTTCATCAAGGCAATTGATTCAGTGTTGCAGCAAATGTTGTTTGATAGGGTACTGTATCTCTCGTGCAGTTATTTTGACAGCAGGGGTCATTTATTTTTGACAGCCAGCCACTGAACCTTGCTCACACACTCACATAAACACACACACACACACACACCACAGAGAGCCCTCTGTACAGCTCCGTGCCTGTCTTGTCTGCTGGTGGTGGAATTTGGGTCATGAGGAATAAACAGGGCCTTTGTGTTTGTTATTTCCTCTTTGTCCCCCAGTGGACACATTCTGCAGGCGCTCAGGAGGGGGAGCAGAGGAGGTGGAGGAGGAGTGGTGCTGGATGGGGGCCAAGGCAAGAGCGAGGGCCCCTTCCCGGTGCGGAGGCCCCAGATCCCTCTGCCTCAGCCCGTGGCCTCTCAGCCTCAGACACACAGATCCCCAGGCCTGCTCCACAGGATCTTGTTCAAGTGCCGGAAAAAGAGTGAATGCAACGGAGCCACCAACAGGGCCTTCGAGGGTGACTAAGAGGCCCTCCTCTTTGTCCTGGGTGGCTGAGCCGAGTCCACTTTGTTGGGGCTTCATTGGGGGAGTATGTGGGTGAACGGAGGAAGTTGTGAAATATAAAAAGATGGGTCCTGAATATCCTGATGTGGGCAAGTACTCATTGCCATATCAGGTATTCTTGACTTGGCTGCATTTCTAGAAGCAAGAGGTTGAACGGTGAGTGTACGAACCTAAATCAGTGATGTCACAGAAGGTGTTTTGCCCATTACATATGATAAACTATGCCCGATGTGACATCACTGATGGGGGCGTGGCCACAAGCGCAACATGCTAGAGTTTGAATGTACAGAGAGCTGAGCTGCTGCTGTTTTCTGCCTTGTTTTTCAGCACGGTAAGATCAAATGCCAGGCCTATGCTTTAGAATAATATAATTAATATATAATATTAATATTAATATTAATATAATTACAATCACTGCTATCATACTGTATGTGTAACAATGGGCAGTAACATAGTAGTTAGCTGCAATTAATGAAGCAGTAAGTGATGCTTCAGTGATCAAATTTAGCCTTTTTCTATGACTTTGGTCCTGTTACCTATAAGAGAAATATTATTTCCATTGTCTGTGCACATTTTGTACCATTATTCATGTTTCGTAACTTCATCTGCTCACATGAATCTGTTGATATGTATATATTTGGCTGCTTAATATGCAATTATTATTAGGATTATAAAACCAGTAAACCCTTACTGGCTAACATCTTTTTTTTTCCGTGGAAACATGCCTCAGTGTATTACCTCATACTTCAGCTCCTGTTCATTTTCCTTTGAACACACTGGGCCTCCCTCCTCTTTAACAGTGCTGGAGGGGGAAAAAACTCTCTCAAGCGAAAGGAAGTGTGATTGAGGCCTGCTGAAAGCCTCGCCAAAGGACCAGGGATTGTGCCAGTTGCCCCGGCAATGCTAAAGCAGCTCTCAGATGTCGCATGTAGTCTTCTTCTTCTGTGGTGCCTCCCAGCATGTCCCTGTAGCGAGGTCTCTATAGGGTGGGCTGTAGATTACCGCCTTCCAGAGGACACAAACACCAAATCTAATCCTAACCTTGGCCTTGACCTCCGTAGGGAAAACACACTCCTCCTCCTCCCCCACCGTTTGATATTCACTGTTGTATAATCCTTTATGATAAAGGCTGTAGGAGGCAGTCACTCTGGGGCCAGTGTTTGGGCGGCATGTCTTGCACAAGGAAGGGTATAAATGTTACAAAGAGAGACAGCTCCACTGGTCCTCTGATTCATGAGGAAAATATCTGAGTGGGCCTTTCCACTGCCATCACTGTTACGGCTTATCTTGAGCTTGTGACTTTCACTTTTAAATTGCTGAGAATATTGCCCGTTTACATTCAAAATTTGACCCTTGAACGGGATTACAATGACCGAATATGACATGATATAAAAGAATATGTGTACTTCCCCTAATGAGATAGAATGTACAATATGTGCATGAATAGGAGGTGTGTAGAAGGAGAAATGTCACTTATCTTAAAGGTACCAGCTCCTTTTTTCACCTGGGAGT
>LKNJ01000201.1:0-208966 GCA_002120245.1 Maccullochella peelii | reverse complement strand
AATATATATATATATATATATATATGTGTGTGTGTAAGTGGTGTATTCGTACTCACTTATATTGGAAGTAATTAATTCAAATTCAGATAAGGTCACATAGTGTGTGCAGATACAATTTATTTTCATACTTACATTAAAGTAAATCATCCACTGTAGGTGTTGCTTCAAAACATGGCCAATCGCCAGTCAAATGGGAGTCCGACTTACCTCACGGTGCTGACACACACAAGTGGAAACAGTGACCTATATAGGGCGGAAAGGCCAGGGTCCAATTTTAAAACACACACACACACACTCCCAGGGCTATGGACTCTCCCGCCTAAACGTGTCCTATCCTTGCTGTGTTGTGCTGGGAGTCTTCAGGGGGGAATGGGGGGAGGAGAGGAGGAGGAGGGGTAACAGGGTGCCTGCCAGATGACTACTCTGTCAGCCCAATAATGGGCTGCCATCTGCTGTCTAGCATACACAAAGACAAACAGTGTGTGTGTGTGTGTGAGAGAGGGAGAGTTTGTGTGCTTGCTTTTGGGTGTGTGCTCAGAGGAAGAAGGCAGGGGATATTTGGTCGGACGCCTACAGGCTCTGTTTCATGTCTTCAGTGTACAAGGTAGACACAAAAATGAATACACACACACACACACACACGCCTTACTTAGTCCATTAATGTCTAACTCAATGACCGGAGTTATAGAGGGTACCAGACCTGTACTGGATAATAAAAATGGGTGGTGCACACTAAGGCAAGTTTTACAGTATATATATAAATAAAATTATGGAAAATTTAACTAATTTTTGATAAATCTCGCAATAACAGCTTTGTACATCTAACAAGTCTAGTCTGTATACAACAGGTATGTGTCCCCATGTCAGTAAGTCATTATAATCTAAGAACTGCTTCCCTTAAATACATGTATAAAGCATAAGGTGGCGAGGCTGCTGCCAATAACCAATTAAGAGGCAAAATGTCCCTGACATCTTTCACCTCTTAGTGCGGGTCAAACAAGAACAAAAGACCCTCTTGTACAAGAACGACAGCAAAGGGAGGACAGATTGATTAAGTGGACATGGTGTGCCTGCGGCGCCCGTGTGTTTATGTGCACATTGTTTATATGCATGCACACTGCTGCTCCCTCACCATAAGGCAAGTCGTCACGTTCTTTGCCTCCCTCCATTTGGGGGGCAATTGAGTGAATGGGCCTGTAAAACCAACAGCCCCGAGGACAAAGGAGCCCGGGGGCATTAAGTCATGGGTGAGTGGGCCCCTTTAGGGCCAGCAGCTGACCCTGTGGAGAGGCCTCTTGTTCTGGTGGAGGGGGCTCGTGTCCCTGGACCCCAGGCCAAGTTGACAGCATCCCAACATATACAGTACATACACACATGACAGGGGGTTCAGCTTAAACCACTCTATCAGTTGTAAAGCCCCAACCCAAGCAATTCACCTGCATGGCTGTCAACTCCACCTGGGGAAAAGTGACAAAATACGATTAAAGGTGCAGGGTTTTGAATTTCCATTTTCCCCAAGAAAATGGCTTTCAAGAAATCAGTTTTTGGCAAGAGCTCAAGAGGTTGCTATGCCTGCTGTGAACATGTCAGAAAAACGAAAGGATCATCAGAAATCTTTATTACATGGGAAATACCATGTAACCTACACTAATTTGTACAGGGGCACTTGGCAGAGAGAGAAAGCTCCGCTCAAGTTCAAACACATGGAAAAATGTAGACACATAAAACTTAAAATGCCATAGATGTCATGCAACATATGCATTTATTTTTTCAAATTAAGTACATGGTTACATAGATAGCTGGCAGGATTTCTATGGTACCGTGGTTATGATGCTAATGCTACAAAATGTAGAGTGAGTGTTACATCTGTGATTCACCTCGTCAATTAAAGCAAAGTCCAGCATCTTGTGAATTGCTCATGCATAACTACAGTAGTATATAACAGCTACTACTATCCTGTATATGTACTTAATTCCCTCAAAACCTATGATGTTACACGGCCAAATGTTGTTAACATACAGACATATTAACTTGGGACAATGGAATGTACAAACACAAGTCAAACCAACAAACAGAACATATCACACAGTTATATACAGATTAGACACATCTCAGCCACCAGATTCAAATACAAAAGTCTTGTGCGGATGTTAGTCTTCTTTCTGTTTTAGAGTTGTGTACTGTATACTTCTGATCTTTCCACTTGAACTCCCTGACAAGATTCCCTTCTTATTCTCACTCAAATGCTTAATGCAGGATAATCCAGATCCAACTAATGTTGGATCCACTAATGCCGATAATACAAAGAAGATCATTTATAGCTGTAGTGTCACTTCACTAGATTATAGAAGTTTTTGTTTCAGGATGGTTAAAAATGACATGAATCAGCCTGTTAACATGGAAGCACAGTGCAGTACATTTCTTCAGAATCACACCCAAATTCGTGCATATTTACATTTCATTTTAAGCATTTTGTTCTTACGCAGTGTCAAATAGTGAGTGAGCGGGCAGGGGTTTGGGGTCTTGCTCAAGGGCATTTCAGCAGAGTACAAAGTTGTTGAGACACTGGCTGCTGCAGGGATCAAATTTGGATGTTGTTATAATAGGACGGTCTGTGTTAGCTGTGTTTTTGCCCAGAGCCATCTGTCTAAAAACGTTTAATGTAAGGCTTTAATGTAGTGTATTAAGCACATATTTCTGCAGCAGAACAGGAGTTGAAATCAAGATCTTAATGTCAGCATTCATTACAAAATGGGGAGACAATTGTCTAACACACACACACACACACACACACACACACACCAAAAAACTAAACAAAAATAAAAATAAGGACAAGAGCTACAGCATCAGAATGAGCAAACATTTAAAATTAAATGATGAGTAAAAAGTGCAATTTGTCTATGATTAGAGGTCGGAGATGGAGTCCTGCTACCTAATAGCGAAGAACACATTTGAATCAAAGGAAAAAAAGGACCTATGTATATGTTACAAGATCACAGATACAACTACACTATGATTATTTGCTAGATCTTGCCTGATCAGGAAAAGAAATTAACATATTAAATTAGTGGCAGTGCATGTTCTTCTATCTTGGAGTAATGAAACTGAATGTTAACCCAATCCTGATTTTGAATGAGAAAAGACAATAAAATTCTTCAATAATTTTTCTTAAATGTTTTTTTTTTTAGAAATAAATAAATTAGTAGACATTAAATAAATAAAACCTACAGCCTTCACATACAAAGTAAATCCTTCTTGACCAAATGCTTGTTGTAGAACACTGATGATGTGAAAACTGGTCAGTATCAACCGTGACACACTGAAACGACTGACCAAAGCAATGGTGACCATTCATCCTCTATTACAGAGACAACTGCTTTAGAGCAAGTGAGGGTTTGTAGGCTGTTTTGTCAGCAAAGTTAAACTTCTTAAAAACTCATGGTGTCCAATTTATATTAATATCTAAGCTTTAGAGCTGTCAGATAATAAATAAAACAAACAGAAATAAACATTAAGGTACCCTTCCATTTTTTGAGGTTCTTACACTTGTACATTGCAATGAAATACATTCAACCAATGTCTCGACAGACACTATGGCCTTGGAAAGGAAACGCATTGTTAAAAAAACCCATCACAAGTGCTATCCAGTTTGCCCTTAAAAACACTGCTCCTTTTTCTCAGCAGCAAAATCAACTCAGTAGTGCAATGCTGACAGCTTCTCATTTCCAACTTCACATCACCATGGATAGGCATTCAGCAATGTAACGCTGCTGTCACAAAAACCCACATAACTGCATTTTTCGTTTTCGTTTCTCTAATTTCAAAGCGATGGTTAACATTATATTCTGCACTGTACGTGTCTTGTTAAAAACCCATGGTGTGACTTTAACAACACATGGGTGTCAGTAAAAAGCTACACAATTTGCATGTATGTGGTTTTTATCTGATAACAGAAATGGGGCAGTTTAGCAAAACAAGCTGGAGGAGATACGCAATGAGTAGCGTTACATTATAAAATGTCTTTCTTGTCATTTAAAAAATATATTAACAATATAAAACTCAGAAGCAGCCACTGCTAGTAATAAACAGCCTACGGTATATGCAGGTTGTTTCAACATTACTGACTAGTGCAGAAGAAATTCTAGCCTTTTCATATCTGTACAAAGCTGCTTATGTTGCCAGGTTGTGTGTATTCAAAGGAAAATACAGGCCATACCTATAAACATGAAACTACTTGGGGCAGTGACCTAGAAATGTGTTGAAAACAATACCAGCAGCCGTGCCTTTTTGTGGACGTCCTTGGCAGTGCATTTCTGCTTCAAAAGAAAAATAAAATAATATGTCTTCACTGGATTGTCTCTTACGGGATTCAGTGGAGGTTTTAGTTGTTGGGACAGATGTGGTAGTGTTGCCTGCGCAGCGAGGGGACGGCTTTAAAGCACAAGGGCCCTTGAGGTAGAGCCAGATGACGGGTAAGGGTTCAGGTACTGACGGGCCTGTTCTGTCATGATCAGCTGGTCCTCTGTCTTCCCATAAACCACTGCTTCCCAGTCACTCACCTGCAGTGAAGGCAACCAGCGATTACCAATGGTTGCCAAAGTAGTTTAACCTTTGTTATGCAAAACATGATTGGGAAAAATTATAATAGTTTAACACTATTCTACTGATCTACAGGTGGCAGTAACACATATATATCCTGCAATACACCAAAAAAGGCAGGGAAAAAGAAGACTGCAAGCTAGTAAACATGAATGTAAACAACGCAGGATTTGAAATACTTAAAAAATCGGCTTTGCAAATGTTTTATGAGGAAGGTAGTAAAGTTTTGTTAGACCTTAAGGACAAGAAAACTCCACAGAGCTCCCTTAAACAAGTGGGGAACTGAGATACATTTTTTATGCAGGTCACCTCCAGTGATTTTATTTAAAGACTGCTCTACGTACCTGCACAGCAGCGTGTTTTGGTGCTTTGTGGGAGGCAAGAAGCTTCTTCATCCGGGGGCTTGTAAAGTGATGAGGATGAACGGGGACTAATGAGGGCTCCTCTTGGCCAGAACGGCTGCACTCCTCTCGCTCAGGGATTGGGGCAATCAGTGAAGAGTTCATCAGTAAACTTTCATCTGGCACCTGCGATATGAGGTTCAATAAATGGAATAGCTAACTTAACAATACAAAAAAATGATGATGCTTAACTTCCTTCATATAAAGTAGCATTTTAAAGTTACATCTACCATTACCAATCATTTCAAAGGCTGAACATTTACCTGTTTATTAATAATGTTTATGAATTCATACACTCACTGTATGCACACTCACACCTGGGAGTTTCCCAGTACAACCACACCTCACTATTGTTAACCACTGAGCAGCTCTATTGGGTTACGTGGCCTACTTTTGTACATCAGTGGTAGTTACTGAGTTAGTTTCCTCATCTAGCTACAGGATCTGAAACAGTGATTTTAAACCAGAATCGTGACTTACTTGTGTGTTATTGAGCTGCTCTTGGAAGAGTTGGATGTTTAGGCAGTCTTTCCCCCAGGAGTCCAGCACAAGAGACTTACGCACCTTTCTAGCTGGGCCATCAATCTGAAATCAAAGGACCAAGATACAAATAACAATAAATGCTCTAGTTCTATCTAGGATAGAGCTGCATAGTTTTGTCTAAGTATTAGGATTGAGTGCATTAAAATAAAAAAATGTGTGTATCTGTAAGTATTTGTTTCTTCAGAGAACAGAGAGCAGGTTAGTATATTTCAATAATGGAAGACAGTGCTACACATACATTATGTTTCCACGATATGTAGTCTGGCTGGACGTCTGCTCTGTTAAAGATGTCTGCTCCAGTCTCCTGCTTCAGAACTTCTCGAATGTCTTCTTCTAGAAATGCCAACGGCTGTGGCTGAAAAACACGAACACACATAAATATAACCACAAGCTCATGTGTCATATACTGTACAAAATAAGAAAAGGTTATCATTATAACTAACTATAGGTAAATAAAAGCGTTAAGTGTGAAAACACAAAGATAAAATGCACACAGCCACATTTGACCTCTTACCTCCATCTTCAGTGGCCCATGCATTTTCTCCTGGGCAGCCAAAGCATTTTTGAAGGGAGTCGGTGTCCTTGGGGTTGGAACCATGACAGTTTTACGAAATTTGGGGGTCCGCAAACTAGAAAGTTCACAGAGAATATTATACGCTGCATACTCTCCTCCTAACAATCTGATTAAATTAAGATTATGCCTGCTCTTGTGGAACGTATATTGCTTTTATGTATTTATTTACCCATCATTCTCTTTCTGGTGCTTAGGTGTGGTTTCTTTTTGGAGCGGCGTGTTGAGGAGACACCTTTGGCCACACACAGGAGTTGAGGTGAGGGCGGGGTTATCCAGATTCAGATGCTCCGCCCCTGATATGTTGCAGAACTGGGGAAACAGACAGGCAAGGCATATTAGCCACATAACCAATGAAACCTCAGTACATCAACTCTATGAGGAAGTAGTCAGCTGAGGTGAGGATTAGGGTGTGTGAAAAAGGAAAAACAGATTCCATTTACTCGTGACGGGGTGAATGGCAGTGACTTTGTGGGCGTTTTCTTGGGAGAATTTGAGATATCTTCCAAGAAGGAGGGGCAGGTCCTGTCACACAAAGGAGACGGTTCCCCCCTCTCTCTTCTCCTCCTCCTCCCAGTGGATGCCTGGGTAGGTTTGGATGAGTTGATAGGAGTTAGGGAGGTGACACTGCCCACACCAAATGGAGCACAGTTCTTATCATGTCCAGAGATGGCAGTGGGAGTGTTGACTGTGTAGCCCATTGAATTGTCAATTGCCCTCTCTTGCAGGAGAGTGGTGTAGCCTGCCTGGTTGTGCCTGGGCGGTGTCGCTGTCTCTGACATGTCGAAACTGGCCACGTCGCTCCATGCAATGGGATCCTGCAGAGCAAAACACATCTACAGTCCATCTTTAATACATTCAGTTCTTTTAGTCAACAGATTCATACTGAGATACATTTGTTCCCCGTTGTGCTCCTTCTGCTACTCACTGAGTCAATGAGCTCCATAGTCTCTGCAAACTCAGGTATGGTCTGCAGGGTAGAGAGCACAGTGCTGGCCTCTACAGCCAGGAACTTGCTGGGGGAGACAGGAAGCTGTGGTGGAGGTCCCTGGGGGATCTCAGGGCCCCTCCAGGGCCTCCTTTCCGCCTGCTCCTCTAGGCTGCTGCTACTTGTAGTCAATGTGTCATCTGACACACTGTCGGACCAGGCTGAGTACTGCTCCAAACTCTGAGGGGGCAGGATGAGAGAACACTGGGGTTAGATCTCTGGCTCCAGCAGCAGACTGGTGTCTGATTTAATGGTGTGAGATTGGTAGATGTCGAGTAAAATGATTCTAAATTTGCATCAGTTTTGAAATTATCTGTGACTAGGAGAGTGTGGAAAACACTGGTGATACTACAGCATATCAGTCCAATCTTCACCATTCAGTCTTTCAGTATGAAGTCACTGACTGTGAATAATGAAATATCACATGGATGGAGTGAATTAAATGTGAAAACAGTGTTGCGGAGGGACAGAATAGAAACAGGAGACAGAGGAGAGTGCTTGGCTCAAACTGCTGGCTGAGCGTGGGCATGGGGGTGAGGACTGGAGGGGATGAGGGAGCGGGTTCATGTTTGGAATGATAGTAATGGGGTGGGGGGAAGTAGGGCAGCTACCAAGCACAGCTTCAGGCCAGTCTGAATGAGTAGTGAGATGGGGAAGGTAGTTACTATAGCAACACTACAGCAAATCAGGCTACAGACACACATACATGTGCGTCATTCTCGTTTTCACATGTATACACTGCAAAAAGTCCATCACACTGAGTCATTTAGTCTCAAGTCTTAAAATCTTCTTTTCCTTAAAGAAAGGAAAAGTCAGCTGAGAAGATGGGATTTGGGAATTTTCTCTAAACAATTGTTTAAACAAGTGTAAACAAGTGTAAGGTGTAGAAAAAAACACCTGGTTCAAGACAATTCATATTATTCTCTCTTTATCTTTGATTTGATTTCAAGACTCAATGTTGAATTAAATAATACATTTAATATTAAAAATGACAGTTTTAAAACTTTTTACAGTGTATGTAGGTTACAAACACACGCAGGCTATGCTGACTATGCAAACACACGTTCGGAGTGTGTTCTTACACAGGGACCTCTGCACTGCACTTGTCGTTGGACTTCATTCTCTGCTGACATAAGCAGCAGCTCAAGCTCCTTAATTCTTTGCTCTCTGTCAGGATCATCCAGGCAGGATGGCTGAAATAAACAAACGTCAGGGAGGAGAGGTTGAGAGGACAGGAGGAAAAGAAAGAAGTTAAGAAACAGACAAAAAACAGATTGACACATAAAATATTTACGAGAGCATTTGAGATTTAGCCCCTTTTGAATGTTATTGAATGTTAGGTGAAAATAACAGGACAAGTGTTTGATTTGAAGTCCAGAGTTAGCAATCACAAGGATAACTACAGAAAGTCCAGAAAATAAAGAATGTGACAAGTGTTTCCCACGAGCATGCAAAGAAATACACAAAGACTCACCAGTATGAAGCCTGAATTATCGGGAAGGCTGTCCATCAAGTGTCCATTGTGAGGATCATAAGGATATCCCCCCATCTAAAATACAATACATTTAAAATACAATTTAAATAAAAACCAATAAAGACAACAAATCAAAGAAATCAAAACACCATATAGTGCAGAGTCCAGAAGAGAAGTGGACCTTGTTGGGTCCCGGTATAGGCAGGGGACTGCGATCACAGTGCTGGGCCTCTGTTGGAGTTGGAGGACACGGTCTGTGGTGGCGTCTCTTCGCTCCAGCGTGAGAAGAAGTGAAACTCTTGCAGCCATCTTGCAGGTACCCCTCATGCTCCACCTTCCTCCTCATGGTGGAGTTCCAGTGGTTCTTGATGGAGTTATCCGTTCTGTAGGGCGCAGATCAGTAACATTTAAGCAAATTACACGTTTCATGACTCAAACTGGAAGAAGAGATATGCAATGTGCGCACAAAATTATTACCGTCCAGGAAGGAGCTTGGAGATCTCTGCCCAGCGGTTGCCAAGCCGTTTGTGGGCCTCATAGATGATTCGGTCCTCTTCCTGAGTCCATGAAGACTTCTTCACCTCTGGATTAAGGTGGTTGTGCCACCGTTCACGGCACTGCTTCCCAATCCTCCCCTGGAGGTGCTTGGCGATCACAGACCAACGCTTGGGGCCATACTTGTGTACCAGGTCAATAACCTGCACAAACATCACCAAAGAAGGGATATTTAGCAGACAGTTTTTATTTCTCAAACAGAAAATTATAATCTATACACTGCTGCATATTCTGGTAGTGTTCTCTTCATCTTTTATTTTATGAAAGGATGGAGTAAGGCCCTAATTAGATTCATTCAAACTACAAGCTTGTATAAAGAGAGAAATGGCATGATCTTTCTACTTTTCTCATTTACAGCCAACAGCAGCAGCACAGCTTGTTTGGCTGTTTCCATCCAGGCTGAAAAATGTTGTGATGTCATTGTTGGCAGCCCAGGCTGTCAGGTCTGTGTTTCTGTTATGATGCCAAGATGTTAGAGGAATAAGACACCATTCTTGACATTCTTGAAGAATCCTGATCCATTTAGGGAATGTGTTTTACATCTTATAGCTGGGGAGGATATTAGAGCTTCACTCTGTACAAAGAAGGGCTAAGCTCTAAACTAGTGACTTGGAAAATCTGTGTTTTATTAGGGATGACGTAGTGGAACATTTACTTTGCAAAAACAAAAAGAAAAAAAGAAGCTAAGGCAAAGAAGTTTTAGCGGGAACTGAGTTTGCGCATGTGCACAGCCCTGTTAGTCTGAAGGTAAAAGGTACATGTGTTTGTATTGTGTTCTTTCACTTAGACTAAGCAACTCTCCAGACTCCCCACAGCTTCCTTCTGCCTCCTTATCATTTACCTATTTTATCATCCCTCTTTCTATCCAGAACAGGAAACTCCCAGCTCCTCTTACCTTTTGATCCTCCTCTTTTGTCCAGGGTCCTTTCACCAGCTCTGGGTTGAGCACCTTCTGCCAGCGGTGCTGACACTGGCCATCTGTCCTCCCCTGTGACAGCCGTACAAAGCACAACACCTCATTACACCACACCACTACCTCACAGTTACACCTACTTACCATCACTGTTAAAAACATCCTATTAAGGAACGATGTTAATTATGAGATTACTAAATGGTTTGGATGGTCATTAAATGTTGGAAGGATGGACCAATGTGGCATGAAGCAGTAAGATACTACTCTTATTACACAATGCAGGCACATTACATTACATACTTACTGGGAAAAAGTTAGCTATTAATTTCCAGGAGTCAGTTCCATGCTGTTCTACAAGTTTTTTCAGCTTTTCATCCTGAGAAGGGGGGACAAAGAAAGAGACACAGAGTGAAAACACTATCCCTCCTGGGGAACTCCTGTCATCTACATTAACACACTGTCCACTTTTATTGTATTCATGAATAAAATAACAGCAGTGATTATTAAGGTTCCCTTAAGATGTGTGGAGTACACACTTAAACATGTTCTTATTTGCAAGAAGATAAAATACATCTCCCCAGTCCCATTTCATGCACTCAAAAATAACCCACAAACCGTCCAAAACCTCACTTGATAAACTTACCTCATCTCGGGACCACTTTACTTTGCACAGGGTCTTTTTATCTTTGCTCTTCTCTTTGCTCTCTGGGTCTGTAGAGTGCAGCTCTTCATCCTCATCATTGCTAAAAAACACATGGAGCAAATGTGGAAAGGGAGTAAAAGAAGAGCCAAAACCTTTCTTTATAAGGTCAATGACTGTAAGCAGGAATAATGATATGAATACGGTATTGCATGGAAATTGCTAATGCAGGTGCCGGTATCAGTACCTTAGTTTCTATTAGTACCTAATGTATTTCTAATACTTAGTAAAACTCTATCCTGGTTAGTAATAAAAACATATGCTTATGCAAATGCAAACTATTACACAGGCTCAGCTTTAAGAAGATTTTTCAAATGAATTTGTCAATTTAACCAGGTTGGATTGTTCCTTTCTGTAACGCATGCACAAAACAGTGTGGAAAAAGATGTGGAAAGATAGTCACTAGGACAAGTATTAGCACCTGACATTTATAATCCAAGTTACAGAGTAACTGGTTGTGGTTGAGCACTACTCTTTCAATGTCACAGCCAAAACAGGCAAGACAAGGAAATAAGAAACACAAAAACATGGATGGCACCTGCAAGAAGCTTTCAGTTCATTCTATCAAGTCTAAAAGAGATTCAAGAACTAAAACGATATTACAGCATTGTCTGTGATACCTCACTAATATTGCATTCAAACTGCAGCAAGACAGCATGTATACAGAAATATAACAAATTTACTATAACATGTGAATAAATAGTCTGCTTTCATAACAGACTGTAGTGATTCAAATAAACAATAACGGAATAGGTAAATAAACAATCAGATAAATAAATAAATAATGTATAAAGATGGATTGAATAGAAATGGGTTTGTCACACTGGTGGGTCTCAATATTAGACATAATCACAGTGTAAGAGTACAGCAGATCTTTCACTTTAGAGATTTAGAGGACCACCAGTTTTTGACAAACCTTGTCAGAATAAAAAGGAAAGAAAGAAACAACTTGTATTTATACATGACTCACTGCATACAAGAACACAAAACTCCACTCTACTGACGCAAGAAGTTGGCAGGTAGCACTGTAATTCTGTGTTCCCTATAAAACTGCTGCTGGGCAACACTTTCTTTGTGGTGGTGGAGAAGAGTTTAATAAATGGAGGAGGAATTAAGTTATCCGTTCCTAAGCGCTGTTACTATACAGACAGCAGACCATTGTGATCACACATGCACACACTTACAGTAATCACACACACAAGGTGAAAACAGTGCTTTCCTCAGGTCTTGTATCAGACTGTGTATGAAAGGTCTGCTTCAGTGTGGAAACTTGAACATGGCAATTGAATTTTAGCGTGGCCTGATTTCCTCGCCAGAGCAAAGACAAGTGGGGAAGTGAGTCTGGACCTATGGCCGAACAGGAAGGAGGGGAGTGAAGGGGGTGGAGGAAAGGGGCGATCCCACATCAACAGGCTCTTTCACCTCCAGAGGTGTGTGAGTGTAAGTGTGTCACTGAGATGGCGGAGGTAGTGCGCTGGGGTGTGGTTGGGGGAATGGCAAAGCCCTAACGGTTCAGTTGTTCAAAAAGTTTCAAAAAACAGGCAGACTTATATAACCTCAACACATTATTTACCCACTTATTAACTTTGGAATAGTAAGAATATAATATCAAAATGCGCTTCAGAAGGAACAATTGTACTATCAGCTGAACACCACAGCAGCAGTAAAACAGATAGACACCAATGTACCAAACATTCATTGTCAGAGTTTGCTGCATTAGTAGTACTTCAGCAGTCATAAACAGTTCCCCAGGTCAAACCCTGAGCTGTTCTAGTTGTGAAAAGAAGCCCATCTCTCTCCAGATGTGAACACAAGGAGGGGTACGTGGGGGGATGAGACATAAACAAGTAATTAAATTGTCAATTCAAGCTTAATGCAAGCATCACTAAAGCTGCAACTAACAATTATTTTCATTGTTGATTGATCTGTTGATTTAGTTTTCAATAAAATGCCTACTTTCTTAAGTCTAAGAAATGTCAGAAAATAGTGAAAAATACCAATCACAATTTCCCACAGCCCAATGTCACATCTTTAAATAGCTTGTTTTGTCCACCCAAAAAACAAAAACCCAAAGAATTATTTTAGAATGAGATAAAACTGAGAATAGCGGCAAATCCTGACATTTGATAAGCTGGAACCAGCAAACATTTGGCAATTTTGCTTGAGAAATGACTAAAATGATTCATTGATTATCAAAATGGTTCTGAATTAATATTATGTTAGTGAACTAATCAATTAATTCACTTATCATTTCAGCACTAATTGTGAGTTTTTAATATAAATAATTATAACGCTTGATTATTGTGCACCTGGCTGTGGTTGAATGTAAATAAACAATGCGCTGCTACCTTGGTCTATAAATTAACAGGTCAGTATAACTTAAGTGTAATCACAAACCTACATTTGTTTGTTTTCTCAGGTACTTTTTGAACTAGGGTTTTGAAAAACAAAGAAGGGCTTTGGGAACTCCTAGGTACTTTTTCCCATTGGCTTTTTTAAGCTTTTGGCAGCAACACAGTGATCCAAGAATACCTGATGATAACATTTCTGGATGGAAAACGTTTTATCTGATGTACCTTTTTGTCGGTGTATTGTTGTTTTTGTTTTTTTTACTAACCAGTAAAAAGAGTTTTATTTATTGAAACTTATCTGACTTGTCATTTGTGCTGTTGCTTAACTGCTGCGTGACAAGGGGCTGCGCCCTCCCATGCATAGCAAAACTATTATGCAGTTTATGCTGTATTGTTCCAACAACATTTAGAAAATAGTGTAACCCATGTTTAAAAAACACGTTTAGGGACTTACAAGCTATAATTTTCAACTTAAAAAAATGTCGTGCACATTTTACACTATCCATATTTATTTTCAGCTGCTGGGAGAGGTACGTTATTAACCATTAAATATCATATCTATTACTGATACTCCTCATCAGCTAACGTTACCATTCACACATCTCGTAGGTGGACCTCGTTACAGTATGACTGTGCAGGTACACGTGCAGTGTACGTTATGCTGTCAAAGACACATGATACCAAAACCCATCTTATGTTTTTCTTACTATAGGTGCATAGGAGCACTGGTGACTGTGGCAAACAGATATATGACAAACTGTATAATGAAAGAGCACTGTATTAGTATTGCGGGCACCCACCTGCGTAGTTTCACGTTGTCCATGACAGTCGGTAGGATGATTGAACCTTTTCAAAGACGAACCTGTGTTTGGCAGCTTTATAAAATCCCACATTAATAGCTGTTTATCCATAGAAATCGCTGTCAGTCGTCGCTGGTTTCCTTTGAGACGCGGCAGCATCTAGCTAGCACTATTCGGCTAGCCAGTGAGCTAACTTAATGTACAGTCCATAACATTACGCTCTCCCTGTAAAAGCCTTATTCGTAGTCGATAACATCTTTCCAAAGTGTCACTATGTCCTCTTCTTGTATTGTTTCTGAAAAGGCAATATCACAACATAAAACGCCGATATTAAGTAAAAGAGACTAACTCGTTACTTTCATTCCTCGCTGTCCGAACTCTTTCTATCTTACTTGTCTGTACTTCTATTTGGCGTTATGATTTTTGTCCATCCCGCCGATTCTCGCGCCCAGCCCTCTGCGCAGGCGGCCTCGCCCCTGATTGGTCAGAAATGGGTTTGTGAAAAGAGGAGTCTGTACTCGAAGCTGATAGGACAAAAATTAGGAGAGGCTCGTGTGTAATTGGTTAGAAGTGAGAGGGGGTTTAGTTTCATTGGTTGACATTTTGAGGAGGCGGGCGTTAAATTAGACAACTCTACTGTCACCTTCTGCAGCAGAATGGATCTTTTCATCCAGGCGGTGGCTCAAAGTGGGGTGCGGGGACTTTCGGGGGCCCTTGATGGGGTTTCAGGGGGTTCCCAGCCCCACGATTTCGCTGGAGTCAAGCCCGATTAATCCATTCTCCAATGTTGTCCCCTAATCTACAGTGCTGAGATGTTATTTTATGTTAACAACACGTATTCATAGAAGCAGATCGCTGTAGCCTACTGAACATAGAATATAGCTTATTTTTACCAGATGGTGCACATCTACACTGGAGTGCATTGCTTATGCTTTTGAATAGACATTACTTCATAGCGGTGCCTAGACATTATCATGATAATTCACATAATTGCATCATGTTTGAGAAGATTGGCGACTTGAGGCTTGAGAGTCATACAAAAGTTAAAGTGAATATTTACAGCATTCAGCCTCTGGCACAGAGAACACAATGTTTCCTTTCGCCTTGACAGGTAGCTTTTGCCTATCCACAGTACATTCTGACGCACCTTTAAATTGTGTTTTGCTGACACCTTGTGGACAAAACTTTGGCATCTGCACTGTTTATTGGTTTCATGTATATGAAACCAAGAATACAGTATTTACCTCTGAAAATGTGTTTTGTTGATATGTTATCTCATCTTAACATTTCTACAGATTGCACTATTCCTTTTAATTTATCACAACATCTCTGGTTATTATTCGTCTGCGCACTATCAGCTCCAAGCAGGTAGGCCGGGACATTGCCTTTTTTTGTGGGATAAGTGGTGCAATGCGTCTGAATGGATTTTGACAACAGATAATGCTACAAACTCATAGACACTGGAAACAAACTATATTTGTTGCTTTTCGTTAGTCAAAATTATCTCACACTTGCCACTTGTAGGCCTAATTAATTCATTATTAGGCCTTTATATTATATTGCATATTGTACAAATACTGTATCAGAATTTTTACTGAGCCATCATTTTAATATTATATTTATCATTCCTTGCTCTTTATCTATTCATTTATTTTTCTGGCGGTAAAATTAGAATGTGGATGATTTTTTGGGATATTAGGCATGTCCTGCCTGTCTACCTATAGGTGACACTGTTTAACTACCGGTATTTGGCTTCTCGTCATTCCAGAGTGTAAAAACAGCTTTGTTAAGCAAACCACAAGACCGGAAATGATGCTTTTGAAAATAAAAGTACGAACTATGTCAATCCAAAGCAATAATGACCAGAATCAGAAACAGAAAGAGTTTTATTGCCAAGTAGGTTTCACATACAAGGAATTTTGTGTTTGGTGCATATTGGTCAAAATAAAAAAAGTAAGAGAAAAGAAAACAAGTATTGTAAAAGTCAAGAGTCATAAATATAAAATAGAAATTTAAAAAATATATATAATCTAATATGAAGAGCTGTACAGTGTTTAAAAATAAAGGGGATGGAATGTGCAAAATACTGACTAAATAATGTGCAAATGTTCACAGTAATAAAGAGTAGCAAAAAAAGTGACATAAAGTGTAATCACAATAATCATCTTAGAATATTGTAATACTAGATAAACATACGATGAGAAGTATCAAAAGCCTTTTAAAATAACTTGTATTTCATGTTGTCTTTCTTATACAAATACTACAAACTACAAAATTAAACTAGTTCAGTGTGTTAAGACTTACATTATGTTTACCTTACTCCTTAGGTAAAGTTCTTTCAGTCGTCTTCTACAGAGCAGAAGGAAATGTATATAATTGGCAAGGCTGGATAACCAGCTAGGCAAAGTGGGCAAATGCCCCAGGGTTCGAGACTCTCAGGGGCTCTAAAAGCACCAGGTTTGTATGGTTTTTGGTAATTTGATCCATAGCAAATTTGTCTGTGTAGGTCAATATGTACCACTAAATTATAATATCGCCTCAAGGCACTGACAGGGGCCTTTAAACAGGTTCTACATTATTAAGTAATCTTGAGGTCCTGTCTTGTGGATGGGCCCTGTGTATTTTAATATTTCATTTATTTAAGCACACATGTTGCATATTCCTATAAATCAGTTTAATGTGTGTACTTTGACATGACAAGATACATACACAATTCACAGAGAGATGTTGCATTGATCCAGCGGGTTGATCCCAAGTGGGTTGATCCAGCCATCATTAGTGGAATATGTACTCAGATTTTTTTTCAAACTTAAGTAAAAGTAGTAATACCACAATTTAAAAACATACTTAAAAGTCCTGCATTCAAAATCTTGCTTAAGCAAAAGTGCAGAAGTATGAACAGCTAAATGTACTTTAAAAATCAAAAGTAAAAGTACACATTATGCAGTGAAAGTTTTATTATTATAAATCAAATTATTGGATTAATAATATTGATGCATTAATATTAATGTGTAAGTAGAATAGAATGTTGGGGCTGATTGTGTTGAAGCAAATTCTATGAAATAGAAATACTCAAGTAAAGTACAAGTATCTCAAAGTCTTGAGTAAATGTACAAGCAACAATCCACCACTTGGTTATATTTTGAAATGCAGTACCGGAAGTACCCTGCCTGAGAGTGGGTGGCTGCAGTTGTGTGGTCCCGTGACGAATTTCATTGGAACTTTCTACGGCCAGGAAAGACTGATATTTCCTGCTTCTCTCACTTGACAGACGCATATGGGCAGCAAGAAAATAGACTTTCAGTTGGGGGGTTTGGGGACTTTTTTCTGAACCTAAGCGGGACATTTTTTTAATGTATTGACAGTTTAAATGCTGTAGAGCGAAATATCCCGACTGGACCTACGGAAATAGATGAACACCGCATTAAATACTGTAAGGTACGTGATGTTCATGAAAATGTTACCTTGTTCTCGTTTTGCTAACGTACCGTTCGCTAGTTTTAGGGTAATGTCTACCTAGCATACGAAACTCTAGCATCAATTTAAGTAATAAAACTTTGTTGTAACGTTAGGTAATAGTAGAGGGGGATAACTTACTATTACACCACATTAACTGTGTGTTCGAAGATAACACTAAACAGAAGTTCAACCGAAGCAAAATACTATAAACAAGGTTAAATTAGCTACTTTGCTGTGTAGCACACACAAGTATCTTAGCTTTTGCTGTATTGTTTACAGTTTTTGTCACACTCAGGAGCTTGTTGGAGCATGTCAAACCTTTCACTTAGGGAATGTGCGTGTCTGAATTTTATTTGTGCTTGTGTGTGTGTTCGTGTGTTCAGAGCCTCCCTCCTCTGGCTCATTTTTTCTCCTCCTCTCCTCGGCTGGAAAACCTATGCTTTTTCCTGTAATACACGTGATGTGTGCTGAGATTTAAAAGTTGTACCGGTGTTAGTACACACATAGCCTCAGGTGAAAACCATTGCGAGCTTACCAAACAGCTCAGCCAAAATTAAACAGAAGTAGGCGAGGTCTGCCCTTTTCAAATGCTGTGTGTTCTAGGGACATGTTGTCCACCCCCACATAATTGTTCTCTGACTGTAGAAATTATGTGCCCGACCTCATAGGCTGTCAAAATGAGTCCTCACATTGTATGTTGATTCAGATCTGTGGTATGGACCACATGATGTGGATGAATGTATTTCCTCCTGTGATGCTATTACATAAAACCCAGTTAACAACAAATTGGGCAAATATAAATTGGTTGTGACAAGAAGGATGCATTTCTTGATAATCCCTCTCTTCACAGTCCTTTCTTGGCTGTTCTCAGCTGACAGTATTTCAACTATGTTATGTGGAAATCTGCTTATTTTGTTATGAGTTGAAGAGGTTCACAGCTGGTTCCTTGATTTAACAGGTGGTTATGAAGAACAAAACATGTTTCAAGTTATGAAAGATGGCAAGATGGATTTAATAGGAGTACATGGCACACTATTTGAGAGCTCTACATCTGTGAGAACTGGTGTGGAAGTTTAAAAACACCAACCAAATTTAGTTCAAATCTCACACGTGCAGAGACATTGCTTAGGTTTGCCCAGCTAGAGCTTTAAGCACAAGCTGATTCAGACTTGTTTCTAAAAGGAAGTGAGTGCCACAGTTTGCAGACTGTGGATGTCTGTGAGCTGTCTGGACAGTCAGGTTAGGTTCCAGATGCTGAGGTTGGTTGCACGTACTGGGGTTGACTGAGTTCATGCCCCTCACTCTTCTCCAGCTGCACTTCCTCAATCAGAGATCTGTCTCTGTTGCATTATAATGAGATGCCTCTAAATTAGAATAATCGTTTGTTATTCAGTTATATCCCACATGTAACAGATATAATTTACACATGTCCAAACTATTTAAGTTTAAAGTAAATCTAAACAGATTTTAATATATTTTTTTGTATTTATTTATTTTGTGTAGTTATCTCCACTAACCTTTTCGGCTTGCATCGGCCTGCGTTTCTGTGTTTATCAGTGGATGCATGCCTGATTGATCTTTCACATCTGATTTACCATTGCAGGGTGACTTCTGCTTTGTTTTCTTGCTAAATGTCACACATGATACACAGCCACACACACAGAAACAAACACATCCAACATCCTCATAGGATATCCACAGATGAGGATGTGTGTTTGAGCTAAGCAGGAAGAATGCTATTTTTGATTCTTTGTAGTAGTACAGCATATTTGTGCCTGTCGGCACAAGTTAATTCATGTTGTAGCCTGAATGCAGGGCATGCTGGGCTTAAACTGCAGCTAGGGGATATGCTTAATATTTATTTTTACTCATGCCTTTCCACGCTTTGTTTTCAATCCTTATAACAAACTGACAATGTCTGTTAGTGGGTGTGGTGAGCTGCAGCATTAAGGGGTAGCAGTGTCAGCGGAAAATGTAAGTTGTACAAGATGCTTATAGGTTATGTTTCCCTTGAACTAAAATATGTCTGGAATGTTAAAAAGCGGGTCCGACCCAGTGATGTACAGAGTCAGTTAACCCTGAAAACATGTACAGATGTGAGGCAGCTCAAGGAAATAGCCTACATTTTTTGTGTGTAACAGCCACAGTTGCACACACTTCACCAGCTCTCTGTATTTAACAGCCAGGTTTTAAAAACATAAAAAGATCTGTTGGCTGGTAGTGGAGACAAACCTGGTAGTTACAGCCAAAATGTGTCATCTGCATGTAGCTGGTGTTGATTTCCCACAATGGTAGTGTTTTTAAGATCCAGTTTTAAAAGGAGCTGAAACTATTACTTGATAGAATTAGACAGTCGACAGAAAATTCATCAGCTAGTTATTTCTCAAGCATAATATCCAAAACGTCTCTGCTTTCAGCTTCTCATATGTGAGGGTTTTCTGTGTATTTCTGTTTTATGTTGGTGTCAAATGAATATCTTTGGGTTGGACAAAACAAGACATTTTCAGATTCTACCTTGGGCTCTGAGAAATTGTGATGGGCTTTTTTTGCATTTCGTAGACTAAACCATTTATCGATTAATTGAGAAAATAATCGTCAGACTACTCCAATGAAAATAATCGTTACTTACAGGCCTAGTTTTAACCAAAGATTTAACAGTTCCGACATAAAAGTAAAGACAATTGTGATAGAGGAAAATGTTAATGCTTTTGGTCTCCTTGTGGTTTGTCTTAATGAATGTAAGTAAGTAAGTAAAAATCTATTCATATAGCACCTTTTTTAACACAGGTTACAAAGTGCTTTACATCAACAATAAAAACAAAAAAACAAAACATAGAAAATAAGGGTATAAAAATGAGGGTATATGCATATGTATGTGCCATGCATATACATGCACTATACACACATACATACATACATACATACATATATATATACACATACATAAACATATAAACATACACACAAAATGTGGGTGAAAGTGAAAGTAAAAGAAAGTTTAAAAATAGGAACGAAAGAGAGGCTGGTGATGAAGAGGGCATGAAGGTCCCTCTGATTGCACACATGCATTTTAAAGAGGGAGAGAGAGCCGCTCTTTTGCTGTACCCTCACCCCAACGTGAGCAGAATGAGATATCCCTTCAGGATGCATTCAAGATCAATATGCAGATGGAGAAAGTTGACCCAAAGCAGGTTTTCTGTGTGTTGTGACTTGTGAGAAAACAACAGTGAGCGTTACAACAGTTGCAATTAGAAAGACAAAAACTTCTGAACAAACTAGGCTGACCTCACCTACATAAAACAATGGACAAGTCAGAGCAGCAAACAAAGAGCTTTGTTGTCAAGAAACAGACGTTGCATAACTCATGGTCAAGGAAAAGGGAGAGGCCTCTCTGTGTGTGATTTCTTTAGATTACACAGTGTTTAGTATTTACTCTACACATAATAGTTTTGTATCATGTCCGCAGGTCAGTTGAATACAGGAGATAACACCTATTACAACTGATTATTACTCACTTATTAGACTTTTTGCAATAGTAATGAACTTTGCCCAGCTTCTTCATCTTCAGGGAACTGAGGTCTTGACCTTTTGTTACTACAGTTGTCAGAGGAAGAAGTCTATTACACCTCAGCAATGAGCTTTATTTCCCTTGTTAAACGTTGGGGAAGAACAACTCCGGGAGTCTTACTCTTAACCTATTGTGTAACTCCAGCTTCAAAGACCCCTGGAAGGTTATTTAAAAATACCTTTCTACTGACCAGAACAAGAGAGAATGTCACAGACTCAGCATGCTAGGAGAGCTAGTGTGTGTGTGTGTGTGTGTGTGTGTGTGTGTGTGTGTGTGTGTGTGTGTGTGTGAATGAGTGTGGGCTTGGGTATGTGTGTGAGATGAATGCATGCGGAAGAGGCTGCACAGATAGAGACTTGTAACGCTCATGTGAGGGAGACAGATAGCACCAGTAATAGCAAAAGAAAAAAGTTGAGTGTCAGTATGTGCTCTGGTGATATTTATATATTAAAGTGTTTTTTCACAGTAAGTAATCAGATGAGGGGGAGGATGGGATGTTCATGCAGGGAACCCGCCTGCTGCTGTCATGTTGCAGCTCACTGACCTTCCTGTTGTTGCCTGTGCACTCTTGCTACAATCCTCACCATTCAGCAAAGCACAGGGACATCTCAACAACCAATGTTTTTAAAGGCAAAAATGTGTATTTTTTGCAAGTCACCAATAGTCTACGTTTTTGCTAACTGGCTATTGGCAGTGTCTTTAAATCTGTCCATTTGCATCGCACAGAAAAAGTTAACAGTGTTTTATTCTTGGCAGAGTGAAAAACCTCTGCAAGAATATTTAGGCCAACATGTGACACTATAACTTGTTGAAAGCCACACAAATAAAATTCCAAACACTTACAACAATTGCAGTTGTGCTGCATGCTAAATGACACTAATGTTAAACTGGGGTCAGTTGAGGGCCCCAGCAAATAGCTGTTTAAAAATGAGTTGTTTTATTTGTTTTTACAAGAACTTCACCTGGAAGAGGGACATTTCCTAAAGCTATGTGTGTTACAGCTCAAACATCAAAGAAATACCTTACAAAACATAAGAATCAAATTAATAAATAAAAAACTGCTTAGAAAGTTATAGTCAGAGATGATCAGGTGTAAGCAGCATGACCACTGCAGACTCCAATGTGTAGAAGAAGAAGAACACCAGTTTCACTTCCTGAATAACAGAATGGTCTGTTCTCTTTTCTCCTCTGCAGCAGTGACCCAGGATGGGGATGGGCCAGTTGTATACTTGAAGTCTTATTCCGAGGAGGACACATTACTTTATGACCTTGCACCTTTGAATGCCAACAGCCCCTAAGATGGAGGAGCAATCCAGTCTCCCCAATGTCAGCATACCCTGCCACAACGAGCAGAGAGACAAGAAGAAGCGTTTCACAGTGCGTGCAAAAATCCTGTTCATTTTTCAGTTTGCAGTTCGGAGTGAAGTTGATTCTACAAAGATCATTTCAATGTTTGGTTGTCAGGCATCATAGTGTCTGCAAATGTTATTGCTGTAAAATTAGCATACAGTCATATTAATGAATGACCATATTAGCATTTGCTAGCGCTCCTTGTGTTTACATGGACTCTCCTTGCCTTTTTTTAGGTTTACAAAGTGATAGTCAATGTTGGACAGCAGGAATGGTTTGTCTTCAGGCGTTATGCAGAGTTTGATAAACTCTACAACACAGTGAGTGGTGGCACATTGTCATTTTGATTTTACACCATAGTGGTGGTACATAATTCTGTTCACAAGTCTTTGATTCCCTTGTTCTTTGATGTACTGGCTTTTGTCACATGCTGTTCACGTTGACATTTAGAATAATGATACACTTGTGACCATAGACGTTTCCTACCCCGTAACATAATTTTCTCTGTTCCCCTCTTGTCTTTTAATGCAGTTAAGGAAACAGTTTCCATCTATGAACTTGAAAATTCCTGCCAAGAGGATCTTTGGGGACAATTTTGACCCTGGTAAGTGTTGGCTTATGCCATGTGTGCATCAAGACAGAATCCCAGTACCTGATGTTAAAAGAATAAATGCTGTTTTTTGTTTGCTTCATGTTGTTTGATTGCATTTTTTAAAAATATATGCATCTGCCCAATAGAGTTCATTAAGCAAAGAAGAGCAGGGTTGCATGAGTTCATCAAGCGACTTGTCTCACATCCTCAGCTTTGCAACCAGTAAGTGTTGGTGTTCTCACTGTCATTTTATTACATAACATTGCTGACTTTATTAAGATGAATGGCTTCAATGATCTGAATCCAAAAATCTAATGAGACCAAATTTGTTTAGCTACACTTGGCGTGAATTAGATTAAATAAGATAGAGAGTGTTCTGCTTTGCCATGCTTAATTTGCTGATGTTACTTTATTTCTTTTATTTAACTGTTCGGTCCTTCCTAAACTTTACAGTCCAGATGTGAGGACCTTTCTGCTGATGGACAAAATGCAAAACTTTTCAGATGCCTCTGAGGATGAAGATGACAAAGTAAGTAACTGATCAACCACTTTTGATGGATCAATTTCTGTTTATCTTCATTTATATTGTTTACATGCTGACTACATGTTTTCAGTTGATGTGTTGGATAGTCCAGATATAGTGAAGTAGTTTGGTCCCCCACCTCTGTTTTTGGCATGTCCAGGCTGCGCCAGAGAGGTGTTGATTCAGCTCTGTATCCCAAGGTGTAGCTTGCACTTAGTAACAACTGATAGAATCTATCTAGACTCAAAATACAGATAGTAATCAAATTTCCCTCATGTCGTCATTGTAGCACAGATAAAAGACTGAATTCTCGGATCATCAGTGAATCAGTGTTAAGTGTGTCTCACTTTTAGCTTATAGTTATATATCTTGATAATGTTTTCTCTGCTGTTTAACAGAACAGCTCTACGTCCAGAAACATTAACCTGGGACCCTCTGGAAATCCACAGTATGTTATGTTCACTACTTACATGCACTTTAAGAAAATTGAATGTTTTAACACAATGCAGACTGCCTTGCTGTTTTGACCATTTCAAACTTTACGGTTGTGTAATCACATAGACTCGTGAAATTATTGTGCTGTAATTTTTATTTCAGTGCCAAGCCCACAGACTTTGACTTTTTAAAAGTCATAGGAAAGGGAAGTTTTGGGAAGGTATGTAAACAGTACAATACTGGAAAGTACAGTCGCTTTCTGTTCATCCCAGACTGAGAATTCTCACAGGTACAAACCCAATTTATGCATCATTTAGGTAACGTTTTGTCTTCACTGTAATAGTTTTATTACGTAGCAAGCAGTTTTATATATCAACTTTGTATAATTATGTTGACTGATATTTTTTTGTTATACTTGAATTACATGAGTTATGTTTAGAAATGTGTAAAAGTGTTTCTGTGTTGTTTTTATAACAGGGTAGCAACAAGTTTTAGTTCTGCATGTGGTGACCTTTCCATGTAGGAAGTGAGAATCAGATCTGGAATTGCTGTGATTTACGCTGCTATTCAATGTTCAAATGTTTTCCCTTCCTTGTGATGCAGGTTTTCCTTGCAAAACGAAAACATGATGAAAAGTATTATGCAGTCAAGGTCTTACAGAAAAAGGTCATTCTCAACAGAAAAGAGGTAACTTTTACTGTCAAATATGACCCTAACACTGTCCATATTTCAGGCATGCATATGTGGGGAAAAAAAAAAAAATATATATATATAATTCTTCTACTAAATCACTCCACTTCCACTCAGCAAAAACACATCATGGCAGAGCGCAACGTGCTGTTGAAGAATGTGAAACATCCTTTCTTGGTTGGGCTTCATTATTCCTTCCAGACCACAGACAAGTTATACTTTGTCTTGGATTTCATCAATGGAGGAGAAGTGAGTTGTTTTAGTTTTATGAATAATGCACTCACACAGAAATGAGTCACAAGGTCAATAAAAGTTGAGAATGACAGTAACACAGGAAGAATGTATTAAACAGCTTTAATAAAATTCCTCAGAGCACCACTGTAGCTAGTTAACGCACCACCACATGTGAAAATCTAATTAGGGATCACGGCATTACTCAAAACGGGAGCGTGACCTCCTTAAAGTGTGATCAGCCTTTTTAAAGCTGCCATGTGTGACTGACTGTGTGAGAGTGACTAACTACAATCTGTATCCAAGTAAATCTGCCTCCAGCCTTTCTAATTTATTGACTACAGTAACATGTACCAGTAACATGTTAAATTCAATCAGATCAATATTTACACTTTACAGTCAAGTTATTTAAGTCATTTTTATACATAACCAGAATAAGGACTGGCAAAGGTAGTATTCTTTGCTCTTAAAAGCATTTTGCAACATTTCATGGTTAATTATTAGATTTTTGCACTCTTGGTGGTATACTCCTACAACACAGTTGCCATGTAATTCATTCCAATAATCAAATGGAACATTTTCATTTCAGCTTTTCTTCCATCTTCAAAAAGAAAGGACTTTTCCAGAGCCCAGAGCAAAGTTCTACATTGCTGAAATAGCAAGTGCACTGGGATATCTGCACTCTCTCAACATTGTGTACAGGTATGTTGGGGGTTTATTTAAGTGAACACATGCTTCGTTTTAAGTTTATTAAGTGCCCTTAAGGATCAAACTAAATGATGTCTCGTCAGTTAATCAGATCTCCTAAACATAACTAAGGTCTAGAAAATGTGACAATATTTTAAGTAGGTGCCGATTATACCAATTTACTAAACCAGACATTGATGCCATGAAGTTTACAGTGTATAAAACTGAAGATAAATTGACTTGAACATATGTGTGTGCCACATGTTGGCCTCACTCACATGATAATGTGTCTTCAGGGCCAAATCTACCGGTTTTTGTTTGTTTGGGGGAATTTGGGGGTTTTAACGACTTGAAAACAAAAGCATATTCTACAATTGCACACAAATTACACTTGGTGGGTTTTTGTAAGGCTGATTCTGATATTTTTTAGAGCTCTTCACCAGATTTATATTCCTGGCATTATACAGATGTCTTTGAAGCAGCATTTAGACCTTAATATAGGGAGACCAGATTGACAGAAATATATATTTTAATAGTTAAATGAATATGCATGATAAGAAAAATAATGAAGAACATTTTACATTTACATTTTACTTTTTCTGGTGGCTAGTAAAAAACTTCTCAGGGATGTGGGGTTGCAATGGGGAAATATGGACTTATGACCTCAGTGTTTCCAAATTGCTACGGCCCTGTGTCTTATTTACTGAAATTCATTCATTTGTGTTAATTGTGTTCAGAGACTTGAAGCCAGAAAACATCCTCCTTGACCATGAAGTGAGTACTCCTGTTATTTAACCAAACACATTACTATGTTATTGATGTATAATCACTATAACAGTAATTACACTAAATATACCTGGAGGGCACAGCACCTAATTCTTTCAAGTTAGATCATATGTTATGTAGACAATACCAACCACAGTGCCTAAATGCTGGCTGCAGATTAAGACCAACATAACATAACATATACAGCACAAATGTCATTCTTTTCCAGTCATATTTGTACCACCTATGAACAACAGTGTAATTTCCGGTTGCAGCTGGACAGAATGCATGTGATTGGATTAAGTCTAATGATTTTCCTGCCTTATTAAGAAAGTGAGGGAACGGTGAATGGGACTGACTGAGCTACAACGCAGCCAACATTCCTGGGCAACAATAGAATCCTCAGTCCCCGGGGATAATGAGCTGCTTGTGTGGCACATGTTGTCTAAAAACATCCCTGTGTCCTCTCTTTAAAGGGGCACATCATTTTGACGGACTTTGGATTGTGCAAGGAAGGCATTTCCCAGACAGATACCACTAGTACATTTTGTGGAACACCTGAGGTATGGCAGCATTGATTTGGACGTTTGTATGTCTGATTACTGCCAATGTAGCACCAGGGTGATCCAAAGAAGTCTTACCTTCAGTGTCAAAAAGTAACAATCATTAACAGACTTTTTGGAATAAAGTGTGGTTAATAATTTATATGAGTGTATTCCATCTTGGAGGTATGCTGCTGTATGTGTAGGGATATGAGTCACATTTTCCAGAGAGGAAAATATGCTTTTATGAGCAAAAATAGTAGTTGATATACATTTGGTTGGTATATTTTAAGCTAGAAACAAAATGTCAAAGTTAATGTTATAATATTATGTTTGTGTGCTTCTTCCGACCAGTACTTAGCTCCAGAGGTCCTGAGGAAGCAGCCATATGATAATACAGTAGATTGGTGGTGTCTGGGTTCAGTGCTGTATGAAATGCTCTTCGGCCTGGTGAGTTTTTAATTTAAGCCCACTGTTGACAGTGATTATTTAGGCCTATGTATTCGTTTTTTTGCTTGGCAATTTTGACTACTTTTGCAGACAGAGCTTTTTAGTTTTAACGTGATGTACTGGTAAACTGCAGCAAATTTGACAATTCGTTTTAGTGCTAAATGTTAAAGCACCTCACTCACTGTCACACTCACTTACATGCCTCTTTTTTTTTGTTTTTTTTTCCCATGTCCTAGCCGCCATTCTACAGCAGGGACACACATGAAATGTATGACAACATCCTCCACAAGCCGTTGGCGATGCGTCCTGGTGCGTCCAGCACAGCCTGGTCTCTCCTCCAGGGCCTGCTGGAGAAAGACGGCACACACAGACTGGGGTCTATGGATGACTTTGTGAGTGGGATTATTCAATGCACTTGCACCCGCATACAGACACTACATGTACAGCAGAATTTCCCATTTTTGGGCTCCCTCTGGTGGCCGATCTGAATACATCATGTCATCGCTGATAATGTATTACAAATGAGCAGTCATTGATGACTTTGACTTAATCAAATTTTTTCAACTAACTTTCTATGAATACAAAATTATGTTTAGGTTCTTATTTATTCTACATTTTCAGAATGAGATCAAAGCACACAGCTTCTTCTCCTCCATCAACTGGCGTGACCTTGAACAGAAGAAGATCTCTCCTCCATTTACGCCCAATGTGGTAAATATTTGTATCTTGCCCAGACATTTTACAGTGACTTGACTTTTGGACGACGGCACCCCACACTTAAAAGATACGTCATAACTCACATTGTTTCTGAAGTCTACAGATTTAGAGAAAGTTATATATTGTGTTTTTTTCATAGCTAAATGTATCCAGTTAATCCACAATGCAGCATATAGTCATTTACAATCCCCCTCCTCTCAAAAATGTGTTTTTCTTGTTGTTACAGACAATTTGATTAGTTTATATTTTTGTTAATTTATAAGGTAGTCAGACAATTATTTTAAAGCCCCTAGAGTCATGCTCTACCCATACAGGTGTTTTCACTTAATCTTCCTGATTATCGGTCTCCTGTTGAGGGTGTGGACAGACTGTGCTTGATTGACATCTCTGCAGCATAGCTCTGCCCTACATTAACCTGAGCAGAGATCTAGTTAGAATGAATAATTGTCAACTCCTGTGTGGGTGGCAGGGACTTCAAGGTTTTACTGATCATTTTTAAAGTATGGCTAGGTCTAGCTCCTAGTCTGTTGCAGATCTCCTCATCTGCTATGACTTGAGATTCTTGGAAAGGGACATTTTACCTGCTCCAAAAACACAAAACAGTGTGAAATAAGTGTGAAAGGCTTATTGGGTACACCTGTGCAGTTAAATGCAATTCAATAAAATAGACCCACCACTTCAAAGATTACCCCAGACTTGAATGAACACCTGTCTGATACTGAACATGAAAATCTTCATAAAGGTAGAACTAATTGCAATGATATTATATTTGAGTGCCCTATTGCACAGGTGTTTCTAATTAACAGTGGAGGTTGCCTAATTAAGTACCATCTTTTAAACTACTAAATAAAATGCGTTTTTATGGACTTCAGTTTTCTTTTTTTAGTCTTGTGTTTGTTGCTTTTTGGTTAACAGCTTTTTTTTTAAATTTCCCCATTTTAATTAACTTTATTTTACATATATTGACTCTTAATTTGTTTATCCCTTTTTAAAGCACTTTGTAAAATCAAGATAAGTGTTGTAACGTTATTGTAGTTTTTTATGTCATCAAATGAAGTCCCTTTTATGAATACATGCATGCATTTTGTTTTGTATTTGTTTCACGAATACTAATATGAGCCACGTTTTTATGCCCTCCTCCCGCCAATGTTTTTACAGAGCTCTTACTGTGACATCTCAAACTTCGATCCTGAGTTCACAGATGAGATGGTCCCCAACTCTGTCTGTTGGTCTCAAGATCATTCCATAGTCAACGCCAGTGTAATGGAGGCTGACGATGCCTTTGTGGGCTTCTCTTACGCCCCACCTTCTGATGACTCTTTTCTATGAAACATTCCCAATGACATCTTCAATTGCCTTAACCATCATAACTTCTTTTGACTAAAGGGAAGAATTTATACCCCGGATGAACTTGTTCTATGAAGCCAAAGCAAGCAGCTGAGAAGAAACAGCACAACAGATTTTGGTTGAAACAAAGTGTGCCAGAAAAGTCTTTATATTTTACCAATTTGTGTGTGAAAAACTTGAACGACTCACTGGACTTCATCGTTGGACTCAGATGGAAGTGTGTTTGTCTATGCAATTACTGTAAAAATAAACTCATGTATCATATTCATTTTTACTAAGCTGGAAATAGGGATTACTTGAGAGACCACTGAATAAAGCAGCTTGGTTTATAGGTCACATTTGTTAAGAAAAAAAAAGAAAAAATGTCTTATACATCTTCAGTTACCTTTCAGTTTGTCATTGTGAATACTGAGTGGATTGTTTTTTTTTTTATTGGTTTGTTTGTGTTTATTTTTTTCTATTCTTTGCCTTAACACGTGCAGAAATTAGAAATCCACAATGCTTTGCTTCGCCTGGCAATTAGGTAGGCCTGTACTACTGCACAGTAATAAAAAATATCAAAGGAAAGTTCTCTGACGGTGTCTGTGTATTTTATACTCAAAGTGTATTTTTATAATGTAGAATTTGTAATAGTTTTGATGAAATTCTTACATTTAATCGCATCACATCCTGATCCTTCTTGCTGCGTTGCTGAGTGGTCACCATGGCAACATGGTTGAAGCTAGCGCGCCAGTGCAAACAGTAAACGCCATTAAACGTCGTCATGCTAGCCTATAGCAAAGTGTTACTTTCTTACCATTAAGCAAAAAATGGCTGACATTTTATCGTTGAAAGAATCAGTTCTGGTCTATTTAGACAGCAGTGGTGGCCTTCAGAAACTGGCCGAAGACTGCAAGCCATTCAACGGTGAGGACAATGAAAAACTAGCTATCCTAGGTAAGGCCAATTGTGTTTCTTGACCTGGTAGCCATGGAAGCTAAAGTCCCTTTTACCCCTCCTTTCCAGACTCCCAACAGATTGAGGCAGTCTACAGGTTTTGTATCAGTGTGAATCCCTCTGATGTGATAGAGGTGGATCCTGTATTGGGTGACTGTGTTCTGCGTGACCCCCTAAGAGCAACAGCGTTGTTTCAGTCTGTAAGTGAAAACTGAGCTAGCTAGCTAAAATGAAATATAAACTTCTACTGTATGGTTAACTACATTTGCCTTATTCCTCATTTAGGTTTGCTTTCTGGCCATAAAGACACTGTCACTTCTTGAAAAAATACACACAGAGAGTCAGGTATGAATAAATGATGTAGGTGTTTCTTCCCCTTGGCCACTGACAACACTTTAAGACCCTTAAGGGCCAAGTTCATTTCCATAAATTTTAAATGCATGTCTGATAGGAAAAGGTAACTTGATTATCAACTCAGTCCTGTAACAATGTGTGTCTGACTGTTCCTTTTGAGGTGAATGTAATTCTGAAGTTGACACACCTGCCTCCATTCCCTGAGTACACGTTGGACCTTTGTAGTTTTCCTCGTGGGTATGGCCCAATGAGGCCTGTCTCTATGGAGGGCCTGGTCATTGCTATGACAAGGGTCACGAAATACACCCAGGGGGCCAGGTTCCTCTGCATTAATGATGACTGTCCCTGCTCTACAGGTACTGAAGGGAAGACACATTGTCACCCCTTAACCCTCTTTTTTTCCTTAGCTTCTAGTAGTACTAACTGTAAAGACAGACCACAGTCTGTTGCATTTGTACACACAACATTTTATGTTTTTAAAGCAATTCTCAAACAAGTAGCATTCATAGACTTAACATTGGATTCACATTTGATTTCATTTCCTGGATGCTGACTTTAGGGTTTCACCATATTCGTGTTCATGCACCTGGAGCCACAGAGTCAGCTACCGTGAGAAACAACTTCAGCTGCATGATCTGCAGCTCCCCACTGAAAGAGGATGTGAAGTTTCGAGTCCTGGGAGGTGAGAGTAATACCTCTGAATGTCAGACGGCACTGGAGACGTCTGAATTGTTTACTGGGTTACAAGAGGTTAAAAGAAAACTGTGTGCATTGTTATGATCTGTATTTTTGCAAATATGTCTTTGTGGAGACAGACAAACAGCTTGTGGAGCTAATCCATGTCAAAGCACTCGATGGTCTAAGGGTCCATCAGCAAAGCTCACTCAGGTACCAGTCTGTCACCCTGTTTCTCAGAGGTAGGTCTACATCAGACAAGTTTACAGAGTATGGGTTTTATATTGCTTAAACACACGCTCTCTAATATCTCTATAATAGTATAATTGTGTCACTTATAACAATGTCACCCAGCCAACAAATTGATTGATTGATTTATAATTTGATTATCTGTTTGATAAATGCAACCATTTGTAGCAACATAAAATGGTAGAGAGGAAACAAACTAAACTACTATCAAACTATGGAAACGATTTCCATGTGAGAGAGGCAGGGCAGGTGAAGAAAAATGTTCACTAGCAGCATGTCATAATCAACAACAATAACAGCATAAAGCAAAAACATATCAAAAGTTCACATCAGAATAACCTAATCTTAAAACAACAAAGAATACAAAATAGTAACAAACAGGACAGAGTGTAACTATTGCTTCATAAAGTTCACCTCTGATCTGCTCATTCAAACAGGATTTGAATTTGTTTGTGTTTTTTGGCATCTTCAAGTCTCTTTTTAATCTGGAGAACAGCTGCAGAACACAAGAATGACTCTTTTCGTTTACAACTTCTAAACTAAACAGCACAAAATCAGTTTATCTCCCTCTGGTGGAGTATGAATAAGCATCCCTGTCGCATATGTAGTACGGTATATGGAGACTGTCCATCAACCAGAGAAGCGTCCAGCATCCATGTCAGGATGCAGCCACTCTGCTCAAGTGACCTTTACCATACCTGACCAGTTTCAGAGATTCTGTGTGTAGCTGACCCTGCCTTGTGAAGCACTTTGCCTTTTTTTCTTTGAACTGCATAGAACAAATGAGTACTTTGAGTTCAACTGGTTGAGTTTTTATTTGCAAGTCAAAATAAATCTCAAAAAGTAGATACTGTACTGTAGATTAATATCCTCAAATTTTAAAGGGGTATTATTTGTTTGTAAAACCATATTCTCATCCATTATATTCACTCCCAGTCCTGAATAATGTGGTTGGAATAGCTTGTATTTACAAACAGTCAGATGTATTGAGGTTTGTCATTAATTTTCTCTGGCTTTCTAAATGAGGCTCACTCTGGAACACAAACTTAGTGGGGGAGAGTTCAAATAAATAGATTTTTGTGCATCCAGCCTCACACAGTGCCTCATGGTGGGATATTAAGTGTTTCTGTCCCCTCTAATAACATTGTCCAGCCAGTACCCCTGAGAGCTTAGCAAATCTCAGCACCAGGATTAACATATTTTGTTGACCCAGTCATGTAGAGGAATTTAATACACCGGGTTCCCGTTACTAAATATATATGTTAATAAGTGCAAGGAACACTCATTAGCTGGCTGTGCTATCCGCATACAGAGAAATCTTTGTTCTGAAGGCCTCAGTCTGTGTTTCTCTTGGCAGTGGTTTGTAGGTGGCATGCATGTTTCTTCAATAATCACCAGGCAGCACAGGACAACCCCTTTGAGTGTTATTGCTTTGTTTCCCCCATTCACACAGATGAGCTGTGTAACTCAATGAGAATCGGTCGACTCTACAGGGTGTTAGGCATTCCTGCGCATGTGCACCAGTGGCCCAGCATTACCTGGAGTGTAGAGGCAAACAGCGTCCAACCGTGGGAGCCAGAGTGTAAGGCAGTAAATTATATATTAAATCCTGCTCCAAATCTACAGAAATCCCAGCCACAGGCATACTGATAACATAGATGAATCTTACACATCTTCACACTGTATATTCTGATTAATCTGAACAATTTTCATATTTTCTATGCAACATTGTGCATCGTTACCATATTGAAACATCTACCATGTCTCACAACTCTACCTACAGATCCCCATAAAGTCAGTGCCAGCTTCCAGGAGCTGTTGAAAGCCACGGCCAGTTCTCCCTGGAGGTTCTCTGCCATTGTGGCTCACTGCTTAGGGTTGGACGTGGCTCCTCCAGGCCTCTACAACACCTTAAAGCTGGCCTTGTTGCTCAGCTTGGTGCAAACTAGAGCAGATGCAAAAGACACATTTCACAACTTGGATCTCCTGGTTGTCACCACTGACACTCTCATACTGGACAGGTAAAGTGGTCTGCATGACCCAACTTTGTACATCCTATGTGGACACATACTGCATATAAAACCTGAGATTTAATCCTCCTCATTACTTATTACCCATGTGTTTGTGCTAGACTAATGGCATACAGCCTGAACTTGGCGTGCCGTGGGGTCAGACATCAGGTCTCAGGGGAGATGTTTGCATCTCTGTCCCGGGACGAACACGGAGCAGGCACTGCCAACATCCATGCTGGCTCTGCCCTGCTAGCCACTGGTGGCATTTGCATGTTGGGAGATCTGGGCTGTTACAAAAAGGACAGGTTGGATGCCATTCAGTCAGGTAGAGCACCAAAGTGGTTAATTAAATAAGTTATGGCACATTATGGATTATTTCAGCTACACACAAAAAGCCAGTGTGTGTTTTTGTTCTTTCCCCCCTATGAATTGTTCTCAGTTCTGGAGAGCTGCACAGTGTCTGTGTTCATCCCAGGGAAGAAGTATGGTGAGGATGCTGACCAGCAGCTTTCCTTCCCAGTCCCGTGCAGCTTCTGGGCCCTCACAGACTCCACGGATACCTCTCGACGGTCTGGGAGGGCAGACTGTGCCATACTGGGAACAGCAGTGGGTTCAACCACAGCATGGTGTTGTATTACCTTTGTATAGCTCACTTATATCATAGTTTGAATGTGCACTAGCAGGTCTATAATAGTATTATTTTAGTGGAACTTAAGCTTTTGTTGTACAGTACACTGAGTCCAAGAAATGTCATATTACACTCAACTCATGTTTGTAGATAGTACAAACAAAACAGGAAATTAAGACAATTTACTTTTCATGAAGGAAGTGCCCTGCCCAGAGAACATTACTTCACAGCAGAGCCCTTGAGGAAAATTAATGCTTTTTTTTTTTCCTTTTGCAGAGGAAAGGTTGACAAACTGTATAACCAGTCAAATAGAAATTTCAGAGATGCTTTAGATCCCAGTTTACTTTCTGACTTAAAAGAGGATCGTCTCAGCAGGCTAACACTTTGAACACAGCTTTCTAATGCCCAGTCTCTTTGTGAGCAGGAAATGGGTCCCGTACCAATTCAGTTGGCAGACACCTTTGGCCTGGTCATTCACTGTAGGGATATGGTGGGAGAGCGTGCCCTGCTTGCCCAGACCATCCACACCCTCCAGCAGGCAGTACAGCCTGGAAAACCCCTTTACTCATCCTGGGAGTTTACTACTCAAGACTACCAGGAGGTTAACAAACATGTTCTCTTACCAAGTCTTTCGCATTGCTTTTTTAATTCAGATACACTACCTTGATTTTAGTGTTTATACACTGACCTTCAGTTGCAATTGCTGTTCTTAATTCTGTGCTTTTCAGCTGGTAGCTCATGCACAGAGTTTGCAAGTGGAGCTAAGCCCTGGAGCAGAGAAAATAATCCATGGTTACTACATGGCCAGCCGTAGAGTCCGAACACAGAGTCAGGGTGTCAAGATGTCTGTGGCCTCTATCAAGCTACTGTAAGCACTCTACTACAAAAATTAGACTGAAAAAATAATGAATATTTGCCATTTTAATATTCCATCTCAACCAGACAGTCATTGTCCAGTGTAATATCAATGTCATCCACTAGGTGGTGAACTCTCATCCAAACCACACTCTCAGATGACTATTTTTCATTTGGTTATGACAAATGTTTACAAATCTTTTTCACTGGTGACATATTTTATGTGTAAACTAAAATTATGAAAATACATTTTTGACTGCAGGACAAAAACATCACATTAAGCTTTGAATCTCAAAACATTTAAATGGCCTCTACCAGTTTCCTACTTTGTACAAGTTTACAGATTACTTTTCATTCATCATATTAAGAAACGACCTTTAACCACTCAGGCAATTGTTCACTTATAAATGGTCCTTTTCATATTTGTGTCAAAGGATCTCTTTGGCTGAGGCCCACTGCAAGTTATGTCTCAGAACACGAGTACTGGAGGAAGACGCTGTGATTGCCGTGCTCCTCTGTGAAAACTCAGTCACTCTCAAACACGGTAGTTTCATTACCCCAACCTTCTTACCCAATGAGTAAAAATACAGTACTTATGAAATCATATCCTACAGTTTGTACACATTTTCCTGGTGTCCTGTTACAGATCTTAATTTATGTCATGCAATTTAATGCTGTTATATGGTTATCCTGTTTATAAGCATAGTGTTATGCAATGCATATAAAAACCCTCACCTCAATTACTGTATATTGTAGGTTTTATTCTGGCCATAGGTATTAATAAGCACTAAGGTTTTTTCAAGGGATGCCTGCCTCTTCCTACAGGGGCCTCTGCTCTCGTTATTCCACCAGACGCAGTGTTTCCTTGTGACCTGGAAGATGTGAATGGTTTGCAAAGGAGAGACATGACCCTGGATGAGCTCCACCAGAACATCCTACACTTCATCTACGCCTACGCACCGGGAGCAGACACATACATCACAGAGGAGTAAGACCCCTCCAGAGGTTTAAAATACACAGGTAGGCAGCACAAGACTGTACTAACCATACACCCAATTCATGATGACGTGAGTATTGTTTCTCTCATTGCTTTATAGTTTGACTCATCGAATCAATGCAGGCATACAAAAAACACCTTGAATTTAATGCAAGGGTGATATAGCTAAATGAGGGTACTGATAGTTAAAGATCTGAATATGTATGTTTAGCAGGAAAACATCTAAAACACATAACAGAAAAGGGTATGCAGGGAAGTATTAAAAAGATTATGTCATGGCATTTTTCTTGCCGATGGGTTTTATTAATGATTGAGGGCATCAAATTGCCACCCCCCAAGAAAATCTAGCAGATAAAATTCAAGACTTCCTCCAAATGGTGATCCATCAGCTCCAGCAACTGAAGCAAAAAACAAAAAAAAAACAACACATTCAAACATGACTGGAAGAGGATAAATGCATTATAAAAGAACAGCTAATGCAGTTACTGAGTATTGAAATTTGTAGTATGAAGCTTAACACCTAAAAGGTGAATTTAATATCAATATAACGTTTGACATGTTGGGTTCAGTACTTACTTTTCAAATGACGCTTCCCCATAGACGGTCTCACTCTATTGGCTCTGTATCCTTGCCAATTAATAAGAAATATTTAATCAGTTGAAGTGTAGTTAAACAAAAAACTGATTGTATGGTTTTACAACTTTGTCATATAGTTCAGTTAGTCACATTCTCAGCAGCCCATTTTGGTCTGATGGGTAAACGGCGAAAAGTGAACTCATCATTACTTCTTTCATCAGGACATAAAGCAAACGACAAGTCTTGATAACTTGGGAGACAAACAGCAAATAAGGCAGTCCAGTATGGGCTTTACTCACCACAGATGAGATGAAGTAAACTGTTTCTGTTCCATTGATGCTCCGGCTCCTCATCTGTAAAGGAATGTGGAACATTGTTCAATTTGTCCATCTTTACATTGCATTTCCATAAGTGGACATTTCCTGTCTACATGCGACACCTTTGTTAGGGTAAATGCATAAAATCCATATCCTTGGGACAACAGTCCCATAGACTGAGTAAAACTACAGTTGCAGCTGGTAATTCAGTAGTCACAATTCTCACCACTCTGTTGTCTGATGGGTAAACGGCGAAAAGGTGGACTCATCACTATTTCAGCTGCAAGAGTTGCCAGTGCGCTTAAGAAAATTATCCAAGACCTAGCACAGCAGACAAGCCATTTCCAACTTCTGCTACATTGTACATTAATGAAACGACCAACATTGGGAAATTGTTTTTTAACTATGTTGGACAATGCCTTCCAAAGTCATTCTACTAAAAGTCACTTTTGTCTGGTTTACATCGTAAAGAAGTTAAACTGAATTATTTTGAGCAGCTCTGTATAATTTGTGCAGTTACTGTGGTCACTCACTCTGTCTCACCTCCTATTGTGTCTGGTGGGTACAAACTGAAACTATGACAATGTTGTTAGAGCAGTTCAAAAAGAAAAATACTGTAGCAAGGAAATCACCTCCTGATCAGCACAGGAGACAAAGGATTACAGCTGGTGCATCTCTGTGCCCACAGCATGGCATCTGAAGCAGCTGAAGGGAAAAAGAAATAACAGGACTGAGAAAATTTGACATGCCATTATCCACATCAAATTTACTCTTTTGTACAACCAGTCCCAACTGATCTTATTACACTGGTGATTCAGTTAGTCACAGTTTCACCACCTTATTGTCTGATGGGTAAACGGCAAAAATGTGAAGTCATCACTATTCCAGCTGCAGGACACCCTAAAGCACAGCAAAACCAAAGATTTTCAAATACTTGAGGCTCACCTTCAGGTCCACACAGTGAAAACCATTATTTGGCCATCTGTAGTTTGCAGTGGTTATCTGAAATTTTAAAAAGTACACAGTACTGAGTACACAGATTCCACTTATTTACAGTCCTTTCAAAGCCCCTTTTATCATTTGACCAATCCTGCAATTTTGTTTTAACAAAACTTTCATTTTACCTTGTCAGGTGTACCAATCAGATCAATTTTCCCATCTTCACATCTATAAAAAACAAAAGCCAAATGTTAGAAAGTTAGCGTTCAGACTTTAGTTTTAATTCATGTTCATTACTTTAAAATTGCAGTATTTTACTGCAAGATCTGTACAAAGCTGTCAGTGACTTAACCAACTCTCACAAATAATTACTCTCAGGAGTGATCTATTGATTTTCAGCTTGCATGAATAAGATGTACTTAAGAAATAGCCAATATGGTGACGCCAGATGACTGATCACCCGAAGGTCAAAGGGTACGCTGTAACACAGCTTGGGAGCATGGCTAACATCGCAGATTTGAGGACGGGTTCAACAGCAGGTCACGACCTCTGCCATGACCTTACGTCCTCAGAGGGAGCCATGATGACTTCCCCCAGTGAAATAATGGGAGAGGGCAATTCGCTGACCAGCAGCTCTTCTGCTGACCCCTGGACACACCCAGATATGGCCAGGGCTGCAAGAAGCTGAATGACACAGAGGGCGTTTTTTCCCTTTTGAACTGTCTAAAAGAATGATTTATTGCATTACTTCAGGGATGAGACATCAAGCTTTACCAGTTTGCATTCAAGTCATTGTCGCAGAATTTGCCTGGATATAGAAGGGACGTTTTGCATATAAAATATGCTTCTAACATAGGTGTGAGGATAACGGGATAGATAGTAGGCCCTACATTAAATTAACATCCAAATCCACGTGCGTTTACCTCACACCGGGCGTTATGACTAAAGAGGAATTAACTTGCAATATTAAATCTAACCTACCCATGTGCGTTACATTATACGATTAATATTAGGTAACTTTAGCTTCAGTGTCTAGTTTGGGTCGTGATGAAGACTCCTCCAAATCAACTGTTAAGCTGCGCTCTTTTCTCCCACGTGGCCGAGATGTGAGCTAGCTGTTAGCTAACATGCAATGCTCGTGTTCAAGAGCTAATTGCGAATCCGCCTGGAAACACGTCCACGACGTGCAAACAACACAGCTGTGGAAACATATAAAGCCATCTCACTATTGCCTACCTTCGTATCGAAGATTAAACATGAAGCAGGCTTCTTAGTTTTCAGATGTGGTCAGCAGCAGGGTAGCTCTCCCTGCTCAGGCTTGAGTCTCCGAAAAAAGAGGAGGAATTTCCGGGTCCGACCTTCTTTCACTGCGCCACAGAGCTGCGCACTGCAGCTCAGCTGGGCAGTAATTTTATGCCAGCACCAACTACGTCCTATTTCGTTGACGCTCATAATTAAGCTAGAAAAACGGCATATTAATGCATTCTCTCTCTTTCATTACTCAAAAGCACCAGGTGTTTGCCAAATTAGTAATATATAGTGGAAATTCAGATTATCTTTATTTTCTTCAACTCACTGCAGATAAAACAGACACGGGTCTTTATAGCTAATTATTTGTAGCCTATACCTATAACTTCCCTCAAACTGGCTACAATAAACTGTCCTTTGTCTCCTCTTAAAAATGTTGTGATTTGCCCATGCATTTATCAATATTTTAAGAAGTTGCATCATAAAGTCAGATCAATTAGTCTAACAAAGTTAAGCGGTTAAAAACATTTTCTAATGAGTGTCAAAAAGATATAAGCAACTTCATATCACTTTTGCTTCCACTGAAATTATAAATTGTTAAAATGATACATGTAAAGATGATAATTTGCTTAATATTTAAGCCTTTAATCTGTACAAATATAAGTAATTATTGCTTGCTTTCTTTAACAAGTTGACGCTATAAACACAACATTTAGCCCTTTGGATTTCTAAAGTCAGCGTAAACCTACTCAAGAACTAAAGGTCTATTGCATATTCTTCTGTCAGGTGCAGTCATTTTGTTGCAGTTAAATTTTGTGTTGTGACCTATTAAAGGAAATTCTTCACAGCTGCATTTGATTAATTTGATTGAATGTTACAAATTATCACAGAAGTAGATACCGTCAGTGTTGGATAATAATAATAATAATAATAATAATAATAATAATAAATGCTGCCCTGACAACCTCTGAGGACTTTCAGTTATTATACAATATACAATTATTGTACGTTTTTTATTTTCTTAAATAGGCCTAATAAAAAAGGGAGGAGACTCGTCTTCTTTCACTGAAGTCATGTATTCACAAACACATTTACAACCATGCATGTAAAAATAAGAAGGAACATGAGATGAAGAGCCTCCATTGTTGACTCTCTGACAGACCACTTCACATGACAGATGTTAAGTTATTCACACATGCATTTAGTGCAAATGTTTCAACTGAAAGTGCACACCTCAAGCATGACGGGCTCATTAGGCTACCCCATGGAATTTCTACAAATATCATACCTGGGCTGTGACATGTATGGAGCTGCACAATGCAGGGCAAACAGGGTTAGCCAAAATAACAACAGAGAAACATAATATATGCTTTCTCAAAATGTATACAATAAAATTCACGGAATATATTAATTTACAAAGTCTTCCTATTGGTAGGGCTTTAGTGGAAGTAAAATCAGATTCAGTTCTACAATCATAAGGCATTTGATGCTGCCACCGTAAACAGCACGAACTCATGCAAATATGACATCGTTTCAGACAAATGATTTAAGCCTATTACTGGGAGGTGGACGATGAAGGGCCTTGATTCTCTGACTCCGAAGAATTTGTAGTGTTGAGGAACTGTCCGGATGCTCCGACGTACAACCTGGATCGCATAGGCCATTTCTGCAAAGACATTTAATTTGTTAGTAAATCAGCCTCTAAAATATAGGCCCAATGGCCACAGAGGATGATGTTGCATGTTTTTTAAATGTGATGATCTGATCTGATCACTGTTTAAAAAGTAACTCTTTAGTATTGTAGTTCTATGCAGTAAGACAATTAAAAACAATTTCACATAATTTGAAATTACAGAATGCAGAAATTGTTCATTAAAAATAATTTCACAATAAAATACTGAATCACAATATTGCCATAAAAAGTAGATTAACATCTAACATAGGCTACCTGTATTATTATTATTATTATTATTATTATTATTATTATTATTAGGCTATTACTGACCTTCACTGGGTGTAGGTAGCCGTCACCTTTCAAAGAGTGTAACGCCTCTGTTTGTTTTGTGCTCTCTCCCTCCTCCGTGCCTTCTTCTTGTAGTGTTCGAGTCAAATGGGCAATATAGGTGGTGGCCAGTATCAACACGTCGAGTTTGGACAGCTTGGTGTCCGGCGGGACAGACGGCAAAGTCCTTTGTAGCTCCAGGAACGCGGTTCTCAGGGTTTGCACTCGGCTCCTCTCCCGCGCTGCGTTAGCTGCTGCTGGGCGTCCTCTGCCGCCGAGCCCGCCGGCCTGGAGCACTCTGGCCCGCTGGAGCTCCCGACGACGACCGTCCGGACTGGGACTGGAGCTCGGACTGGATGCAGGGCTGTCATCCGCCACCGCCCCGGAGCAATTACCGCCGTCCATTCGGAGCGTCTGTCTTCCTACCATCTGGGTGCACTTACAGTCCTGAAGAATTACATCACATGGATAAAGACACATCACTTTTAGAAGTCTAACCTGGCCTTTATATTACACGTTTTATAAGCTCAAGTTTTAATTGACAATACTATTTTATGGATTATTTATTGTAGTCTACGGTATGCCTCTGTTCTACATTTAACTTAACTTCTGATTTATATGATAATTTAAATTATTGCCTTTGCATTTATTAATTAAACCATGATTTAAGTTGTCTGGTCTACAGTTTATTACCTATTGAAAATGTATGTTGTCAAATTGCACGGTGCAAATGAAACACAACACACTCCTCTAGGCTACATCCACTAACAAACAAAACTTGAAAAAGCCAAATGTCAGAACAGACTGCTGTCCAAAGTTGCATTAAAGACACCTGAAATTGTGCTGATTGCTCAGTGACATGTGAAAAGACCTGCAGTACAAATGAAGTCCCTGCCAGGCATATTGCCAGTGTACAAACTCATGAGAGCGGTTTCTGGTTGGCGGTTTGATATGGAGTTTACCTCTGGTATCTCTCAAAGACGCTGTCTTCGAAAACGACATGAAGGCAATCCAAAGAGGGCTTCGATATGGATGGAGAATTTGCGCTTCAATGCAGAATAGTCCCAGTCCACGTTCAGCGTATCCTTATAAAGTGGTGAGTCTGCAGAAAAGGTGCGCAGCAGTGCCCGTACGCTCATCCAACACTTCACCTGTGTGCGTATAAGTCTCAGGAGCCCTTAATTTATTGGATACACAAAGCGGTACACAAGTATTTCACTCCGACGTAATTAATCACTCGCCCCATAACAGAAGACTGCTCTTTCCCTTTCCTAACTTATTTCAGTCTGAGGGCAGCAGAGGCTCATTTTCAACGCCAGAGGCAGGACTCTCCTTTCCTTAAACTCTGATATGTGATAGGCCATGTCCCACTCTAATTGGCGGAGAACCTGACACTGTATTTTCTTTATAAGCCTATCAAAAAGTGGCAACGGGAAGAAAGTTCGTCAAAATTACCTCAAAAACGTGCTCGTCATGGTCAGAATATAAAGGTTAATCTTTCAAAACGCTATTTGCAATAGACCTCGAAGACAAGCTGACAAGTGTAAGGTGATATACAAAACATTTGACTAATTGCCAGGGTGTCTTGAATTGCGAGCTCATTGGAACAGCTAATAAATAAACTCCTGCACTGCAATCAACAGGCAGGCGTTGAGGAAATTCTTGTGAGACTCCTAAATTAATCACTCTGATTTCTAGGGCTCCAAACGGAGATGTCGGCAAATTAATGAAAGGAATTATTCATAATATGTATACCCTCGGACTGTTTTTAATAAGCATTGTTTTTGTAAGGATGGAGTAACAGTATTGCTCCGGGCCACTAATTATAAGGCGAAGTAAAAGAAGGTTAAGTAAGCTTGTTTCCCTAATAACCCCGCATCTTTCAGGGGGTTACACACCCACGTGGCTCCTAAAAGCTCATTCAAACATTTAGTCACAATGCTGACAATAAACACATCCGTATTGTTACTGTATTTGCAATAAGAGAGGTCTGAATCATTTATCAGAGCTGGCTGAACAGAAGCACATGTTGTTAGCTTTAGATAATGTAAAGCCTTGTAATGGTAGGGCAGAGCGATCATTTAGATTGTGCCACTCTGCATCTAGTGGTTCACTTATTTGCCCTGAAATGTACGCAGAAGAGAAATGACACCATAGAAAATGTAGGACTATTAGCAAGTAACAGTTTGAGCTGGATAGATTATTAATACCTGCAGACCCCAAAAATGTAATTAGAAATAAACCAGCTGTCAAAGTGAGGGAAAGAAATGTGCACAAACCATTAATTCCCTGTTTTTACTCTTTAATTTCGTTGTTAACAGCAGATTTTTCCCATGCCTATTAATTAATTTATAGGAACTTAGATTTAGTTATAACAAAAAGATAAAAACATTTGAAAATATGCTGTGGAAAAAAAAGTCACATTTTTAAACCATTATAATTCACTAGGTCAAGAATACTGCAGGGACTCTGAAGCTATGGACATCACAGTAAGCGAGTGACTGTTCTCTGTCCTACTACATATACAGGGATAAAAGATCCAACCAAGGTGCTTAAACAAGGCAGCAGCAGGGTTAGTCCTGGGCTCTGGCTAACTTGTGTGTGTGGAGGAGGTGTAGATTTTAGTGGACTGGTCGGTTTGTCTCAAGCATCCACATGACTGCAGATGGCTGATGAGACATGATTGAGAACTCCACACACGGGAATCTCTAATTTGGGTGCCCTATGATATCAAAGAAAAAGAAGAACAACTATTATCAGATCAATCAGAACAGTTCTACAATTACTTTGTGTACTAGATGAATGTTCAATAGAGATTGACAGCACTATTACAGCACCGCAAGAAAACACGATCACAAAATAGCAAGTCATTTATCAAGAAGGAAGAATGAGGGAAATTAAAACACACACTGACATAAAATAACTGATATCATGTTACAATAAAACAAATCTAATTCTTGATTTTGGGGGGAACTGTAAGATATGCAGGATGTGGGGTAAGTTTATTTAGCAGCATCACTTATAATTTGTATATTTGATCATATAGGCTAGTACACAAATTCTGTATGACAGCTGGTTGTAACACTGAGAATTTAATGTCCACAGTTAAATCATTTAGTAAGTAATAAAATGCAGAAATTAGTCAAAAATGTGTACTCTCTTGCATTAACTGAGATCTGTGTGAGCTACGATACTGGACCTGAGAGACTGCAGCTTCCACCTCTGCACGTTAGCCTGGCTGTACATGGGACCAGGATGTAGACCCTGACCCATGTTAAAGTCATCTGGAATATAAACAAAGTCACAGTAGAACACACACACACACACACACACACACACACACACAAATTCAAATGTGTAAAAACCCACTCAGCATAATAAAGGCCATAAATGTGATAAAAACAGAAAATACTAATAATAAGTCTTTTTTTGTGGTTTCCACATTTTACAGAAAAAAAAAATGTTATTAGGATGTAGCTGTTTCTCAATATTGTGGCTATCCATATTATCACATTCCTAATACACTTAAATAATCAGTGTACATGTAACTAAATCAAAGATGTGACTGTGCAAAAACAAAGGACAGTGAAGACAAAGGACAATGTAAGAAATTAAGTGCTAATTTGTTCAAATATACCTGATTCACGTCATTATAATTAGAGGATAATGGTGATAATGCGGTAAAAGATGTTACAGTAGATTTAAAAAGTACAGATTTTAGTGACTTACATGTTAAAGGATATGGGATCAGTGGTGCAGCCATCATTACTGGATTTTGTTTGTTGATTGTTTTTTTCTTGGTCTCTTTGGATGCTTTCCAGTTAATGAGGAACTGTCTGGTTAACTCATTAATTTCCCTTCCATCGAGAACCTCTATAAAAAATGAATTAATTAGTTTTAAAAAATGATTTTGAAATTGAAAAGTGAAAAGTGTATATTTTTACTTTAATCATTATGTGATGTCTTAAATATTAGCCTGGGTACATCAAAGCAATGAAGTGCATTTTTAGATTCGGATGCCTTTGAGTAAGAAAATGAATAATAGCTCACCAAGGTTTTTGCACACGGTTATCAGGCGGTCTCTGTACTTTTGATTTTTACACACAGGGTTTCCACTTAAATCCATTTGAAGCAGCTGAGGCCAGCAGCTGAACACATCCTCTAACTCCTGAAAATACACACAAAAGAGAAACGTTACCTATAATGTGTTTTCATTTTAACCACTCACTAATGATTCAAATGGCAATACTGTGTCTCTAAAGCTATGCTCAGTAACTAAACAGGAAACAACTGACAGCTTTCGTTTAAACAAATATGATACATATTTATAATATAATTACTAATCAGACAAACACCAGGAAAACTTTTAAAGACATGGTATAAGTGAATGGTAATGTGAAGTACAAGGGGCATTGGAAAGTGCATAAACAACACATCAGTCTATTTTAATAAACAGTGTCGCCGGTATCATGTAACTACAAGTTTTCTCCTGGGGCAGTGTGAGGCTGGCTCCTCCAGCAAGTTGCCTGCAGTTGTATGTTTATCTAAAGGCACATTAATCCAAGCCTGGAAATATGAATACTCTCTGGACACGCTCTGATTGTTCATTGCCTTCCTGTCTTGGCCAAAGCGCTTCCACTTTTCCAGCTCGTGCTGTAATCAGTTCAGAGGGGACCCCTGAGCACCGCGCGCTCCCAGGCCTTGATAAATGATCGTGTCAGGGCCGTCACTCAGAAGGCCCTCACCAAAGAGCAGCCCAGCGCCAAATTGCCCCCCACGCGGGGGCGTGGAGAACAGCAAAGGCTGGGTACTCACCGAGCTTGGCCGGCTCTCTCGCCTGGACTAATGATGGGCCAGTTATGAACCTGTATTTGACCAGGGCTTCGATTCCCCTGTCCTCTCTGCTCTGCACACAGCTAACAGTCTCTGAAGATGCTCCCCATTTGTCACCCTAGCTGACTGCCTGTCATAATCTATTTTAAAAATCCATAATGTTTCCTCTGGATTCTGAGCAAATGGCGCAGAAGAAGGGATTGATCCTCTGGAGTGCTGTCTTTGCTGGATCAATAGTGGCAGACGGGTTGTATAAATTATAGGAGATATCTGCTAAAAATGACACGTGTACAGCAATTACCTGCACCAACGTTCTCAAAAGAAAATCACTTGCGTTAAGAAAGTAGCCGTAGCAATGTAGTCAGTTGTAAAGTGCTTTCAAAGTGTCATCCTGGTGTATGCCAGGAAGAAAGAAGAAATAAGCCAGTTTAATGAAGTTATCAACCTTTTCAGTTAATATATCAATTCAAACAGAAACATTTCTGCTGTCAGAGAGTGAGCCTCAAAAACAAGCAGGTCATTTTTCAAGGAAGTCAGTGAGCATAAATCATATCTCTGCCTCAGATGAATCTCCCATAAAGTTAAGTACTGGCGGTTTAAGGTATCAAATAGAGGATTCTGAGGCAGAGAGGAAAAATCAGCCTCCCAAGGAAAGAGAGAAACTTGTGCTTGTTTAAAGCTGTCAGCGAGAAAAGTCTCAGGGGAATGGCTTGCTGATTTGTTGAATAATTCTGACCCTGTGCAAGTCATGGAGACTGGGAACCTACGGCGGTATTTGCAGGATTTGGTTCTTTAGAACCCTGTTCTCCATATCATTTCACACGTCACTGCAGAAAGCTACAGAACAATGTTAATGCTGACCTGATCAACTAATAGCTGGTATGTTTACTTTTATACGTGATGTCATGCATAGTTGCTGTGATGTGGTACTATTTACTTTGTAGTCCTGTCACACGAGAAGAAGCCCTGAATGGCAACTGGGAGCACAGACACTTTTAGTTAAGTTTATAAAAAGCTATATTTACCTCCATATTGTGCAATTTGTTGTCAGCAGCAGACAAATGCTGGAGCTCCTTCAGCACTATCAGGTCCCTGATATCATCAATGTTGTTGTTACTGATATTCAGGACACAAAGAGATTCCTGTGCAAAGAAGAGTTCATTTTACAGTCAATACAATGTTATGACAGATTGTAATATTACAAACACGGCACACTTCAACAAAAGATACAAAAGATATCTTTTGTGGACTACTCACCCAAATGTTAAACTTTACATATGTAACATAACTTCCCAGAAAAAGGCAAAAATCACAAAGTACATTAACATGAATTTATTATGGACACAGACACTCAAAGAAAATGCTACTGTCTATAAAGCACATTACAGTATTGCTGCATTTGCCCAAAATAAATGTGCACTTTACAGTATTTCCATCTTTTTCTCCGCATTTGGATTAAGCATTTAGATCTCTTTATATGCCTGAACTACTAGGATCACGTCCAAATCAGACTCTAGATAGTGCTGTTGCTAAATATTCATCTTGGTTTGAAGTTCTATAATGGCACATTTATAAAAAGGCTGGAACTCTTTAAATTTGCACAGCAATTTCTTTAATTATCCAAACAAACAAGAAGCTGAGGCTTTTGGTGTGTTTATCCATGGCCTGGGCAGTAAACGAAGTAAACAGACCCAACTGATTTGTCAGACCAGAGAGAGCAACAGAGGTCTCTTTGACATCATCAAACCCAGCACAATACTGCCTTTACATGGATCACTGGCCTCTGAGAAATCTGAGATCTTTTAAACTGGATGTGATAACCTACCAGGTTGATACACCACACATAAAGAGAAAATTAGGCTTTCCTCTGAGCTTTTGATCACAAAATATTTCATTTGACATGAAGAGAGCCCAAATTATTCAGGGAGTGTGGATCATCCGGCTTTTCTCGTACTATCTCTGTACTGAACGGTGTAAAAAATAGGTCATACAGCCAGTGAGAGGAGAGTCCTGGGTTCAAGGAGCAACTTTTCCCCTGGTGCCAGCCTTTGATTCTCCAGATGAAGCTCCTTGAGCTCACGGAGCTTGTCTAAGCCCTCTACCACTGCAATCCTGTTTCCACCCAGATACCTACAGAGCAGGAAAACCACACACCCGTTCACACACACACCTTAGACTTTAAATGATTATCACAGCACAGGACAACAATCAGTTAAACTTGTCTACTCACAGTTTTGAGAGCTTCTGCAGGTTGTAGAGATTATCTATATAAGAGATGTTGTTGTTCTGCATATACAGATGGGTGAGGTTGGAGGCAAAGCCAAGGTTGCAAATGTGTGTGATCTGATTATCATACAGGTAAAGAACAGTGAGGTTTCGACACATGGAGAGATCACCCTGAAAATAGAATTTTAAAGTGAGGCATATGGGAGGAAGATAAACACAGAATTAAAATGTTAACATCATTAATAATGGCTACTTACAATATCTTCAATACCCTTGCTGGAAAAGTGGAGGTGGGTGAGTGTCTTGAGGTACTCTGGGAAGGAGAGGCCCCTTTTCTTTTTGAAGTGGTTTCTAGATTTAGCAATCAGATCTATGGTCAGGCGTACCATAGTGGCTCGTCGTCACAGACACTGCTTTGGAGAGGATCCTTTTCAGCTTCAGCCAAGCATTCAGCCCACAGCAGCGACTAGATCTGTCCGTTTGGGGGGGGGAAATAGACACATGTGAGCTGAAATAGACCTTAGCCGGCAAACAAAATGTTCCTCTGAATAACTATTTACTAATGTCAAATTACTTCAGCGTTTGTAATCACAAATGACAGACACTTAAATGGTCTAAAACCTAATTGTCAATTCACAATTAGGGATAATTGACGAAAAAAAAACATCACTATTTTCCAGGAAACTTGCTAAGAGGCCAAAGGTTGGGTGACCACTCAATTTGTGTTGTAACTAGAGCGTCAATTCCCCAAGCAAAGTGAGCAGAGCGTCTACGACTTCCTTTCATTCAGTACCCATGGGGCTTGTTTATTAGCTTGACCTGACATTGAGATATAAAATTTCTCACTTTGATTTTACCTTGCAAATAGGCATTATTATACACCACCTCTCCACCTGCTAATTATAAAGCAGTCATTGTGTGTGGCTAAAATATGGTGGTTGGTACAGAAAGGCAGAGATGTGACAGCCGGTCTTTTCCACACTTGATCTCAAGACATCAGGCCGAGGTTATAGGAGACAAGAGACACTGATCGATAAACCAGAGCTGAATTATGGACACCCCTGGGCCTCTCCTCTCTGGGGACTTGGGGACAGCAGTTTATCACTGTCAAAGAAAGTGCGACACTCATAGATGTCCGGGTGCAGTACGCCAGGGATATGTAATATCCACAAAAGTTAATGCAGAAAGCCAGTGAAAGTGTAGATGGGGTCCACACAGCTGGAGAAGGCCCAGAAAGACTTCTGTAGGGTGTTATGAATAAAAAATTGGCCCGGATTATGTAGCTAGCAATAGCTACAGTCCTAGCTAGCTTAAAAGCTATCGCGTCTTCTATAATCAAATTTAGCACGAAATTCCCTCTTATTATGGTGAGTTTGGACATGTGTAAAATATTAACTAAATCCTCCTACCTCTCGAAGTCTTCAGCAAATTTTTTAATGCGAGCTAGCTAAACAGTTTTTAAAGAAGTTGTAAAGCGAACCGCGAGACAGGCTGTTTTGTTTGAGACATGAAGTTGCTATGGAAACCACGGAAGCAACGCGTCAGTCACAAAATCTGACGGGTCACAGAATTTGGTGCAACACTGGCGAAGCGGAAGTAAACAATGAAATAATTATATTTCTGTGGCATTTGTTATGGTCAGCAGTGTTATTTGGGTTACAACCAAATATTCATAACGGTTATCGCCACTTTAGGGAAATACCAGTAGTTGCTAAATTAAGTAGTACATTGATTTAATATTAATTTCATTTATTTGCATTTTAATTGTATAATTAAAGGCAAATCAAATGGAGAGAAATTGTTATGGAAAGATTGTGGTTTTGACAAAAGGCAGTGACTAACCAGATTCTGCTTATTATTCTACAATCCAGTAATGGCTTTGAAAATTTTTCAAGGCAACATACCAAATCAGGACCACAGCCCATGTCTCCCAGTGACCCCTGCATTGTTAATCTATATCATGTCAAGACCTGGGTTTCCTGTAAGGGAGTGACTTGCCTCCACTTATGCAGGAGCACATGGCGGAGAGGAAGTGTAGCACCTCCAGCTTTCTGAGCTGGGCTCAATTTCTTCACACAAGGCACCATGCTTGTGAGGTTAATTCTTCTGAGAGCCAAACTAAACATAACATCTCCAGATCTTTGTCATTAGATCTATAGTTTGCTAAACACTGTAGCTACTCATAGCTATTAATCATGGGCCTTATCAATCTGCTGCTCTCATATCAGTCTATGCCTAATCACCCAGTTGTTCACCCCTTTAGTTTTGTGTGGACATTCAAACTGCAATCTGTGAACACTTTTTTTTATAGTAATGGGGAACATTCTTTGGAATTAGAAAACTGCTAAATGTTAAAAGAGTAAGGTAAAATACACGGGTAATGGAGTTTTGGCTGCCCACAATTTGACTTGATTAGAATTTACATACATTTTCCTATTCCATCTTTAGTCATGCATACAAATGTCCATCTGGTGATAATCACAATATTTACATGTCCAATGAGTTCAATATGTTTCACTGATTCTTAAATCACCATGAAAGACCAAACATTAGTTGAAACTATTTTTGAAGTGCATACTCTGAATACTTTGTCAGCACTGTGACAGTCATCCATGTAATACATTTAAATATCTGGCAAAAACATGAGCTATTCCGTAGACTGTGTGCAGAAAACCTATTCAACAATTTAAAATTCCAAAATTACATTAAACATAATCTAATAAATTTCCTCTTCCTAAACCGCTATACTGAACACCTTCCAATTTAGGACATGGCTTAAATGATGGTAAAAGAAAATCATTATAAGATGTGGTGCCAAAGCTCATGCACATGAGAAAAAACAGACACCTCCACTGTCCCACTGGGACGGTCTCATCTGTGATACATGACATCAAAAATATACATTCAGCCATTACAATACCATGAAAAAAAAGACATGACACAAACCCAGGCCAAAGCGGCTGTCTGTAAAAAAGGGCAGACTTGGTAAGTGTCTGCTTCGATGGAGAGCAGACACGTTGGGTGAATAGACTCCAGTGTGTACGGCTTCTGTTTCTGCGCTGCATCACTGCCACAGTATAACCTGACGAGCTGGCCACTCTGCCGAAGTGTGCGCCACAGAGAGCCAAACTGCGCTGGGAGCGACTCCGCAGAGACATCCCACACATGGCAGCCGATTCCCTTTGAGCCTATGCAGAAGCTTGAGTTTGTTGTTCCATTATGTAATGCTGTGACAGGCTACACGAGAATGACTGACTGGTGCTAGGTTAGGCTGTGCGTTAAATGCAACCATGGTGTGTTCATGTCAGGCTGCAAAAGAATACAGGCCCTGCATGCAAAAAGATTTTTAGCAACAGCCAGAGAAGGGAAACAAAGCCGCAGTGCCTCACACCTTAAAAATACTGTTCTATATCTACATAGGACTGAATATGTGCAGACAAATGTCCACCTTATACACCAGTGAAATTGTTCAATTCCCAGTTACAATATACTTTATGTTGCATAATATAGACTGAAATAACATACCATTTTGTTTAAAAAGTAGAAAATACCCACATACAGCACTTGCACTTTTTATGTTTTATTTTTTGCATGAGTCCTGACTGTATAATCCTTAGCTACTTCTGGGACAAAAGAAGAAACTGAATAAAAAAAAAATCACAGATAATGCTACCCTTAGCAGTTAAACATAAACCATGAACAAGTAAGTGCTAGACGTGCACAAGATAACATTTCCAGGTGAAATCCTCGCTCATAGTTCAGGTTTAATTGGCAGATGTGTTGATTTGATTGAAGAGTTTGTCCTTAATGACTTGAGACATCAGGCCATGAATCGCCTCTATGGTTGTCTTGCAGCTAAAACAGACCACAGTGAAAAATGGAGATTAGTTCAATTACCCCAGCAAAACAGATACAGCATACAGAGATGTAACATCTTTCAAGAGCAGTCATTTGTAGTACTATGTCTCTATCTGTGTATCAGATATTACTGAAACTAGTATTAATAAACAGATTAGTAGGCTTAGTTTGGATGCTCTTTTGGTTGGTTTGAATCACAAACCAATTGAATTACGTTACAAGAAAAAGATAAAGCAATAGAAAAAGTAATAGTGCTACAGGTTTTCATTTTCTTTTTTCACTTTTTAATCACGCTACTTGTAAATACGAAGGTTTGAAAACCCAATAGACTACAAATCCTGAAATGAGAAGTCAATTAGTCGATAGACAGAAAATGAATCAGCAGCTATTTTGATAATCGATGGATCATTTGAATCATTCTTCGTTTTAAATCATTGTAAACTGAATCTATTTGGATTTCGGAGAGTTGGTCTGACAAAACAAGACATGTAAAGACGTGTCTTTGGAAACTGTGATGAGCCTTTTTAATTATTTTCTGACATTTTATAGAAAAAAGATGTATCAATTAATTGGGAAAATAATCTGCAGCTTAATCAGTGATACAAAAACATGGTGGTTGCAGCCCTAAATTAAACATTTAACAAAATTTTAAGATTTAAATTGACACACACACACACACACACAAAAAAAATCTATCATCAACTGTCCTTCATACTAATGCCTAATTTCATTAAAAATATTTGTGGAAATGTGATGAAAACAACTCATTTTGTACAGGATTATGGTTATTATTAACATGACATAAGGAAGAATGTTTTATCAACAAATCAGTTAAGTTGGCAAATACTGTATATCGCACAGTAATAAAATATGATGAAATTAAATAAAGTAATAACATCAACCACTTTCTTTTTAAGATCCATAATATACACGCGTAAGCTGTGGGAAAGCGGGCTACAGCCAAAGACAGCACTGAAATTATAGTGCCCAAAACAAATGTTCATGTTTAAGTCTAAGAAAAACATTTACCTATCTCGTGTTGCTTTGGCCAGTTTGTCCTCAGACTTCCTGTCATGTGTGTCCAACCCGAGCATGAAGCTGCCTCTGCCCAGCTGGGCCTCCGACTGCTCCAGCTTCTCTGACAGGTCAAACACCTGGCCTGTGGTGTAGTCCGAGTTCTGACCATCCAACACACACACACACACACACACACACACACACACACACACACACACACACACACACACACAGAAACCCATTCATGCACAATTTGCCAACAAAAGCTATATAACAGATTTTCCACAAAGAAGAAGAATTTTGCAGGACGGCAACAAATCTGTCTAACAAGCTGTAGGAACACTTTGTGTGTCGTGCTGAATGAAAAGAAGTCCGTGAAAAGTTTGCTTAAGGTGAGGCCGTGTTTTTAGTGGGAAAGGTAATTAAAACACAATAACACAGGGGCCCCTGACTAGGGTGACAGTGTAGCAATTGACAAAGCCTGTCACCCCAAGGAGCAGCTCATTCTTGACATCTAGTCAATTCATCTTCATCCAGAATGCCAAAGAGCCAACTGTTTGGATAAGCCTGATGCCTATTTAGACTGTTAAGTCGGGCTCGGGACAGAGTGACTGCATTCACAATGGGAATTCACATGAGGGGCTTTCAATCTTTAGAATGAACCGCAGGGGGAAAGGAGATGATCTGTGGTGAACCACGACAGCATCTGTATCAGTGGAGTTGGGTCCAACTTTAATGCTTATCTCCCTTGTTAAAAGTTTAAACGAAGCCTATTACTAACATCAATAAACAGGGACTCTTGGCTACTAAGCAGCAATAAATCACAACATCACAAGTGGGTCACCACATGTCTCAATGAGTTATAGTGTAATAATTAACCATTAATCAAAATGTCAAACAATTAGCAAACATTTTGCTTTTTGAAGTTGCCTACATACCGTGAGGAGACTTGAGGAACTTAAGGTATTGACCCAATATTTATTCCAAAGGAGTTCTAGAAGCTTTCGATCAAGGGAGGACTTGAAGTAAGTTACCTCCAAGGCGTAATACCTAAATAAAACAAATCAAGGCAAAAACATGAGCCACATACATTCATACAGAGTACACTACAATTAAGGTAAAAATTTAAAAATATAATTTACATGAGAGGCATGTTATAAGTATTAATATAAATATCTCCAATAAGGTGGCAACACTTTGATATATATTAATACTCACTGTTTACAGTGAACACCAAAGTCTTCAATCTTGTTCAAAGGGATTGTCTGGTATTCTGAGGGTCCTTCATCAGGAGGTTTGTAACCCTGAAAATCCAAAGAAGAGATGCTGAGAAATAACAACAAATGAAATAGCTTTTCTGTAACACAACCACATAATTACTAAACTAATAAATGAAGAACGCAGTGATGAGATAGACAGGCAATTACTAGTTTATTTAGTATAATAAATACACAACAGTAAAACCACATTTACAAACTACAAACATGAGCAAAAACACATGTACATGACTCATTAATGGCAAATTATTTTGTTAATTTTAGAATTATAGTCTCAAGAGAGCTGCCGCTATATACAGTCTTTGCTTTACCTTTGGGTAGGTCCTGAAGGCGCCAAGGTTGACTTTCCCTGCAGAAATAGTCCGAGTGGGGTCGATCTGTAGGAAGCAAGATACAGTAGAACAGGAAAACAAAGTCAGGGGTCATACAAACCTCCAGGGACCACTCAAATCTGGCCACCAGGAGCCTTTTACTATGGCTGTCAGTGTGCTGAAAATACACACTTAATTATGTGACGCCCGTGGCATTTAATGCACTGCTAAACCAAATGAAGTGTAAATAGCATATATGGTTGCAATAGCAAAATATTCATCACTACATGGAAACTTACAACTCATACATCAACAATCTCACCCCCTTCTCAGTTACACTCACGTTAACTTGCATTGTCATACTTAGAAAGAAAAGATCTTACTTTCCTGAATACCATTTTAATGGGGTGCAATTAGAAAGCACAGTAAACGAAGCATTTAGCTTGGAATGAAAAATTATGACTATTTCCACAGTCTTACCACAACGGCCACAAAAGGCTCCTGAAACTGCTGGTTGAGCATCTGAGTGCTGACATCTATGCCCGAGAGCCAGCATCCATAGCCCGGGTGACTGTGGTACCAGCCAATAGCATTCTCCAGCCGGCCAACCTGAGGGATTAGAGATAGATGTTGGTTATTAGTTAAGACATGAAAAACACCACTATACAAGAATAACAGAGATATTGAAAAAATGCTTGAAATATTGCTGCCAGTATTTGTTTTAGAAAAAAATTGGCTTTTTTTTTTTTTTAGGAATATTGCACTTAAAACAACTATCAATTTGGTATGAAGTATTTTTTTGAAGAAGAGAAAAGCATATCCACCATGTTGTAGCCATGTTAGAAGACACACAGCGTTTTACACTATTAATTGAGCCAAGACTATTGTTGAAATAAATAACAGGATTTGGATACCGGCGAGATAGTGGTGGGATATGGATAAAAATCCACTTTCACAGTGTATGTAATTTCATATTGCCATATTACATCTAAACATCACTTGAGAAACAGTAATGGATTAAATAACCAGACAGTAATGTTTGGTTTTGACTAAACCAGTAGATTAATTCCCCTACAGTTCAAGGTACTTGAAAAAAATGACCATAATGTATTCCTAGAAGGATAATAAAATGATAGCTACCATGGTATTACCGGTAGACAACTTTATATAATCTGACAGTATATATATATCGTCTTATCACCCAACCCCATGGTTAGAAGCTATCACATCTTGGTATCGACTTAAACAATCATGTAGGTGTATGTGTAGTCCACATTACAAACAAGGTAGGTTTTCTGGAAGAGTTGAATGAAATTTTCCCAAGTCTCAAAATAAAAAATGTGGTTGCAATCAATCTCCAGACAGTGATGCACATTAAATCTAAATAGTGTAACTCTGAACAGTGTGTATGCAGAGTTTGGTTCCTCCTTTCTCAATAATGAAATCTGTGAGATGGAAGTCAGTGTCCGACCTGTTTGGCATTTTCAATGTAGGCAGCCATGTATTCATATGCAGCAGCCTGGGCGTTGACTCGAGTTTCTGTGCCCTCCACGGGCAAGGCAAAGCTGTCCATTATGATCATGGTTTCACCATCCACCTTCCCCAGCATGAGGCCCATCACCTCCAGGTTTCCTCCAGACCTGGCATGCATCACCATCTTCAACAGGGCCAAGGCTGAGATCTTGCAGTACTTGAAATAGTGATGACTATGGGTCAAAGAAACAAATATATTCAGTTAGGTTATTAAGGGTAATATTAAGAAGTAGATACAATTGCAAATACACACCACACACAGTTTGCTGTACTGCTGTTGACAAACAAACCAATGCTAGTTTATAGCTAAGCTACCAAGGGTGTTGTAACAATAAACTACCGTGACACAACATGCGGCACGAAACATTTAGCTTAACGATCACATAAACACTTAAACACAAAACTAAACACCAAATTACAGTTCTGTACGTACTCTTTTGTCCATGGCTTCGCAGCGAGGATTTCCTGTTGTTGCTTTTTGTCATATTTGTAAATTTCGTCTATGCTCTGAACTTCCTGCATGCTGTTCGATAGCTCCCATGTTTTCTGAGCCGTGCTGCTCCCCGCCATGACGAATTATTTAAGCAAAAACGTTAAATCTCCTATTTCTGCTCAAGTACGCGGAGAAATGTTATATTTCACCAAAGATTTGATACCGTAACAGGGCCAAGCGTCCACTTGCTCAGGGAGCCATGACAGTGAATAGATATACCACATACAAACGCAGGGGACGTTTGTCTTAATGTTACACAAATATGACGTTGACGTGTTTGTATGGTACGTACAATTTTATACCATTAAAATATAACCACACATAACAATAACATTTTACCTTTTCTACATTTTCTACCGTATTTATCACTCATATTGTGATATATATGTACAACCACCCCTCTGACAGAGTGCATGGTTTAGTCCTGGGAAGACTTCAACTAACCGTCGGGGACTCATTGACATCTAGCGGCGTCATTCAGAATAGCATGGTTCGCACATGAAGGCTTTTTCTTTCAGGTCTTTGGCACTGTGAGAGTATCTGAAGAATCCACAAAACTGCAGCTAATGTTCATTAATAATTAAACTAAATTCTTCAGGACAAAGTCGACATGCAAGGCTCAACGGGCTACTAAAGCTAGGTGGTACCTGATTTTTAGCGTTTGTTGTTAGGTTAGCTAGTAAACTTTATTTCCGATGGGGTTTATAATGTTAAAACCGCTTCAGCAGCCACCGACATCAAAAAGCTAGTATTATTGACTAATGTAAAAAAACAACTAAACAGCGAGCTTGACAGGTCTCAGATATATTTTCTTTGTTTTAGAGCTTAGTGTTAACTAGCTTAGTTAGCCTCTCCTAGGAGGACCTTTTGTGTCATGGTTGCCCATAGCAACGGAACGATGCTTTGCGCCTTGCTAACAATCTAGACAAGATTACTTGTCAGGTTTTGGTTCGTGAAGGCAAATTATATAAATATGAATACTATTATATATTATAATGTTATGTATGACTTCTGTGGCCAGAGCTGAGTTTCAGCAGAGCTTTGAAACCATTAAATACAGGTTCAGTAATTACCTTGTTGGATGTAGCCCACGTAGCAATTAATGGACGAAGATGGGACGTTTTTCGAGGAGCATGAAGAGGAAACATCCAAAGATATATCATCACTGAAGTGTGATACACCATTCATACATGCAAATCGAGGTATGTGAAATATCGATGCTTTGATGATTACCACATAGTTGTTATTAAAGAGCAAACATACCCAATGTTTTAACATCATGTGTGGATGTTCTCTAGGCTGGTAATATAAACAACCCTGTGTGGATATGCCTCCAGCATCAGCAGCGCAAGGAGTATCTCCTAATCCAGACAGAGGTAATCTGCAAGTATCTGATACTGTACAGGTTACATTCTCTGAGTATAGTGTTATGTCATACAGTTTATGTGTTTATATAGTTTATATATTTTATACTTTCCAGGTTTGGACTTAAGTTTGCTGCTGGGAACTGACTATGAAAGGAAGAAGAATAAACTTCAGCAGGAGCTTCAACTGGAATACAAACATTATGTTGCCAAGGTCTGATGATGTATTTGACTATCATTAAGACATGTTTCACTAAGTTGCCTCTATGTTGCATTTTGCTGACTCACTATCCTGTCCTTCGTTGTCATGTTCTTCCTCCAGAAAAATGATTTGAAAACTAGTGAACCTCGTCCACAACCCCAGGGTCTCTCCCTACCTATTGATGAGAAGATATCGGTTCAGGTGTGTGTCTGTGTGCCTGGGTGGGTACTTCAGTGAGTAAATTTTTATGTGTGTACATCTGTGTGTCCCTGAGTGTAACATAACAGGAAGTAGGTAGCTCTCCATGGTCATCAAAGTGGGACTATTTCCCCTCGCATCACGTAACTTTCTCACAACGACACTAATGGCAGAGCCTCAGCTTAAGCTAGTATGAATTGTTGATTGTGCAGTGCTTTGTGTCTCATAGCAACTGCTTGCGTTTACAAGGGCTGGCGGTGTCAAAGCTCACTAACAAGGTGTAAGAGGGTGTGAGAAGGTGTGTCAGTGGCCCCGTGGCCTAAAAGATAAGGCATTAGCCTCCGGAGCTGGGGATTCTTTGCGCGAAACTGAACACTTTAAACAAAAGCATCTGCCAAATGAATGTTAATTAAGTCGTAAGAAATCCTGTTGCATTTAAGCAGTTACTGTAAACTGAGACGAGACTGTGATATATGAAAGGTAAGTTGTCTTATATTCAAAAGATGAGCTACTGTATATTGCCAGTTTTATATATTTATTTTGATTGTTATATGTGTGAGTGTTATGTCAGCTTCAAACACAGCACTGAAAATATGTAGCCGGCGCCCTACCAGAATGAGATGGCTGCTTCAGAAACATGACTGAATTTGTTTCTCTCACAGGAAAAACTAAGAGTGGAGAGAAATAAAGAATACAACCTCTTCCTACAGGACCAAGCTCAAATCAGAAGGTTAAAGAGGGGACCACCTCCTGTTACTTCAAAGGTAATAAGAATAATCAATAAACAAGCAAGCACATTGATAGTTACATTTTTGCAAAAATATATATAGAGCTCCTTTAACAAAATACATGGTTGTAGAGGAAGATTTTTGTTATGTGCTGTGAAACCTTTATAGCACCCAGGTATAAAGGAAATGCTTTTGATATAAATTTTTTTTTCACATTTTCACTCTCAGTCTGGACAGGTTCAAGCTTCAGATGATGTGTGCATTTCTTGTCCAGCTTCTCCTCTGCCCATCCTCAACACCCATTCAAACATACACCCTGGTCCTCCCAGGGATCGCGCTGCATCCAGAAGAGATGCTGCCACTCTGACTGAGGCAGTGGATAATGGAAAAAGCACAGGGACTTGGGGTCTAGGCCATCGGGGGCGAAGGCGCTGGCAACTTGATAGATCAAAGGAGCCCTATAGCACTGAGGAGGAGCTAATCACAGACAAAGAGGATGAGTTGGAGTTCAGACACAGGAGGAGGCAGGACAGACACGCTCCAGAGCCTGAGTACAAAGAGGAGAAGAGAACCAGAGAACACAGAGCTAACAGGTGCAGCTTTTTTTGTATTATGATTTTGAGCCATTTTTGTCTATTACTGTGCATATATACCATAGACAGAAGGTCAGGTATGATAATATAATTCCTCTTCACCTGTCTTGTCTGTCTATGGAGGCCCCTGGTGTTCATGATCAGAACAACAATGAAGGGTTTTGGAAGTCAGAGTAAGCAAGATTATTATTATTTCTATGTACAATTCTGGTCGACTGCAGCAATGAGATTTGTAATGCTGAAACAGAATTACCCAAGATAGCAACAGTATTTACATGCAGAGCTGGACAGCCAATAACATCCTCCTGGAAAGTCACATACATTTTCTCAATCAATAAAGTAATCTGTTTGAATGAGCCAACGCAGGGTAACTAACACAAGACCGGTATAGATAACCGCTGCCATACAAAAGTTATTGCTCTTCAGCACTTCTCTTACATGCTGTTGCCTTTCATTGTTTCCGTTCATGCCATTAAGTTGAGCCACTCTCAATAAGCTGTTAACGTGTGGGGCGGTGGTGAGCCTTGGCCCAGCCCCAGGCAAACAATTACTCAGCCCAGTTCTATCAGAGGAGCTGCATTGATTAGAGCATGATGCTTCATTCCCTGTCTCTGAGACCAGAAAGCTCTGCAGGCAAACTCTGAGCCAGCGTATGATGTAAAATGGTAACTGGGTGTGGCTCAGAGGGGAACTGATTGCTGTCCCTTCTTGCCTTGTTACCCTTCTATGCTGTCAGTAATTGGATGAGTCTTGTGGAGTGTCTGGATCTGTCTGTGTATCTCTGTTTTAATAGCCTGCTAATACCAGACAGCATGAGGATGGCTGCAAGATCTAGATCTGCTACCAGCAAGGATAAAGCAGTTTTTGCTACTGGACTAATGATTGGTAAATACCATTCTTATTGCATGCTGCTTTTGGACACATGTTGACTTGTGGGATTATTGGTGAAATCCTTTTTCAGCATCATAGATGACAGCGCTTGTATGTTTATGGCTCTCTGTTGTCATGCAGGAGTAGCAGAAGAACGAACGGCCTCTCAGATGAGAAAAGAACAGTACAAGCAAGAGCTGCTGAAACAAATTGCTGAACAACAGAGAAACAAGATCAGGTGAGTATTTATTCAGTAAATCAACATTTTCATAAGAGTTGTTTCAGCTGGCACATCCCTGTGAGTCAACAAGGCACAAAGAATGGGATGATTTGCACTAGCCTTTTTTTTTATAGGGAGAAGAAACTTGAGCTGAAGGTTGCTGCCACTGGAGCCACAGACCCTGAGAAAGAGGTAGAGCACAATGGCAAGAAACACATTGCATGATATGATTGTCTAAAGATCCCATCTTACCCAATCATCACTCATCACATCAGTATCAGTCCTGCATTTGTTGCTGATTCTTTCACACTTACTGGATAAAGTCTTGTAGAGCTCAATAAGCATATCTCACACGTCAGAAACTGTGTATCACTATCATAGATGAAGATTATATTATTTTGATTATATCATAGCATTGAGCAACACCTTATCTTGTTGCCTAATTTCCTTTGACGGATCTCTTTTTCATGATGCATCACCTCTTCCAGCCTGACCGGATTAAGCAGTTTGGGGCTGTAAATCGGCAACATGACAGCTGGAAACGAGATGTCCCCTACAAGCCTGGAATAGATCTGAAGGCCGTAGGGAAGGACCCAAATCCAAGGCCTAAAGACGACAAACCCACTGAGGACACAGAACAGAGGGCCCCCCCAGGAAGGTCCCATGTGGACTACAGTACAGCTCTCAGTCAGCTGACAGAGAAGACAGTGTCTAGGTCCGGATCGAGAGCAGCACAACGTGTCCCCTCGCTGGTCTATTTTAATGAGGACTACCACCGGGACTTCTCAAACATGCTGGGAGAGGTGGCTATCCCAAGGTAGCTCTGTACTCACTGTTGGGTGGCTGTGGCTCAGTGGATTGTTCACTCATCACAGAGTTGGCAGTTCAATCCCCACCTCCTCCTGAAGCTTTTAACCATTTTGATTTGTGTTCCTATGAATTAAATTAACAACTCTACTATAAATTCATTGTAGTTTCTGTGATTCTGTTTTTTCAGGGTTGCTGGTGGTCCTCCCCCTGTTCCTCCCACTGTAACTAATATTTACAAAACTCCATATGATGCAGCTTATTACTACTATGGAACCAGGAATCCATTAGATCCTAATCTTCCCTACGATCAGAGTATAGTACAACAATCTTCATTTAAAATGTTTTTGCCTCTTTGCCTTTTACTACAAATCATGTATACTTTGTACCACTGCTAACCATTTTTGATAATAATAAGCGTTGTGTAGCAAAATTGTAAGTGCAGATTTGTCTGCACAAAACAATGCAACAATAATATATTGACAAAAATAAAAGCGGTCATGATGTTCACTGTCATTTACTGCATCTTAAGAAAGGTTCAACTCTGCAAGTTGATTTTCATATTGAAATGATGGAAATGCTTGGAGGTAGGAAAAAGACATAAAACATCTAAAAGAATACATGAAGCTTTGAAAAATGGTCAACAGTAATGTAAAGTATGCAAATTTGTAGTAAACCCTCGTATGATCCACAGTCATTGCCGTGTCTAGTGTCTTCATGATCATAAAGTGACTTGCAGTATCTGACAGTTTCACCTTAGATGGGAGAAATTCACATTGGCTTAAATAAACCCCCAGACCTCTCTGTAGAGAACTATTACCATTTATTATGGAGCCGCTTTATCACCATATAAATGGCCAAGAGGACTTGGCATAGCAATTTTATGAATCTCATTTTACAGCAGAACTGATTTTATTACTAAGGGGATATACAGTTATTGGATATGAGTTCAGCAGATCCAGATGGATCTTACTTCATCCAGCTGGTCTGTTTGGTTACATTAATTTTCAGCCAAATTTCTGCCCTGATCTGAGCTCACAGACATTGTAAAGCTGGCAGACAGTGAGATAGCAGATAGCTAATGAAACAGTTAAATCAATTTGTATTTATTATTGTGTGTTTTTGTATTTTCTTTATTAGATGGCCTGCCTGGTGGGGTGCTGCAGTCTGGGAATTTCCACAGTCCTCCTCAAAGACCACCTGCTCTCAGACCCAGTGGCCGTACTGAGTCAGTGTCCATCCCAGCACCTTGATTTTTGCAATAGAAGTGTATTTATTCAGTTGATAAATTCAGTGCACACAATTTAAAACCATCAAAATGTGTGCAAGTCCTTTGTGATAGCTTTTACATTAGTAGATGGTCATGAGACTTTTTTTCTCTCTTCCAGAAGAGGGCCCTCCCTGCCAAATAACTGTGTGTCTGTCAGTACCTCCTATACACATGCCTCCTCATCATTTGTCACTCTGTCTGTCTGTGGTTCTAGAGCAACTGTTCAGCATAGAGCGTCTCCCCTGGATGTTGGAGAACTTTCTGCAGACAAGTCCAAGAGGAGAGAGCGTGCACTGAGCTACCAAGAAGCGCTCAGACAGCAGGTACGACATCAGATCTACAAGATATCAGACCCCATGCTTTCATATATAATAACTAACTTCACAAATTATTAATGACAGTTTGTGACCAAGAAGTGTTTTGGGCAGTGTGTTTTTGTGGCCACCTTTTAGTTCTGTTAGCTGCTAGTTGGATGTTTTTCGTGGTTTGGGTTACTCAGTCAGAGCCTTGAGGGAGCAGCACACTGTCTGACATGCTAATTATTGCTGTGACAGGCTGCTTCCTCCATGCTGATACCAGAGGAAACCCAGACGTTGACTCATTTTAGGAGCAGACCGGATATTTTGACAGTTAGAGACCAGATCATGACGGAGTCAGTATCTCCCCAGCTGCAAAGAAATGCATTGTAGCAAGACTAGAGGACAAACATAGACTTGCACTCCATTATTTCAAGGGACAGAGGGGATCTCAGAAAGTTCACCAACTTTTGAAACATCCTGCCTTCCTTGTGCTCAGATCAAAGAAAGAGAGGAGCGTAAAAGAAGAGAGAAAGAAGAGAAGGAGCGATATGATGCCAAGATAGAGGCAGAGATGATGGAGTACAACCCCTGGGGGAGAAGTGGGGGAGGCGCTCCAATTAAAGACCCAAGAGGCAACCTTGTTAGTAAGTTGGCTTTCACTTTCTGTTTTAATGAAGCTGGATGAATACTAATACAGCATGTTTTAGGTACATATAAATGTTTCCATGCCCTCAGGTGACCTGAATCAAATGCACAGGATCAACGAGGAGTCATATCGGAATCCTATGTCCAGGAGTAGTGGACAGACACAAAGCTTTTTGATGAGGAATGGACACACCCCACCCCTTTCCAATCGACTATCAGGTAGTGTTGAGTCTCTTTGTGTGATCGTGCCAAAGATGTTGCAAACTGGGGTCCTGTCATCTAGTGTATTTCAGTGTGCATTTTATTTTTGTGTGCACTGTACACATTGCTCTTCTTTATAGATAAATTACTTTCTGTCTCACTTGTCCTTGCAGGTTTCAATGATCAGCCAACTCCACAGCAGCTCCACGTGGATGACAGATACAAAGAAGCCCTGAAACAACAGGTAGGTCCTGAGCCACAGCCTTCTATCTATGCAGGTAACTACTTGGATGCTAATGGAGGACATTAATCAAACAAAACATGAAATGCTTTAGCATGTGTGTCTCTCTTTTTATACAATCTGAATACGTTTTATTGGTTACAACAATTCCAGTGTTCCTGAGCACTTTGAAGAAGTTGTAAATGAACTATAAATGTAACTTAACCTTTTCATTATCAACAGATAGAGGAAAACAAGCGAAAGCAGGAAGAGGAGAGAGAACGAATGAGGATTGAGGAGGAGAAAGAAGAGAAGAGACTGGAGGACCAGAGGGCTCGCATACAGCGGGAATATGAGGAGGAGCAAAGGAAGCAAAAGAAGGCTGAGGTGAGTTCCTCTCTTCGATGAAGAGCACTTCATCACTCCTCCTTCCTTACAGTTAAGGGGGTCTCCACACACTGGGCTTGCCGTTAAGAAACAGTTTTCGTTCCTCTCTGCAGCATAGGCAGGAAAACCAAAGTTGGATCTATGAACCTAAAACACAATACCAGGAGGAGGAAAAGAGGGGGAGGCAGGAGCAAGAGATTGAGAAGAAGGTGCCTGAGAACGTCAGGGACAGAGAGGAGACGCAGTTGAGTTATGAGGTACAGTAAGCCTGAAAAGTCATTGGTACTCTAGCTTGCAGTTTTATTGAACATCTTTGTCAGGTAATGTGAGTCTGCTCGTAAATTTGCAGAGAGAGCCATCTCCTCCCATCCCAACCTTGCAGAAGAAGCAGACAAATCCTGTGGCATCCAGACCTTCCTCTGTTGTGAGCCAGCTCTCCTCCAGGACTGTAAGTCACTTAGTAAACAGATATAAACACATATATATAAACACATCAAGGCTGTTTCACATCTAAAATCAAAAAAATGCCCACAATTTCCACAACAGGAGCGCTCTGTGTCAGCACCACACTACCGACCAGTCCCTGCAAAAATACCCCAGCTACAAGGTACTGTACCCCATGCCCCCTAAAAAAATCAAATGCCTGGCTAAATCATAAATTGCCACTTACACACAACATTTATTGTTCTCATCCTTGTCTCTGTCTCCCTTCACTTCCTCTGCTTGCTTTAGATGGTCAGCAGAAGGTGATCAGAGAGCTGTCAGCCCTCCGTAGGTACCTGAGGAAAGAGCAGAGACAACTGGAGGTCCAGCTGGGCCAGACAGATCGACAGGAGAGTCACTACACATCCCCCAACAGGTATTACACTCAGACACAGTAGGTGATTTGCGTAGGTATAGCATGCCCAGAATGAATTGGATTGTATCACTTTCTTCCTGGCTAAAAAATTGAGCCATTTAGAGAACCTATTGGATGTGTTCTACCCCTTCAGGTCCAATTTTACCTAATACACCCCAGATGCATTAAGGTGAAGACACAAAACTAATTCAATCTTGTTAAATGGCCATTTTGATTTGCTATGCGTACTTAAGGAGGTTTTCTTGTGCTCCGAGCTAATGAAAGTGACCCAGGTCAAATTTGCTATCTTCTAATCTCCATTCAGATTTGTTTCAGGGACTCATTACTGCAATAATGTAACAGTATGATCCCCAAAGGGAAATTTTCCTTTCATCTGTTTTCACCTTGCAAGATCAGCAGGGTCAGCTGCAGTGCAGGATCCAACAGGGATTCCGAATGTTGCCGATGAACGGCACTTCGGCAGGACATGTGGCTGCTTATGACTCACTCTGAAAAACACATGTGACATAGTATGTGAGTAATGTTCCCCACAAAAGACAGGAATGTACTACAAGCTACTTGTAAAGTCTCTGCTTATATTCAAATAAGTTTACTGCAAATCATTAAAGAAATGCCTTTGAACTGGTGCCAGTTTCACTTCTATTCTTTGGTTCCAATATAAGCTGCTTACGCAGAGAGCCCCATGCTTCAGGCCTCACAAACACAACCAAACACACACAAACCAGGTGTTATGTCCTCACTATTTTAAAACAATACTCAATTCCTTTTGAATCCAGCCTAATTTACGGGGGCCAGTGTATCAAGTGGAACTGCATGCGGCAGCCATTGTGCACTGGAAAGCATTCAGAATAGTGGGGACATTTTCAGAAAGGCATCTGTGTGTTATTTGAGATAGTTGCCCTGTTTAAAGTGGGGGGTTTCTTCCTTTGCTCAGGCCCAGAGGACGACCCAGAGTGGAGGCCTCTGAATTGGCGCAAAAGCAAGCTGTCCAGCCACCAACCAGGAGTCCCTCCTCTGGTGGTGCACGTGTTAATATGCAAAATATCAGGGAGTTCAACCAGCTTAAATACAGAGGTAATGACAGACACTTTGATTGATTGGAGACTGGTTCTAATCAGATCACCCTTAGGTCACTGCAAGAAAAAGAACACCCTAAGTCAGTTTTCTGTGTGCCTCAAATGTGCTCTGGACTGCAGCATCATGAGCAGTTACTCTCTGCCTGCCAGTGCCAGTTCATTCCTTCTATATGACCCAGAGGTAACAAGTAGACTATAAGAAGAGGTCATACAATGCACTCACAATCTGCAGTAATACTTTTTTTTAAAGTAAAATACTGCTTCATCTTATTTCACTTAAATAATAGTTGTGAACTGAACATCATCCTAATCAGTTTATCCCATTGCATTGAAACCAGTTGGACACAGCTTACTTTGCTTCTGTACTCTGAACCAACCCATTTTTCCCAAAAACCCTCCTATAATTGCCTGGGTCATGGTGTTGATGTAAGCACAAAGGATGAGGATCACTGCGAGCCTAAACCAGCTGGGCATTGCCAGATGGTTTAGACTTTCCAGAGCCTCATCATTCCTCGGCCTCCCTGTAGCCACACTGAAACTTTAATCTCATGAGGTCATGGGAGGCGTCCATCAGTAACAGGCAGTTTGGCAGCGTAAACAGAGAGTGTAATGCAAGCGACCAAGGAAATGGCTTTGGATGGGTTCCCAGACCGTGTTAATGCAGGGGTCTGAAAGACACTCAGAGCTTCAGCTTGTAAGACCAAAAAAATAAATAAAAAAGTAGGAAGAAATGCTAGTTTGTGACGAATTGACTAAATCACTTATCAAACTTCCACATATAAATTCTGGATTTATGCCCACCTTACATATTAAAGCTGCATCATATCCATTCTGTCCAGTCAAATGTTGATACAATGTAGTGGGAAGGATGCAGCCAGGCTGTGGAGCTGCTGAGTCACGGCCAAGCTGCTGTTACGGAGAATGGAGGAAGAGGGAGACAGTAAGAAAGGGAGCAATTAGAAATGACTAACAAATATGAAAAGTGTTGGTTTCTCTTTTAATGTCTGCCTCTAGTCTGTGCCTCCAGACCTTACCTTTCTTTTTCTAGATTAGTGTGCTAACGCAACTGTTATTGCTGCATCAGTCAAAGAAAGCCAATTGACTGTAGGATAGATAAGGGACAATGCCTTTCCTTTATTTGTCAGACACAGCGTCTCGTGAGGAGGTCCGCCACATGTACCCTGACCCCCCCACTGATGCACAAAGTCTGGACATCCAACAACAGGCACTTCTTCGTGAACAACAACGCAAAATCAGGCTTATGAACAGAGAGGAAGAGCACGGTCAGTAAGCAGACACACACACACACATTTCCCCTCAAACTGTTGTGCTCTTTAACTCGTTGCTCTGTGTTTTGCTACAGACTTTTTGGACCAGCAGCTGAACCACTATCGTTCTGTGAGTAGTCATCATATTCTAAATATGAATTTTCATTGTGACTAGTCAGGCTAGACAAGTACATCTTGCGTTTAATTGGTGCCTACCTGTTTATTTCTTCTCTCAGAGGAGCAAACCTGGGCGCTACATCCAAAGAGACTCCATATTGCCATCTGAGACTGCTTTTATTGGTAAGTCTGGCAAACATGTAAAGACTGTCCTTGATCCTCTTTTTTGTTTTTCTTTCAAGTATGAAGAAAGTGTTTACATCAGTGGGGACACAATATGTTTTGGGACTTGTCTTTTGTAAGGCTCCAGACACTTTCCATAAAGGTGACATGGCTTGGGAGGTCAGCTTAATACATTGTCACAATACCACACTTCAACAGCCTCTGCGCCGGGCTAATTTAGCTCTTTGTCTCTGTGCCAGGCTAATCGTGGCACGTGCCAGCTCCTGTCTTTGTGTTGCAGCTGGTGCCAGTGCTGGGTGCAAGGTGCATATATGCCAGCTGCAGGGTGGCGATAGCACAGTGCCAGCCATTGGGAATGGAGCAGTATAGAAGTTGTTGAGAAAGCCTGGTGCAGGAAGGGAAGCTTTTGAATCCTTTCTGTCCTACCCTTTTTCCAAGAATGGACTGATTTTCATCGTTTGTACATTACACATATCTGAACTGAATGAACTTGTAGGTCCCTAATCTCTGTCCAGCTGTAGTGATGAATGGCTTTTGGGCTTTGTCAGATGTTTACAGTGGTGATGCATGTGAAGAACGGGTTCATCAACAGACACCCCCTCAGTCTTCAGCAGAGCACCGGGAGAGGACAGCCCCCCGGAGGAGACATGACTATGATGTATGGTGCTGATCAGTAAATACATTCTTTTATTTTTTTGTGCTTCGGGTCAAAATGATCTGAGTCACTACAGTACCAGAGCTGTATCCCTTTCTGATGTTTTCAGTATTGTATTACTCTAGTGCCATTAGTTTTCTGGCACATTAAACAGATGGGAATTGTAGTGAATCTCTTCCTTCTGATCTCTTTTTATTTTGTACAGGAGGTGGCTGTATCAAGGGATCAGAGTGGCCGTAACATTCAGCCTGATGCTTTGCAGTCGGTGACTAGTTTGAACCTTGAATCTAAAGTCAGGGCCCACAACCAGCACCGCATCACAGGACAAGACACTGGCACTGGTGATCACAATAGCAGATCAGGTGAGCGGAAACAATTGACATCAGAAGTATTTAAATAATCCGCATGCTAACAAATGATGATGCAGAACAGAACAGAAAAATTATGTATATGCCACATTTTAAACATCGTTTAATTTCTGACTGCCTAAAGAAATGTGTGATGGATAAGCCTCTGTCCTCTCCAGAGAGACGGTCTGGTGATGAAGTGGATGGCTCGTCTCTGTGTTCTACCCTGGAGAGGCGTGTCTCCGTGGAGACTGTTGCCACAGAGCCCTGGCTGCGGCCTGGCACCTCAGATGCTGTAAAACATAAAAAGTCAGACTGTAGGGAGAGGCCAAACAGTAGGATGGATGCTCCACCCTGGCTGACACACCGCGTCACATAGCTCTTTGCCAATTCACCTTTTCTTTGGATGCGGGTGATGGCTCTCCTGAGAACGAACAACGTTGCTGTGTGATTACATAGCTTGTTAGCTACAAAGCTTGTCAGAAACCAGAGTCTGCCTGTAAAAATATTAATGTCTGTTCCATCCACCATGTTATTGGCCAATTTCTCTCATGAAAAGTGCACTTTTTACTCTGCAATACAGAATTAACAGCTTAGAAAGGAGCATATCTGTGAATGTACTATAAACATATATGTTATTGTAGTTATTTTTGTTATAAATATACACCAGAGAGTTTATAATAAAAATGTTATTATAAATTTGTCCTGGCTCATCATCATTAAAACAAGTTCTATCATTTAGAAGTCAGTGATTCAGCATTTCAAATCAACCAAGTTCAAAAACTTTATTGACCTAGAACCTGATTAGAATGCCAGATGATGTCTTGTACAGAAAGTTGTACATAATCTTTTTTGCAACATAGAAAACTTTACATTGCTGTATCATATACATTTTGTTTTCTACATCCATGAGCAGGAATGCATCCCATTCATACTTAAAGCACATCTAACATTTGTCATTTTCTCTATACATATAACTTTCCCCCAAACCAAAGAAAAAAAACATTAAATATATTATTAACTTTTGATTTTGTACACAAAAGTGAAAACTAAACTCAAACATAAAAACAGACTAGTGACTCAAAAGCAGCTAGCATCAGGTTGCTCTCTTATCTTCCAGTTTCAGAAGCCCAGTTATCGTCAATCTCCGATAAAAACCTAAGAACATATAAAATGGAATAATTTAACCCTTCACGTTCCACGGTCTTGTTCAATTACAAATCATACTGTATAGGACAATCTGCAGGAGATGGTACAGTCAAATAAATTATCACAAAAGTAAAATCTCCAGTGCATTCAAAAAAAGAGATCAAGTGCAGCAAATCCAGAGGAAAGAAATAAACAAAAATAAATGAAATCTAGTGTTATAAGATTATATTACACAGCGGCAGATCTGTACAACTAGTTTCATCCAAGAGGCTATCAATACTAATGTTAGCCATCTGCGGTGCAGACAGGAAGATCATTACTATCAATGTGTGACAAATGTCACATTTCATAGTTACTAAATATGTCTTTTTGCATGTTGTTGAAACCATTCATTCTTTACTTTTTAAATATACAGTAAGAAGCACACAATTTTTGAAATATATTCCTTCTGAGCAGATCAGAGATATGGATAACTGTCAGTTGTTTATCAGTAGTTTTATCCAGTGGGGACATCGCTACACCTTGTATAAGACATTACTGTTTTCATCGTGATATAAAGTACTCTGTCTGGGCTGTTTGTGTGTATAGGCGTGTCTGTGTGTGTGGTGACGGGGTTAAGGGTGCGGGTGGGTGGTAGCAGATAGCTGATTGATTATCAGCTATTTAAGTCAAGTGTTTGCCATAAACCACGTGGAGGGCCCTGAGGTGACACAGAGCCACAGCGCACAGTCGCACAGATGTGAGGTGGAGGCCTCAGCAGAGCTCTGTGTTCCAGGCTGTTTGTGGTGCAGCATCACTGGGCCTCCTCCCCAGCGTCCTCCCCCACCTCTGTGTCCGCCTCCTGCTCAACATGTGCCAGCTGAGGGTCTGGTTCGGGCTCAGGCAGCTGCGCAATGTGAAACACGAGGCCGATGCGCAAGTAAAACTTTCGTAGAACAGCCCGGAGCTCGGGGATCAGGTCGAACTGCATGATCTCACACAGCAGAGGGTAGTATCTGGACGCATGAGCCTTGAACTGAGGGTGGAGGTGGGATGAGACAGAGAGAGAGTGAGACAAAGACAGAGACACCCATGTCTTGGTGCTGCACAGAATAAAGAAACACTTTAACGCACTTAAATCTTATTTATATGCTGGTTATTTGGTACAAAATGGCTGTTAGTGACAAACGTAACTTTTCTTGAGTTCCATAGAGCTCTCTCAGACTCGGGGGGGGGGGGGATCAAACTATTCAATGTTGGGTGAAAGGGTGGAACTGCACTGTATCAGTTTCATGAATCTAAATCTAAATATCAAAATAGTCCCAATGTGATATTTTAACCCAGAAATGCAATCAGTTTTGTTCTTGCTCCGCTGCACTCTGCTCCATCTACACCCTTAATGTGACTTGCATACACATTCCCCCTTCGTTGTTAAAGTCTATTCATACCATGGCCACAAAAAAAAAAACTTTTTTCTGATTGGCTAGCAGGTGTCCATTAAAATAGTATAAGAGGACACCACAAACATAGTCCTAGTAAATAGTTTAAATCAGTCCACATGGCATATTTAACTGCAAACACAACCACCAACAAGCTTTAAAAATGAATATCTGAACAAAGCTTCTATTTTTTGCATGATGGTAAAAGTGCAATAATACACTCCGAAGTGCTAAGATGGAAGAAATAACAAATGATCATGTATGCGTGCACACGGCCCTGCACGCCAGGGAAGGCATCATCAGGTGTCTCAGCTCCTTACCCTTTCATCACTGATCTTTAGCACCTTGGTGAGGAAGAGCAGCAACAGGTTGGTCCAGGCCTCTCTGTGGCTTTCTGAGGTCAGAGCCAAGAAGTACGCTACGGCCTCACTGCACACACTATGGCACACAAACAAAAAGAGAAACATTCTAGAAATATATATTAACACTTTGGGACAACATTAAACAGAAAGAAAGACTGGATATTATGAAAGAACAAATAAGAATCAGCCTCTTTGAGCTGTGTTGTTCTGTAATGTATTGCAGCAAGAAAGCATCTGCCTCACTTATCGTATGAATAATTGGCGGGATGGGGATGATGAAGATTGTTTTTGCTCAGTAACTGCTAATTAAAGCCACTGACTGAGGCTATTACGAAAACAATTTTTTCCTCAGTTTCAGCTTGAGGGAAACTGACGCGACCTCTGACCCCTCGGCCCTCTTCTGACATCAACGCCATCTGTTAGCCATTCATCCCCCTCTCTCTTCCTCCTCCGGTCCCCTCCCTTCACACTCACAGCTCCCTTGCGCTCCAATCTCTGTGACCTAACTGCCTCCCAAATCTGCGTTGCACCTCACACTAATCAAACTTTGCATGTGTGCTGTACATGGCCTCTGGTAAACAACCTTATGTGTGTAATTTAAAAATAAATGTGTGCCTGTGTTGCTCCTGAGGGAGGGCAGGAATGCAAAATACAGGCATGATGACACAGAACAGTGTCTCCATGAATTAGGATTGCTGAGCCACTCGCACATGCAGACACCATCCTTCATCCTCCTCCTCTTTCTCATCTTCTCTCTAATAAAGAATGCAAGTAGGAGAGACAGGCAATGATTCTGCTTTATCTTGATATCATCATCAATTCACAGGCGAGGCCGGGAGAGAAAGAGGGTGACGGCTGTTTGTGAGGTGCCGAATAAAGATGCAGCGATGACAGCAGCGCTGACTGAACAATGGAACGTCAGTGTGCTGATCCTTTGGATCTATACAGCGTGCGGCATCCGTTTCAGAGAACTACAGAGCTGTGCATACCACATGCCACGAGTAACGGACTGTAGATAGTGATCAAAACAGCCTCCTTTCCTCTGAGATGGCTATTGACGTTTCTTTATTTCTTTATTCCCACACTGGAGCTACTGATGGTGAATGTGTGAGGGACGTCTTGGGCTTAACACAAGTTTGACCAATGAAACAGTCCTCAGCTCAGAGAACATATGCATATACTCAGATGCACACACAGACCAGGGGTGGAGCGAACTGATGACTATCAGTCGATATTAATATTTCACAGATGTATTGTCAAAAACATCCCTGATATGGTGCCAGTTGATTCTGCAGGAACAATGGTAAAAGGAGCCTTAAAGATCTGGAGCATTTTCAATTACTACAAACTGCCCTCAAGACTTTGAGGATTATTAAAATCATTCATTTATTCTCATTTTCTTCAGGATGTATAAGAGTAAAAATAACAAAAAAAAGGAAGAACTTTGAACTTTTTAAATAATAAACATAATCAGACCAAAAACTCTGAATGCATTCATCACCCTTCCATTGCAAACTACCAACAAAACCTCCAATTAGTTTCTGAATTCACACACACATTCACATATGCATAGGCACACATAAATGTATTGTTCCAACTGTCTCTTAACATATCTTTAGCAGGAGTAGTGTACTCTCGAAAAAATGATGAGGGATTGTGAAGAAATGCAGACGGTATCATTAGTGGGATGAAAATACGCAACACGACAACAGAAACCATTACAAAGATCAGCAATTTCACCTGTCAACTGGAGATTGTGGTACAGTCAAAGGGGGACTGAAAGTTTGCTGCAATGATGAGTGTCAGAACAATATGAGAAGAGTGTTGCATCTACTTAGAAATCATATTAAATATCAAGCACATTGTTGAGTTGTGAGTAGGTGTAATTCTCAGATCCACTGACTACCAGCCACTACCACTGAAGGATCAGCAGTTGCAGTGATGATGCAGTGGGATGCGAATGCGTCATGTGTGTGTTCCTTACTTGAGCAGTCGTCGCTGGACCTCCTCCCAGGCGTCCTGGCGGCTCTCGTCTGTGTACATGCGAAACAGGATGCGCAGGCCACACGCCAGGCTGCTGGTCTCCTGCTTCAACAGGTTGGGCTTCGACTTTCCTTTGAAACCTTGAACACACACAGTTACAGTCACACTGTTTCTATTATGGTACATTATCCCCAAACTGCCCCGAGAAGCAACACAGCCTGAGGTAAAGTGCTAATCACAGTCTAACTTAGTGTCCATTTCCTTTGACCTGGCAGCCGAACAAAAGCAAAGCAACAAAGATGCAGACAGTGATTTCTTGCCCCACCTGCTTTCCACAGTAAGGTCCTCTGCTCGTTGTTGGAGTTGAAAGCCTTGGCGAAGCAGTGCGACTCCAGCAGGCAGTCCAGCAGCTTGAAGAGCTGTTCTGAGGTCAGATAGCGATACATGCCCTGGTCCTGGGTCTCCACTGGGACATCTGCTGCATACACAGCATCCCGCTTCAAAACACAAAGACAAACACATGACAGATTATTATTGACTTTAATCACATCGCACAGAAATAAAGAAAAAGACTTTGAGGAGAGGTAGCATCTAAAACTTCTGTTTGTACCTGAGCAGCAGCAAAGTTCTCAGCATCTTCCTTCCTACTGGTGGCAGGAAAGAACACGATGTTATCAATAGTCTGGATCAGCTCCAGCTGCACGACGCACTTTATCAGCAAAGCTGAGAATAAGCGCTGCTCCTGGACCTCTGTGGAACACATAAGTAAACTTCCATCAGCACACATACCGGTACACACACACAAAAACGCTAGCAGTCAGTCTTTGAGTAAAGCGACAGGCTTACTTGCTGGGGTCCTGCTCCTGGAGCCGTCCTCACACATGCCTGAGGCTGAGCTGTACTGACTCTGCCGACGGTTCTCCATGGAAACCCTATCAGCGCTGCTGAAGGACTGCTGGTCATCAGAGCGGGACTGAATATCCACTGACTTCTGGGAAATGGAGTCCTGAGAGCAAAGTGGGCAGAGTTACTACACGCCTATACTGTATATACACATTACTTAAAAGTATACAAACATAGTACAGGTATATAAGTTATGTATAATGTAAAGTAAAGTAATGGAAACCATGTGAAAGAAGCAAGACAAATATTTAGTTTCTAGCGAGATATGTAAAAGATATGTAAATAACATTTAACAAATATGGTGAAGAAAAATATGTTACGCTCACAAAAATGACCTGCACACATACAGGTACCAAAACAAACAGTGATTCATTCACACGCGAAACAGAAAAATACTGCATTTACTCACCAGCTGTTTGTCTGACAGGATGTGTGTTGTCAAGTGTTCTCCCTCTGCTCCTGCTGGCCTCCATGTTAACAGCCTGAAAAACACTTTACTCACTAAATCACATTCACGCTTGGACAGAATGACTACCAACTAACAAATTTCAGGCTAGAAAATGACCTGATCTAGAAAATCCATCAAGCTAGACAAAGTCTTAATTTGGTTAAAGTCTTTGTTGATTGCTATTTTCCAAAGAAAATCCAACCTCATAAGAAATTCATTGCAAAACAAATACGATTGTAAATTGTATTTATCTATAATTCCATTTATCACTTTAATTTAGCAACTAATGCCCCTGTTTACACTTAGAATCGCTGCTAAATTTCCGACAGCATGTTTATTTACATCTAACTTTTAAAGGCATGGCTTGTTTTGTGACTTTGAAGAGAAGGTTGGTTTTAGATTCAGTGCAGCAGCTTACGCGTGTGGGATGGTGGTCTTGAAGATGTCCAGCATGCAGTTACATGTCTTGTCCCAGGTCTCCGGGGAGAATTTTTCTCCATTCAGGATGACCACATTCTCTAGACAGTTGGTGCCTGAACGGGCAAGCTGCTCGTTATCTACAGACGTACAGATGAAGAGGAGGAGGAGGGAGGATTGGGCCGAGAGAAGGGAGAGAGAAGAGAAGGGTAAATTAAAAAAGAGGTAAGATGTATTGATATATAAAGTCTGCTGAGATTTCTGCCTTTTTATCTATTTTCCAATAAACAACCCAAAAATACCAAAAACGTTTACTGATTATTTGCTTAACCTTTGTCTTTTTATAAAGTGATGGGCCAGTATGGATGCAGCACATAAAAGCTCAGAGGCAATCTTTAAGTTCTGTCACTGCAGCCAAGCCCGGGTCACAGCTAATGCCAGTAACTGTCCTAATCAAAAGCAACACACTACCTTTTTTTGTATCACCGTTCAAAGACAAAAACACTGCACACAAATTCAACTCAAAGGAATCTTAAGATACTTGTGTGAAGATAAGTATGACAGGAGATAGAAAGGGGTTGCCGTGTGCTCACCTTGCTGCACACACCAGTAGAGCTGAGCCAGAATGTCATCCAGCAGGACGTCACTGAGGGACTCAAAGTATTGGGTGAAGACATCACAGATGGCATAAAGTGCGTGGTTGCAGGTGGTGGTCATCCACTCTGCTTTCTGTGGGTGCAACACAACCCTGGTGAGAATTTTTCCTATCAACAAGAGCTACAACACAATACCGCAGCTGAGAGATTAGAGATTGTATTTTGATATTTAAGACATTTATTTACAACAACTGGTCATGCCCAAGCATCAGCAGTATTTGCAAAGAGGACGGTCAAACAGCTGTAACACACTGGCTTCGAAACAGCCGTTGAGGACGAAAGGCTTGCCGTGTACCTCAGTCTGCTGCTCGGGCAGCTTCATGTTGTCAAAGATCCTGAAGACAATTCGGAACAGGTCCTGCCACCAGTGTTTCTCAAAGGTGTGCCCGTAGGTCTTCATCACTTCAAACATCACCGTCAGCCCCCTGGGAAACACACACACACACACACACACACACACACACACACACTTGTCCTTTCCTTGGTGCTGTAGCTGACATTTGCTTTTTTACAACAAACACTGCATGTGCAGCAGGACTGTACAGAACCTGCACTTGCCTTTATTGCTGTCTTTCCACTCTAAAGTAATTGGTATTAAAATATCCAGTTTTATGCCTTTAGTGATGCCCACCATCTAAGTCCTGAAATAGCAGGCTAAAGGTGAACGCCGCCTACCTGGTCCTGACATCCAGCTTACACCTGTTGATGATGCAGGAGAGCTCGAAGAGAATGGGGAACCACCCCCGCACCCACACACGGTCCTCGGGCGCTACATTCATGTCATCACTGGTGTAGTCTTTGAAAGCCTGCCAGAGAAATACGAGCCACTGTACCATTTCTGCTTCGGGAGAGAATTAACCCTCCTAGACAAATAACAAATCCCCATACATGCTGTACATGCCCCTTATATGCAAACACTCTCTTTCATGCTTTCCTGATTCTCCCTCTTTATGATGTCAAGGGTGAGAAAATGATTATAGTGGTATGCCAAAGCTGTACCAGCAAACCTTTGCACAAGACACATTTTGATACACGCTGGATGATGTCAACAGATGAGGGGTAGATATAGTACTCTACGCTTGCACATTAATCCATCCTAATTATTACTGTACAGCTTATACTCAACACAACATGCTTACATCCTGTCAATCTTTAGATGTTAGTAAGAGGTACATTTATATTTAATATTTTCAATGTGTTACTCAGATGAAGCTACGGTGTCTGTATTATTCTTGCTTCTATCGTAGCTATATCTCATTTTTTGCTGCTTCAACGAACCAATAATGTTCATGGTCTTTTTAACGCAATGCACAGTTATGGCAGCCTTACAGTAAGTAAACTGTTTGATATAAAGCAGGGCCCGACACTGACCTGTGGCCTCTCTGAGACGTATTTGGCGCAGTGTCGGATGAGGCGGATGGCTTCCATGCTGGTGTCTGGGAAGGAGGCATTACAGGCAAACTCTGACAGACACTTAACGGCATCCTGGAAGGAGTCGATGGTGGCTGCAAAGTGCTTTTCAAATACATTTGCTGGAGGACGGAGAGAGGGAGATTAAGGCAGAATGATAGATGGGTGGGTGGAGGGAGATAAAGATAGATGAAGGGAAAATGAGAAAGAGCAAGATCAGAATCTGATGACCACAAGATGAATGCGACCGGTTAACAACATAAATTAGGGAGGTTGCCATTTAAGTCATTACATCCTTGTTAGGCGTCCGTGTGTGTGCTGGACTTACTGACGATATGGCCGGTGGTCTGGAAGGCCAGCTCTACAATGCCCTCATCCTGGTCAGAAGCAGCCAGGTGGAAAACAGAGAAGATGTTCTTCCAGCCTGAGCGGATGTTCGCCGCCTGGGAGTTAACCATCTGGGCTATACAGCGCACCACCATGTCTCTGATGGTGGGAGACCTGGACGGGAAATAGGGGGTAAGAAGAGGAGGAGGAGGAGGAGGAGGAGAGTGAATTGGAAGAAGGAAAACAAAGAGGAAAAGGATTGAAGAAGAGGAGTAGATTGAAGGAGTCAAAGGCAGAGCAGCAGATGAAGAAGCATTAGAAAGAGCCAAAGAAAGGGGTGGGGGGGTTGGAAGCATAAGAGTCAATCAATCAATTAAAAAGAAGGAAATTCACCTCTTCATTGATGTCAATTATCTTTAAAAGCACTTGATAACATCCTCAATCCCATTTTCATACAGCCAGCTAGTCTTGGCACGACATGTTTTTTTTTACAGCAACTGTTGCCATAGTGAAGAGCATTCCTAATTGCTCAGTAGTTATGAATGAGAGAAAAACTCTGCCTCCACTTACCATTGCACACACACACACACACCAACACAGAGGACGGCAGCATGAGAGAGTCTAATGGACACACTGTGCTGCAGGGTTTACGTGGCAGCCTGCCATCTCCTCTCTGTTGAGGCTCTCAGTCTGTTCAATCTGTGGGTGGATTTATACTTATACTGCTACTGCTCTTTCACATGAATGAAAAGGGTGCTGCAGTAAAACAGCTTGCCTTTTGACGTGCGGCGCGCAGACAATTACGATGGCAATATCAGTTATGACTGACAGCTGTTCAAAATCAAGCAGGGCTGATCCGGACCAAGCAAGGAGTAAAAGGCTTTAACATGGATTCACTGAAAGGATAATGCAAACACACTGAAATGGGTCAGTCGAAATGTTGGCTTGCTGCTTTGTTCTAACAATGTGCTTTCTCACTGCTATAAGAAAGACAGAGACAGGAGAGACAGAGAAAGAAAAAGACAGAAAGAAAGAGAATGAATAACAGACGAGGCAGAGAGCTGCTACAGAGGTTGAGGGGAGTGTGAGTCTGCAGCCATGTGAGAAACAGCCCAGAAATAATAACTACTCAAAGCCACAGTACAGACCTTGTGTTTGCACCACCCGGCACGACAGATTTACATGGGAACAGTAACATAAGCACTCACTCACAGATACATGTGTCTCTGTACCTGTTCTTTTTCATGATGTGCTCAAAAGGCCTCAGAAAGTCTTTCTGGAATCTGAAGTTGGCCAGCTCCCCCTTCTCCAAAAACTTCATGGACAGTTGCCTGAGAGAATCCACTGCGAAAATGGCCACATCTTCATTGGAATTACAGCCAACCTGCACGGAGATAAAAACACGTCAGTAACATGGCAATGTTGTTGGGTTTTGTTTTTTTTACATTTTTTGGTTGTTGAGTGTAGCTTTCCAGGAACAAACTGTTCCTTCTGTAAGATTTTCAACAGAAAAACAAGCATCTGGGTGCACAGAGGAAATGGTTCCTGCTCCAGGAGGAAAAAAAAATACTTCTTAAAATCCACTTTTCAACATGATAAATGACTATTTTGAGGATTTGATTTTACACATGCCAAACCCAGTTTGCAGCTACTCAGTGAGGGATGTGTCCTTGAATACCAAACTACCAGAAAGCTTTTCTGGCAAAAATTTGTATTTATCAGTGACTGAAATCAGCCTTCTGTAAAACAGAAGGTGGGAGAGAAGTAAACAGTCCTTTGCAGCTCCCTCACTCCCTTCACAACAGAAAATATATCTGACACTATTGTTTATTTCAACAGAACTACACTGTATCCATGTCTTAACGTGCTTCTGTTTCACGATTTCCATCCCTGGAGTAAATAATCCTCACCCACCTTGTTGAAGTGGTCACCGATAACCTCCCAGATCCTGGACCACTGCAGCCTGATGCGGCCCATGTTGTAGTAGGAGATCTCCACTATTTTTTGCAGGCTGAACATACGTGGGTGTGTGGGCGAGGCCAGCTCATCCATGGACACAGCACACAGCCAGCGCACAAAATCAACTGACAAACAGATAAAAGATGTTGACAAAGAGCAAAGAAAGGGTGCTTTGTACAGGCAAAGTGACTCATGACGATCAAAAATAGCTAGAATGTACCTGACCTTGGAGCAATGAGAGGAATGCAGTATGTAGCTAGATCACCTAGACTCACCTATTGCGTTACCATCCAATCTGGTGGAACCGGTGAATATCCTAAAGCACAAACATACGTGACAATTATTATTTAAAAGCCACATTGCATGGCAAGATTTTAGGCAACATAGATTTGCATTTCTGCCAGAAACATAAGAGAAAAATAAGGGCATGTGAGCTATGTCTGATACAAAAAAAGATGTTTTCTCAAAACTTGCTTACACTAAGAGCCTTTCATCGTGTTTTTAATCAGTGTAACTTTGAATCTAATGTTGTCCTCTGATAAGAAGTGGTTCCTGTCTTAATGCTTTTTAAATTTTGTAGACACAAAGGAACCTTTTGTCATTCTCATGCCATAATTTGTACTAGAAATTATGACCAACATTAATAATTTGTTCAATATGACACAATGTGGTGCACTGAGTAATTAGATGTAATATATACAGTATGTATGTTATATTTTTCAGTTCAGGGTGACTACAGTACCTGTCCACAGCCACCACCACACTCTGAGAGCTGGTCTCTCCGATGGACTCCTGAATGCTGGCGATCTGCTTACGGTCCACTGTCCCTCCGACTGCAGAGCAAAGCACAGACGATTACAAAATCTAAAAACAAATATCATTCACGAGCTTGTTTTCCAGTCAAGAATTGACTGTAGTTGACTGATTTACTAAAAGTACACTTCCACTGAAATGAATTAATCAGAAATCAGTTGGTGATTACCTAGACCCAGGTACTCGTCGTTGCTCTGCTCCTTCGTACTTGCAAGGAAGCCCTCTTTGCCCCGCACCGTCCCTGAGATGTAGCGCGCTTTCACCCCTGTACCGATCAGCTGAGCCAGCTCCAGCTGACTGATGCACTTCATGATCTGAGAACAGACAAGGCAGGGTCATATTTAGAGAAACACACACATATGCAAAGCAACAGAAATGGACAGTAAAAACTGGGACAGAATGGAAGAATGGAGGACCAGGAGATATCTGTATTGGGAGGAAAAAAGATCCAATAACAACATAGGCCAACATTTTAATGGAAGTCCAACTGGTTGCTGTAAAATACTCAAAAACCCAACAAACAAACACCTATGACTGCATAACGGTTAAATGAAATATCAATGCATGACCAGAAAATCATATAAAGTCATACCATTCATTGCGGTTGGGTCAGAATCTATTTTACATAGCTGTAGCTTAAAACCTGTACTGCTTTTGTTTGGAGAGCAACAGATGTTAAATAGAATAAAGTGTAATTACAAAAACTTTATTTATTATTAATACAATGTATGTATTAAATGTATGTATGTATAAAAATGTACAATCTTTTTATAGTAATTACCCAGGAGGCTGTGTTTGTTTGTGTCATGTTGTGCCTTGCAATGACTCTTAGCTGTTCTAAAAATATATACTGTGTGTGTGTATATATATATATATAAATCTCTCATTGGAAATTGAGGCTTATTGTGGCTCATTGGTTGAATCAGGAAAGGGAGGTATGAGGAAGAAAGATGAAAGATGGTGAGGTGAGAGTTTTGTGAGGAAATACAGCGAGCGAAAGACAGATCGTTTTCAGTGAGATGAGAACAGCAAACCTCGTGCCAGGAGTTGCCCAGGTAGTTGCCGTCAGTGTGGGCCACAGTGATGAGGGTCTTGATAGTGTCGATGTTCTTCTGCTTCATTTCTGAGATGCCAGAGCTGGCTGTCAGCAGGGTGAACCTCGCCAGGGCCTGCACATACGCATCCCTCTCCAGCTGTTGCAGAGACAAAACGACAAGGCAGTGTGTCAAAACACTGTGAGGTAAGAGATACAGTAAGACACTAATCCCCCAGTTCAGACTGCAGTACCTGTATGGAGAAGATGCATGCTATCCTGATGGCACAACGGATGCCCTCCAGACACAGTGAGGCCACCTCGGTGTCGTCACAGTCCTGAAGACCCACGCTGAAAGCAGCCAGGAAGGGTGTCCATGCCAGCTGAGGGGCAACAGAAGGATGAGGTGGGCAATTTGTGTGTGAAACTGTGTACATGCCTCATAGAGTGTGTGTGTGTGTGTGTGTGTGTGTGTGTGTGTGTGTGTGTGTGTGTGTGTGTGTCCATGTCTGCTTGTGTTACCTTGAACATGGGCCTGACGTGCTCCAGATGTGTGGCGCTGGTGAAGGGAGCCTGGACGTGGCTGACGGCCTCCATCAGAGCTTTGGCTGTCTTGGCCATCTGCTCCATCTCCACGTTGTACAGCAGACGCCTCTGCTTCTCGCTGGCCACACCTGAGCGAGAATCAACACCAGCGCCATGAACACACACACACACACACACACACACACACACACACACACACACAGATTTTTACAGCAGCCAAACAAACAGTGCAGTTTTTCTCTTAACAAGCTCTGCAAAGTGTCAAAAGGAAGCTGAACTATCTAGAGACAAAATGTGTCGGTAAAATTTTCCGCAGCTCATCAAGTCTTTTTCACAGAACAATTGATGACAAATGTGAACAAGCTGATGCACTGTCTGCTGTAGATTTTCATTACGCATCGAAAACAGTTCCAGCAGTGCGTATAACTCTTCCATCAAATGTGTTATTGTAATTTCTTTGCTCGTTTTAATTGCTGTGCGCTCATAGTCTAGTCCTGTATGACCTTATCTGAAGATGACTCACAAGCACCGACTTTTATTGACCAATCAGCAGTAAAATCTAATCAGTTTTTATCTGACACGTCGCTGATGGCTGCAAGTCTCATTCTAAATCATTACAGCAACAAAGATATCAGGCAAACGGCTCTGGATAATAGCTGGAATCTTTAGCCTTTATTACATCTTTGAGACATCCCGTAGTTGTGAGACTCACTGTGCTTGTTGGATTTCATGGTGAGCTCTTTCGTCTCCTTCATGGCAATCTTCTTCCCCGCAATCTCATCGTAGATGGCTGACAGATATTCCTCAGGTAGGTCTTTGCTGTCGTTGATGCCACGGTTCATCTTGATGTATTGCTCTTTTGTCATTTTGTTTTTCACCTTTGCAGACAACAACAAGGATACGGGTCAAAAGCTGCTTATGCAATCCCTGTGATTTATGTTGCACTGATATCGGAGGGAATGACTGCTGTCAAAACACATTCCCAATGCCGCCTCACCGAGGTGGCGTGCTTACCTGTGGACTGTGAAGGTCTGTTGTCAACATAATGATCGAGTAGGCAAGGACGTATGCGGTGTCAGCACTGGCGAAGAGGGTTTGCCTGGAAAATTGAAGGGAAGAGGAGGGTAGGGAAAGACAAAATGCATATTAATATAACAGCATGTTGTATGTGGGCCATGCAAAATCCAGCAAGAGACATAAACTCACCCCTGATTGCATTCAAGATATCTTGCTGCAAATTTCTCCATGAGCCGGTCAATCTTCTGGGCCTCTCCAGGGAGCCGAAAGCCCTCCAGGAACATCCTTAGCGCAGAAACAAAGTCTTTGCCCTGGAAGTCCATTTGATCCACGTAGGCGTACATCACCTCTTTATTGAAACGGTCATTATCCCCGAGGAATTCTCCCACTTGAGTCTAAGAGAGACAGAGGCCAGTCCTATTTTAACATACTGCAATGTAACATACAAATTAGAACAAGACAGTCTAAAATCCTGCTAAAAGAACCTAAGGGTTGTGCTGTTTCTTACACCCCATGTGTCCAATTTGGTTTGAACCGACTTAGAGCTCGACACTCAGTAGCATGGCTATGAACTGTTCTTCAACTAGCGTTTCTCTCGTCATAAGAGGGAAAAGCAGAGTGAGAAAATTGATTTCAACACTTTTAAAGAGCAGCTTATTTGTCTGACTGTCTTTTCACCACTTACACTTTCCACTAGAAGCTAATAAGAACTACTGCCCGACTATCCAGTCCAGTGTGGATTAGATAAATGCATGTTAGACGTTCATAGTTATCCACTCTGTTTGCTGCTGCTGTGGTGCCACTGCATCGAAGGGCCCTTGTTTTCTAACCAGATGTTATGAATGCTCTTTAATGCTGATTACCGCTGTGCACAGACACCCTCGAGGCCGTCCAATCAAGGCAGAGTGTGCTCCTCATTAGAGTTAACATTTGCGCTGCTTATAGGACTCCGGATTAGAGTGGCTGGGTGGCTGTTTAATGCTAGTGGACGGGCATTAGATTATTGTGTGGCTTCTGTGTGGTTTGGCTAGCTGATACACAAGGCAAAAAGTGCAGAGCTGGACTGGCTATTTGTTTATTTGCCAAGCTTTTTGCTGCTAGACACTTATTTCCTTTAAGAAGACTCCACAAACAAACCCAATACAGGTGCTGGAGTTGTCTATTGTCCATTAGGGCAAGTGCAGATTACAAGACTTTTGCCACAATTTGCCTGTCCCAGACAAATTTCTTAGATCTGAGACAAATACTCTCAAGTCGGCACCAAAGGTGGAGGTGGCGTTCATATGAATGATGTCTCACTAGAATACTGAGATAAATGCAGCAACAAAACGTCAAGAGTTTAGCTGAGCCTTTAATGATTTTAAAATTATTTGAATGTCAAGCTCAAACTCAAGTTTATCACAAGCAATCACAGTGAGGACATTTAACATAATTTTTCTCATAATTCTTTCAAAGAATCTGTTTTTTATGACTTTATAGTTAACTGTGTGGCTATGTCTGATGTCACTGAGATTTCTGTATAAAGGTTCAATTATGTTTCTTTTCTCCTCCACAACCTACTTTGTGGCTTGTGTAAATCCCATCTGTGCTATTTCTACACCAGTTTTCTGTTTGAAACATACAACACATGGTTTTGGGGTAGAACGCACACAAAAACTGCCGCAATCCGCCTCACAGTGATGTCTTGCGTGTTTTCGTCGAATATCACAATTATTTGATCCACTCTTGGATTTCTCCAAGTGGAATAATGTTGTAATCAGTACACCTCGTCTGAAATCAGTTGTGTAGTTTGTGCACCCTCACTTGTTGTGAGAGCAGCACAGCAATTCTGATTTTGAGGGACTTGCACTCTGTGCTTGGCTTTAGCTGAGAAATTGAAAGAAAACAGAGTGACTTACCGAATCAAGCCTCTCTTCCTGGTGCAAGAACTGAGCAAGATCCTCTGGGGTTGTACCCAGCATGCCTTGCTCTTGAAGGTACTGGATTCCTCTCTTTGGTTTCTTGTTGAACCTGTGTAGATTCCAGAGACACAGATCATGCTGTAGCTGACGCAGTATCACAGTATCAACAAACTAAATTGAAAAATTAAAGTGCGTGCAGCAAAACTTACAGGTCAATGCCTTGCTCGATGATCTCCTTTTGCTGTTTGAGGACCTCAAACTGCTCTGGGTTGTCAGTACCTGACATCTGGGTGCTGTAGCTGCCGATGCCAGATGAGGCCGTGGAGTCCAGGGAGTTAATGCTCCCATAGCGGTTTATGGTCTCCGGGGCCTTGGTCTCTGTGCTCTCCTGCTCTGATGGTTTCTCTTGGCCTGAAGAGAAAAAAACACGAGATAAGATAGCCCAGAAGGGATGAGAATTTCTATTGTTACTGTGTGAAGCAACCGCCTGAAACCATCACAAAGGTGAGTTTTTAATTGAAAGTCTCTCATTGGCACAAACTCAGCCAGGAGGCTTAAAAAGTGAACTAACTTAAAGCTAGTACTGCAGGAGAGGGACTTCAGTAATTGAAAGGGGAAACTGCAACACAGAACAGAATGACCCTGAGGCCTTCTTAATGATTGCTGTTTGAAGGGAGGGTATGCACACTGGCGTTACTCACATGCACACGAGACCACAGCGTAACAAGCTCCAGAAAACACACACACAGAGCAGTTGCAAGGCAGGGTAGGAGGGGAGGATGATATAAAAAGGTAGGTTATCTAAAAAGCTCCAGGCAATCAAAGAGGAAGCAGCCAGAACTTGAGGTGTTTTTTAAGCCTGCTGAGACGAGCTCAGGGATCTGCTGCTGGAGCTGGAGTCCACCCCTGTAACCCTGTGCTGGGGCCAGGCGTCTGATTACCCATCGGAAACTCTTTAAAACATTCAGGACAGTGTAATGTGAGCTGGCAGTGTGCTTCCCATTCTTAGGCGTAGAGAGTAGAGAGAAGAGGGTGGAGGGATACAGAGGGTGGAGGGATACAGAGGTTGGAGGGGAAAATGAGCTCAAACTGTACTGGGGATGTTTTCATAAGATTAACAAGCAGCATTTTTACCCATCTAGTTAGTTTAAGTAAATCTGTACATGGTTTTGGCTACAATCTATGAGGTGTAAGTGGGTAACGGGAAACCCTACAAACAACAGAGGTTATATTATGCAAGACTAGTACAAAATCATCTAAAGCTACAGACACAACAGGCTTAAAACAAATAACTCCCATCACAGCAACACGTTCTAGCAAACATTCTGTACTGTTCTACCATTACCTGCTCTTGCTTTGAAGTCAAACAAAAAGGGGAGAAAATGACACAAGGGACAATTGAAAGACTGAAGGTGATATATTGTACTTTGTATTCACAAATCATATTGCACTTCCATTGTACGAGGAAGAAAATAGTCGTCTTCTGAAAGCCCCAACAGCCAGCAGGGCGAATTTAACTTCCAAAATTCTAATTCTGACCTATGAGCTCCTGCTAGACTACTAATGAGTTGCCCTAAGTTTTGGCAAGATGATGTCCCTGCGAGTGAACACAATTGCCTCAGCTGGTTAGCCTTGACAGCTTAGCCCGAGGCTAGCCTGTGGATAGTCCCAGGGACTTGTGGGATATCTTTCCAGCCCTTTCACAAAGTTGCACTTGCTCCTTAGTTTGAGCTCCTCCTTTGGAAAACAACAGAAATCCTCTGGCGTGCAGAAGACCCAAGGGCCAGTCTCACACACAGGATATGCTCTGTATGTTCTAGATGGGCGTTTCATCACGGCTCCGCTTCGTACCGTTTTAGACTAACCCTCCTGGATTAGCCTGTCTGCGCTGGCCCTATGGGCATTATCTCACTGCCTCCTCTGGCTGGAGCTGAGCCCGCTTTCCTTCTCAGAGCAGTAGCTTCCCCTGATGAATGCCAACTGTCAGTCCTACAACTGATTGCAGCCGAGCTGATGGATGTGAGCTTTACCACTAACCCCAGTTAACCTCAATGATGAATTGCTGCCCGAACCCGGGCTGATCAGGGGAAAAGACTAGTTATAACCTTTGCAGTCTCATCTCTCTGACACACATTTTACAGAGCACAGCATTTTACAAAGTTCAATTCTCCACAGACTTTTGAGGAAAAACAAACAATCTGGATTTTCACGGGCAAAACCAACAAAGCATAGCAGACACACAAACAATTCCAGCATGTACCATCTGTATTCAAGCTGAAAACATACATTCAAACCACTTCTAATCACATGATAAAATAAAATTAAATACAGCGATATGCATCACTGTATTTAATCTAATCAAACCCTCTTCAAGAATGACTTAAGTGTTTTTAGTTCCTCTTATATTGACTTAGACTAAAAGACAAACATGAATTCTGCCACTTCTGTGTCTAAAGACTACATATTTAGTCAGTGTGTAGAATTAGAATGAGCAGAAAGGTCATTTCATATTGTACTCATCAGTTCAGGTTTGATAGCTGCCAGACAGTCTTGATAAATAACATTAATGTTCAGTGGATCACCATCTTACCAAGACTGGTCTGGGAGTTGGGGTTGACGTACTGGTCTTTACTCCATTCTACCATACATTTCAGGATGGATACTAGACATTCAAGGCCTTTCTTTCTCAGGGTCAGCTCCTAGAGAGGGACACAAAAGACAGAACATTTTAAATAACGGTTATAACGTAATAAATATTGAAATAAGAGTAATACCAAATAAAGCAAAACAGAGAGAGAAAAAAACATCACCTGTAGGGGTGTTGTGCCCAGCTCGTGGCCTCCACGACCCTGCGCAATTTTGGAGAGGTCGTTGACCAGCCGCTCAAATATGTTAGCAGCATTCAAGTCACAATCATAGTTCACGTAGATGTCCACCACGCTCTGAGCATCTGAGAGAGACAGATGGAGTTTGTCAGCGAGAATGTATTAAACAAATACAGACTGTGTACACTACTTTTATGGAGTCTGAAGCAAGCACCTAAATAATTGTATCCTTTGTAAGAGGTTAATTATAATCATTAAATTCATTCAAACGTTTAAAAAGTTCACAATGTGATTAATCACTTTTAGCTGACAAGTACTTTGCAAAACATCAGGTTTATGTGTACCAGAAGCTTCTCTCCTAAGCCTCCATTGTTTTTTTATTATAATAGTACCAATATTTATTAATTACACATAAAGAATGTTAAAATGGCCAGTTTCCTTTAGCAAAATGAAAACAGAGACACAAACCTGCGCATATTCTAGTGAGGGTCTGTATGACCATCCACTTGTGGTCGTAGGAGCTGGTGGACGTCTCAAGAATGTACAGGAAAATCTCCTTGAAGAACACCTGCAGACAAAGTCCATTGTGTCAGTGAGAAACACCGCCTGCATGACCAACACAACACTATATTCTCCACGCGCCCACATGAGTTTCCTTCAGTAGACACGGCAAATGTAAGCAGGTGGTCATGCATTAGAAACTTTGAACCAACTCAAACAGAAATATAAACTGCAGGCAGGACAATTGGACCGAGGTGGAAGAATGTTACAGCACTCTGTGAGAAACTACACCTCCCATACACATCATGTGCATCAGCTGCCTGCTGCACTGAGAAATGGTATCAGTGTCAATAGAAGGATATACTGTGTGTGGTGTTCTTCAACACGGAAAGAGACTGAAAAGAACAAAACCACCGTGTCTATTTCATTTAATTATGGTAAAGCAGGTGAATATAAATCTATAACATGTTGTGAAAGGAGTACACAGTAGAAACTGAGAATTTCCCAGTGCTGCTTTTGTAATATGTAATCTGTTGCAATTCATATTTTTGCACCCTCCTTCCCTCAATCTTCCACTTTAAGTCATTCATTTCTTGTGTTACCCAGAAAGACTGTCAGCTGCTGAAGAAGGTGTGAAACTAAGGAATGGTGGGTGGATATATAAATATAGCTACTGTACTTAGCCAACAAGTTCATCAGGTTTTCCCTGCATATATGAATCAAAATAGAGCTGAGAAAACACCCCCCACAAAACACCACATGGAGAGCACGCTGCTGAAGAATGAGAGCAGCAGGTAACAGTTGTCAGAAAGCAAGTGTGTGTGTGTGGACGGCCTACATGGCGTCACATTAACAGCTTTCCAGTGACAATATCTAATTATTGTGAAGCAGCTGCAGAAAGTGTTGTTCAAAAACTACATTAGGTGTTCAGAGTAGCCTGAAAAGATATCTCTGTCATTACCTTTACACTTTAAGTCTGAGAAGCTGGCAACAAAACCTGAAATGCTCTTGATAAGCACGAGATGCGGCAGTGAATATGTTACCTCGATTTGCATCTTGAGGTGCGTCTTGAAGTGGGAGAGCAGAGTGAGGAAAATGGAGAGTGAGAGCTCGAAGACCTCAGGCACGGAGGAGACACCGTTCTTGGACAGGGCCACACACAGGTACTGCTTGATGGCGTTGATGAACATCTCGTTAGTCTTGAAGATGGGCCCGGCGTTCTGCAGGATGGACAGAAGCAGCTGGAGGGACAGGACCTTTGATCGCAGCTCATGGGACCTGAGGCAGGGGGAGAGAAGAGGAGGAAGTTTGTGTAAAGTCGGGGAAAGGTTGTGGTAGAATGCAAAAAATTATAGTATGTTGACATCTAAAAAGTAAAAGAAACAGTAGAATATTAGAAGAATATTAAAACCGCTTTAAGAGAGGAAAGACTGACTGAGTTTGTGCGTATTTTTGTGTGTTAGTGCAGATCCATGTCTGCATCTTTAGCTCTTATACTGTACTAAGTACCCTAATACTTTCAGAATGAAGATGGCTCCTGCATAAAACAACTTGAGGGATTTTTTTCCAGCCATCTGCTCAAGACTCTGGAAACACATTGTTCAATCTGATGAGCATTAACATTTCAAAGATATAATACATTCAGCGATAAAAAAGAAAAAAGTCTCACAAAAGTACTTATGGGCAAATTATCCGTCCTTCAAGCAAAGTTACACCTCAAAGAAACAGCAGCGTAATGCACGCTGAGACCACATCATACTGTATCTCTCCATCTGAGAGTTCAAATCTTCAGCAGCCATCAAAGAGATGCAACTAAATCAAAGCCCCAGCCTGTCTGAACTGTTTATCTGCAGCAGCAGGACAGAAAAACTGGAGCTCAAAAAAAACATACTTTCAGCTACTTTATATGCTGAGATTGGCTGCTTCTCTGCAATGTCTTCCATCTCTGGCGAGCAGACAAAGTAGGATTCATGTGGCACAACCAAAATGTGTCACTACGTCTTCTGCAAGTGTCCAAAAATATGGACTTTTTTTCTCCCCCAAAAGGGCTACTTACATAGCGTACATATTCATTCTCATGGTAAAATGTCTATAGAGCCAGAAAAACAAAAGAGAAAGAGAAAAAAATGATTATTGGTAATATATATCAACAGTTTATGAGATGCTGTTAAAAGTAAAATATAAAAATGTATATTATTGTAATTTATACATTAAGTAATGGTAACAGGATGCACAGATAAATATAAAAAGTGTTGTATAAAAGACTACATTACCCATAATTCTACAGACCAGGAAGGAGGACACTGAGTTCATTCAAACTTTTTGACATGTCTCACTTCATTTCATATCATTTTGAACCACAGTAATTTAACTAAATAGAGTACGCTAAAAACTACACAGTAATAATTTGCAGTCTGATGTGGCCCTGGCAAAGAGGATGTATCCATATTTAATACATATACAACTTTTATACCTGTTTGGATTTGAGTGCGTGAATCAACCCTTAATGTAAAAATCTAATTGACACCGGAGGACATTTTTGTACTATAAATCACCATAGATGTCACATAACAGGCACATAATAATCCCCCCCTTGAGACCAGATGTGTACACTTTGATCCACCATGAAGATACAACGTATTTTCTGATAATTAATTGATATTTTTGATAAGTTTTTCAGCCTGTGTGATGTGTTGTACATGTGTGACAGAGAGTGAAACGTCACGCAGAGCAGCCTTGTAAGGAGGGTAAAAAGGTTTCTTTCTGGCGGTGACATGGCCTTCATCAGACACACAAACTCACACTGCTCTCTTGCATTTCCACCACATTCATTTCTGAACACCATTCAAGAACGGACCGAGCTTACATTTTGCCAACAGACATAAAAAATTTAAAAGATTAGATAAATAAAAAAGTAAACAAACAAATATCAAAGTCACCCCACAGCACAGATACTGTGTGAATAGAGTTATACACAGAAATCAGATGCAGGAAATCCTGTTTCACAAAAGCTGCTGCTATCAGGACAAGCCAATAGGATGCCTCTATTTTGGCAAAGCAGAGCGTGGCCAGAAGTAATACTGAATGATGGCAAAATCTGATTATTTTTCCACTTTCTGGTGCTTTGAAAAAGTAAACGGTTAAAAAGGGATTCTGTGCTTCATGAAACCAGGAAGTGAATCAGAGAATGCTGAGCGATGTCTCATTGTCTCCTTCATCACCATTTATTAAAACACTACTGTTCTCACTGGAGCAATCCTCATTTTAAACCATGACTCACATCTATTCTTACATCCAACACACTCACACAGGATAATAACCCAGGCAATACAGGGGCGGGTTTCACAGCGGCTTGACTAACTGTAGAACACATTACTGCTCTCAAAAGTCCAACATGACCTTCAACTACTGACATGTTTAGGAACAAAAGCTGGAAAATATCTAAATGACAGAGAACAAATTCTCAAACAAGTCTGTGAATGAGCACATCTTAAATGGTGATTACAAGTTACTGACACAAATGATGTGCATTATTATGTTTCCTCCACTATGAACTGGGTTATGTGGCAGTACCATGAAGTGGAAGTTCTGCTCATCAGGTGTAAAGGTCCGCGCTATTGGCAAGTAAAGCAGCAATGTTTAAAGGAAGGGTTAACATCTGGCGGTAAAGGTTTGTTTAAAGTTGAAAGAGTTATGGCTAAGGTTTGGTACAGCCTTTGTATAGGTAAGAGCCATTTTTCCCCCTAACCATTACAAATGTAGAATTCACTCATAAATTATTCTTTGTACAACATGAATCCATGTTGTTGGAAATGAAAGCAAGGTAAATGTATACAACTATTCACTACCTTAACCAAACACTATCACTCGTGTTATTTCTGTCAGACGACAGCTTGTTTCTTCTTTCACTGTGTCAAAGTATATTTCTCTCACTTTTTGTGCACAACACACAGACCAAGCTTTCAGATGAGCTGAAATACTAAACACAAATGACCAAGAAAATACTACTGTAATCCCATTCTTGCAGACTAAATGTAGTTCTTACTTCGGATCAGGTGGTCCATCTGACAAGGGCTTCATTGACAGCTTGCAGAGGGAGCGAAAGACAAGGAAGGCATCTTTCTGGAGGATGTGGGAAAACTTTGCCCCTGGCGGCTGGCCAGGCGCTGCTCCTGATTCCTATGGAGCAACAAAAACAGTCAAATCAGTGTGCAGAGTTAGCAACATCTCCGTTCACTGAATCTCACATCCTCCAGCCAACTAAACATAAAAAGTGTATGATTATACGCTTCCAGGCCTATTAGATTTGTTTAACCTTGATTAGTGATTAATAGTCCTCACAGTCCAAGTGTGGACCTGATCATTGTCCTCTGACTCTCAGCCAGTACAGCTAAGGAGAAGGGGTGAACTCCAGCAAACAATCATAAGGCATAAATACAAAGCATATTAAAGAAATGAGTCTGCTGTTTCTCTCTTAAATTAACCAGCAGATCTTACTTTGACTTAAACTAATAACAAAAATGTAAGGCGCTATTAATCTGTAGCATGCTTTGTTTCCACAACTCTGCTCCATCCTTCACCTGAGTGTCATTGGACGAGACAGACAGTCTGTCATCAGGCAGCGAGGGGGTGAAGCTGGCAGAAATGGGTGTGCCGGGGATGCCGTTGGCATGGACGTGCTCGCTGTCGCTACCCAAGGTGCCCTCGTCCTCCAGGGAGCTCTGGGTCCCCTCTGTCGCCGCCTCGGCCGGCTCCGACTCCGCCGGCTCGCCCTCAACACCAGTCTCCTTGGTGTCAGAGCAAAGGTTTGCGGGGTCCAAGCAGTTCCCTGTGGTGATGACGGAGAAGGGAGATCTCTAGTGTCAATATGAAGTTACTTACTAACACCTTGAAACATCCTCCGCTAGGACTACTTGTTTTATGGCCGATGCTTTCTGTCAGATCTTAATCCGGAGTTTGACATGACGTTCCGGTCAAGTACAAAGAGACAGAGAGTTTCAGATCGAGAGATGATACTAGAGTGCATTTCTGCTCAGTGTTCCTCCCGACCATTAAAGCCTGTTTGTCAAATTGCTGCTCAAGGGGTAAAAGTGTATTCTGAAGGAAGGGGAGGAAGCCAAAGCACTATTCTTTTGTGTGTACAAGTTTATAAAGCTTGTTTTGCAGCTACAGAAAAATAAAGCCTTTTTATTTTTTATTTTTGCACACAAAGACAGAGCATCTGTCAGCATCTAAAGGAACTTCAGGGAGCTTGACCTGACCTAAAATTACAGTGTAGCTTCCCCGGAACTAAGGCTGTTATTTCTTAACAGAGGGCCGGGTTTAGAGACTTTTGCGTCTCCTTTCAGACACGTTTTGTACCCAGAGAGGTGCTTGTTATTTATCAAACAAAAGGCACCAGCCTGGAGGCACAGTTTGCTTGTCACTTGTTTGCTGAGGTGCAGCTTGTATAATCAGTAAAGTGCACCTCTCTCCTTTTTTTCTATATGCATTTAAGAAAGGAAAGTGCAAATAACAGGAGGAGAAATTATACGTGTGGCAGATTCCACGGCTGAGCTGCATTCTGCTAGATCGCTAAATTTGTATGGGTCAGTTTTGCATAACATTTTGCACAGGTATTTGGTGGGGAAGTGCGTATTCTACAGAAATGTCAAAGACAGCAGACAACAGCAAACTGAAAAGGGCTCATAGGAGCTGCCCGGAACAAAGAGCAGAGGGGTGTTTGTGGATGAAGTACTTGAACTTGCTGCTCATTGAGCTGCTAATGCACCCTGACAAACACACACACTTGACAGTTACTTTAAGGTGGGCTGTACAAGTAATCCCTTCTTTTGAGCTTGTGTTTTTATTTCCTTTAAAATCAGTTGAATGACTCCTACATTAGTTTTAGAAATGTGTATATAAATGAAGGTAATTATGATTTTAGGACACTCTCAGAGCATAATTAGGCATTTTCATATAGTATATACATTTTTTACACATATCTCACCTCCTGCAACAGTATTGACCACATCCTGCAGAATACTCTGGACGATTTCCTGGGCTTTCTCCTCATAGTTTGGGGTCTCCTCGTCCTCCTCCTCCTCCTCACCTGCCTCTGGATGCTGCTGGGCTGCTGCATCTGAACACACACAGTTTAAGAAACACAGACACTCTTTTTCTCTTTGTTGACTAAAAGGTGCAATCAACACATCCGTTCTGCTATAAGCATAGTGCTTTCTGGGCCAGCAAGCATAACGTCGCAATGTGATTGACAGGCTATTTTTAATCCCGCTGTTCATATTCTACACCAGCGCCCTCCGTGAAGAAGCCATTGTACTGCTGAATGTGGTATCAAATGATTTCAACAGCAAACACTGGTTCTGGCTGCTTTCTTTTCTTTGAATGAAATTGCACAAAATGTCAAGAGTGAGGCTTTGATCGTGCATATTCAGGGTGTTTATAGTCACTCTAGATGTTTTCACCAGCAAACATAGCAGCCTAAAATGTAGATACAGCTGAAGAGATATGAAATGTTTAGAATATGTGATCTTAAACATTTCTGTGTTCATCAAGTGTGCATGGAGCCCTAATTAGTTTAAAGTCACAATTAAACAGCATTTTAGCTTCTGAATATTGACATTTTTTACTTGTTAACACAGGATATTAGGGCAGAAGATACATGTGGAGGGTCAATTCAAAATTGCAAACCATCATTATCAGAGAGACATTAAAAATTTGACGTGGTAGTATTTTTGTCTTTGTTGGTAGACAAAAGGAAACTCAGGATACAGAATAAAAACATACAGAATAATAAAATCAATCACTGTAAGCAGCCTTACTCTGTGCTGCTGCGGTGGCTTGATCTGCCTCAGTCTGTTCATTTTCAGTCACGCAGAAGTCAGAACCATTTTCTGGATCTGGGCTCTCATAGACCGGCCCCTGCTCCTCCTGCTCCCCAGAAACAGACCTGCTGCTGCCCTCGGGGGCAGGTGTCGAGGGGGTGGACGGGGTGGATGGGACGGTGATGCTTGGAGTTGAAGGGGTGACGGGCCCGTTGGCCTCCTGGGTCGGACCCTTGGCCGGCGGGTGAGACTGGAGCTGGGGGGAGTCTGGCTCGGTGTGCTGCGTGACCGGGGAGTGCTGCCGGTGACGCTCTCTCTCCAGCTGCTTTGCTTCCTGCAGCTGTGAGGGGGTGGGACACACACACACACACATGCACACGAAAAAAACAACAAAAAAAAACAACACAGAGACAATACACACAAAGAACAGCAAAAGCATTCAAAGAACAGGCACATGCAACACACACATACCAACACACAGAGAAAGACAGGTTAAGACAAGATTAAACAACCTGTCTAGATTCCCTGAGGGCTCACTGAACCCAAAGCAGAGTCACTTCCAGATATCAAAGCAAAAGACAACGCTTCTTAGATTGTCCTTCAAGATTTTTTTTAACATCTAGAGTGTGTCAGCATATGTTAGATGTGCGTTCGTATGGAAATGTATACGAAAACGCACTCACTGAGAAGTAGGACATGCTACTAAAACAGCGATGAGACAAACTTTGTGGAATCGAATCATGCTGGCTCGTGTGAACTGGCTCTATTTTAGTCCGCTGGTGGCAGAAGGTATTTCTGATGGAAAATGGCTCATACAGCCGTGTCCTGGCTGATGCGTCATGGCTGACATGTGTTACCACTGCTCTGATATGGAGAACTGGAAAGTGTTGCTATGCTTTAGCTTGGTAGGTCAACTCATGAGCTAAAAGTGGGTCGCAAGATATTTGCACACGGCTGTGGCCTAAAGAATATGGGATGTTAGTGAATATTGTGTTACGTCAGATAATAGATTGCTTCATAGCAGAGGTAAAGTTTGGTTTTGAGCAGAGTAAAGCTATCTCTACTGCTGATTTTAGAGGGAAGAAGTACTTATACGCACAGTTACACACTTCACTATTTCATAGCACACACCAATACAAGTTCCAAAAAGAGAGCAAACAATTACAAGCAGTGGAAGTTCTCTCAGCCAAGCTAAATTAACAACAGCCCATGGTGCATTTTCAATCCAAGTGCATTTGTAGATTTGTCGGGCATAAATGTTATAAAATAAATAAATTATAGACTTGTGACTCGAAGAGGGAAAAGCACAGTAACTAAAGAGAGACATGGGTTACAGATGGAAATATAAACAGCGTGACACATTTACAAAACAGTGGTGATAGATGGTGATCCTTCTATCTACAGCAGACTAGCTTTTCAATTAATAACTGTAATTAACAGCATAAATCTGCCAAGTGCAGAGACACACTGAGGGCAAATAAGAATTTGTTTCAGTGAAGTACTCATTTCCATTTCTAGCCGCAATTAACAATTATGCAATCTGTTTTATGCTGTTTCTTCACAGGAAGTTTTTTTTCCTACCAAAAACTGCATCTCACATCTCTTACATACACAAACTCCTTTTATTAAACCCATTTCGTCTTGTTTTTAAAACTGCCCGACTCTAATTAAATGAGCCTGCTGCTATTGTCACATTTAAATGTAAGCAACTCAATTCAATGACACAGCATTCTGAATGAAACAATTAGTATTGAATATGAGCAACAGTAACAAGGCCAGACAACGCACCTCGGCTGGAGGGGACAGGCGAGGCGGCGCAAACAAACTAAGCTCATTATTTAAATGCCACCTCAGTTGGATAGTGAAGGCTGAGTCTGTGTGAGAGTGAGCGAGACAAACACTGTGCGTGCGTGTGTGTGCGTGTGTGATCATACCATGCTGAGCTGCAGTCAGGAGGATACATCTACACACGAACACAGAAAGTGTATCTCTCTGTGCAGCAGCACAACACTATGCAGGCAGTGACAACACAACAATAGGCCTCTGCCTCAAAGTCTGCCTTGTCTCTCTATCTCTACCCCTGACTGCTGCTTTATATTTCTCCATCTGTGTCTGACTCAATACCAGTCGCTCATTGTTCTAAAAGAACTATATTAGGCCTTTGGAGAAATTAAACATAAAAAAAAGCTGTAAGGAACGAGACAGGCGTAGCTGACCTGCCATAAAACATTTACCACATCCAGGTGTGAATGTAAACTATAATGTAAATTGGTGCAGGAAAGCGAGATGATTTGTAGGCAAGTCAAGAAAAGCCACGGCAAGCATATGGTGAGTACATAGCATACCTGCTCCTATGCAGTGTAGGAGCAAAGGAAGAGAACGGATGAGTGCATGAATGGATGAGGAAAAAGCTTAATGCGCAAACACAGATACACAGAAGAAGAAGATTAAGAGTTCTGATCAGGCAAGTCACGGCAGTCCTGCACGCTTTACCTGGCGGTCACGCTTTCTGGAGGCCAGAGACCAAGATAGCTTGTGATTTGTAAGCTATGTGTCCAAAAGGAAGGGAGGGAAGCAGGTGAGGGGGGGGAAAGTGTCATTCAAAAAGAAAAAGATGACATTAGAGCAAGCTTTTTTTTTTGAAGGCAACACCTAAAATGTCCCTCTGGACACAAAGCAAACAGTAGACTTAATTATTTCAGGAACAGGTGGTTTGAGTAAACCATCAAGCAGAAAGCTTTCCCACACAATATAATGTCTTTCATTATATTACAATCCAATTTGACTCCATGCCAAAACACTTTTACATACTGATAATTTGTTGCAGCATTTTTAAACTGGAACTTGGCAGATTTGAGTCTAAAATTGTTTGTTTGATCCTGAAAGCAGCGACATTGGCTTTTGTTTAGTGTCGAATTTCATCAGAGAATGGCTCAATTGAGGAGTTGCTCTCTCTCTCACTTTTGTGCGACTTTCTACATAAACAAGCATTCTGTGTTATAAGTGAATGTTTCCAGAGGGTTGGACATACTGCTTGGTTCTCCATGCGTGCAAAGATGACGTTGAGCATCTGCGTGAGCGTCGCCTTGGCTGTGGTCTGGTTGATGAGGTTCTTGCTGGCCAGGTAGATGTTGTAACACGTGCGGACGGCCTGCAGCACAGTGCCCTCGTGGATTTCTATGTGCTGGGAGGTCACCGCCGTCAACAGAGCCTGGAAGACGGAGCAAAGAAAGGGAAGACAGGAGGGGTTCAAAGAGGCAGAGGCGGTTCAAGATGAACATCAAACTAATACTTGTGTGAATTATTAACTCATAGATCATACATTTGAGGGGAAAATTTCAAGTTATAGAACAGACAGATATTTTTGAAGATACGTTTCTTTGAGGAAATAAAATTAAAGGGTATTATTAAAGGAATTAAAGCGTTCTAAAGTTGGCTAGGTATCTGTGTAATGAACTGCGATGTTTCAGAAGACGAGGACAGCAGCACACCTTAATAATCTGCAGCTGCACGCCCTCATCAGTCTGCGGCCCTTGGAAACAAGCGCAGATGGTCTCGATGATCCTGTCGATGAGCTTCTTGCCCGGGGCCGTGTTGTCTGGGGCGCTGCCTGTCAGGTGGCCGTACGCTATCAGCTTCTACAAGGCGGATATATATGCAAACACGCACGCAAACACACAGCCGCGCACACATACAAAGACAACTTGTGATGCATGAGAATAAGACCTGCTAGCCTTTATAGTCATGACAATTTCTGCACAATGACTGTATTGAAAATACAGTTGTCTCTCAACATGACTTGGCTGAGGTAGGCATAAGATCTTAAAGGATATTGCAAATGAAAAACCAACCATACAGTGGACTGCCATATAGGAACACTCATGCAAACATTTGGGGGTCTGCAGTCCGACTTGTCCTGCCACTGACCTGTAAACAGTCGAGTGAGGTGATGACGATGCGGGGACATTTGGACTGACATGCCAGCTCAAACGGCAAGAAGTACTTGTCGGCTTCAATGAAGTTGGTCTTTGATTTGATTGGCGGTAAAGTGCTGGAACCCGATTTGCCGTCTCCACTGGGCGGACTGGGAAGGAACAATACAAAAAAAAGAGAGAGAGATAGAGACTGTGAGATAAATACAGTGATCACACGGTCCAGTCTGTCAACTGGAGTCACAAAAATGAGTCTGACACACTCACACTTCCCTTGACATCCACGCATGACTAACAGAGCATGAAAAAGTGAGCGCAAAGAATGGCATGTTTCACTGTACAGAACAACCTCTTCTCACACACAGCTGTAACAGGACATTAAACATGCTAAACCTAAAAACGTCTTTCCCTGCATCCTGTTCCTCAGGGAAAATGCAGAGTAACTGAAAAAATCTTTATTACACAGAATTTAACGTAGTGCCTGACTACTTCAGATTTTTCCCTTGATCTCTCTTAGGGAGGGGCACTAATCCCAGAGGTTTGTTATTCAGGGTCAGACTTTGCCATGTATTTGTGCTGACAAAGCATCTCCTGGCCTCCGACTAAATCTTAAATCAAATGATACAGCTAATTTTATTCTGAATTTTTAAAAGACCAGAGAAACAGACATAAAATATGGACCATTGCTTTCAGCAGCCATGTGTCTACAGCATCCCCAAGCACAGCCACCACACCCAGACTGCACTTGCAGGAATGAGAGAAGAACAGAGAAAGGGAGGGGAGGGAGCCAAAGCGGAAGGGAGGGAGAGAGGCACATAGAGAGGGAGGGGTTGCATTGTTTATGTCCTGGCAATGAAAAAGAATGACTTCAGCTCTTCTTAGAGGGACGACCTCACCGAGTATAGCAGGGGCACAATCATAGAGAGAAACAGGAGAAGAGAGGAAGGATGAAGTGCCTTGTAAAGTAAGGGAAGGGGGAGAAAATGTTATAAAGGGAGCTATTTGATAACAAAAGAGGAAACAGGCATCGAGTGGTGTGAATTAAAGAGGAATTAGAGAGAGATCAAGAGATCATAGAGAGACACAGAAGGAAGGAAGAGTGAGGAGCTTAGTAAAGAAAGGGAACAAAAATAGCACAAGAGATATCTGAAAACAAGAGGAAACAGGCACTGGGTAGCATGAATTAAAGAGGAATTAGAGAGAGAATAAGCTATGGTATAAATATGTAAACATAGCTATCTAGAAAAATGTGAATCTGTTTAATAGCCTTCTCAACAAAACCTTTTGGACAACAAGATCAAAGTGGAACTGTGATTCAGCATCCACTCCGCTGGCTCAGCTGTATGGTTTGACCCAGTCTCCATCTCTCTCAGCTATTGTTCTGTGTGTCTGCAGGGAGCTCCTCTCCTCCGGCTTATTCCTGGACTCCCTGCTTAATGTAAGCTGGCCAGCTCTCTCCCTTATAATCAGCCCAATGTCACACTTAGCCTGCTTATAAAACATAATATGGACATTAACTGGGTTTTAGTCAGACAGCAAGGTCTACATCTACTGTACGACTCCCTGGCGCTATCGTGGGGGGCTTCATTTGAAGCTAGCAGCATGTATTTTGTCATGGAAGGGAAGAGAGGTTTGTATGCCATTAAATCAATGCAATATCAATATCATGATATATGATTATATGTTGTCTGGTATATTACACATATCTTATATGTTAAGCTTGACAGTTCATCCTTGACCTTGGAAATAGCAGCTGACATAAGTCTAACCGTAACCCTGTCTCTACTCAAGGTCCACTTACTCTCTTAGTTGGGAGCGTTCAACTGTACTGTATCGCACTGTCTTCATCAGCGGTTGTCAAGTTTGCTCAGTGGAACTGTTGCGTGAATAGTTCATTTTGGGAAATATGCTCATTTGCTTTCCTCCTGAGAGTAAGATGAAAAGATCAATACCACCTGGAGTCTCCACTGGTTGCCTGGCAACCTCACGGTGACAAGACTCCATGAAGTTACTGCGCCAACATACAGTATAGTCCAGCACATAACGCAATGTGACCGTTTTACACTTCGGTTTTTGCATGGATTAAATAAACGAGATATAACTTGTTCATTACTGAGCTTTAGAGGTGGAAGCGGATTTCGTTACATTTGGACAGAGCCAGGCTAGCTGTTTACTACTGTATATATCGTTTCTCAATTGAATTTATAGAAAATCTATTATATCAAGATGTATATTTCTAAAGTGAAAGAAAATGACATAAACTGTGATAGATATTTCCCACTGCTACTGGTGAGATTTTAAAGATCTGGCCTCATATGCAACTATGCTACAGAATGAATGCACAAAGGGAAACCATTTAAATAGGACTGCTGGCTCACAAAAAAAATAGATTTGTATTCCTCGGTAGAACTGCGAGACTATTGCATCTATATAACATGAAAAATAGGTGAGAGTTGTAAAGTACCTGAGATGAATCCAAAAGCAGCAGCCTTTGTATGAGTTGGGTGTGGCTGCACATAGCTTGTACACTTATCTATCTTTGATCTAGAAGTCCTAACCTTAAGGGCAAAATTTGAATGAAGTTGATTACTGGTAACGTTAATTTGGAGAGAATGGAAAAGCTGGAGAGAAATAATGGGCAGTGAATATGGAGGACGGGAGGAGGGTGTGAGAGGGAAAACGGTGTGAGGGAAATAAAAATGAAACGGCAGCAGGAAGAAAGGATGGGGAAGAGGAGAGGTGGCACTCATGCTACATTTCATTACAAAGTCCACGTTACGAGCACGCCTAACGCGCACGCACACTCTCAAAAACACGTTCAGCATTAGGCAGGGGTTCGTGAAGAAAGCCATTAATGAGAAGGCAAGGGGCCAGGCAGAGAGACGCAAACAAAAACACACTAGAGGCGACGCGTGCGCGCGCGCACACACACACACACACACACACACACACGCTGTTCTAATCCCCTTTACTAGTCTGAACACAGGAGAAAGCTACAGAGGCTTGGAGTTGAGCCATGAATTTTACAGTGCCTGAGCATGCAGAGAGAGAGACAAAACCCATTAAATACCTTAGATTCCTTGTTGTGTTACGTAATTAATCAATTGCTTACCTTAATTTTTCCGATTCCTCTTTGATTTCCTCTGAAACAGAAAAAAACGAAAGGGAAGAGATGTTAAATTAGTCAAGTACGTCCCTTGGGAAATGTAAATTCTGCCGTATTTTACTCTGCTAATGATACCATGGGGAGTAGAGCACATATCAGGCCTGGCAGCACAGAGGATTCGAATTATTTATGAAGGGCTGTTTTTAGAGAATCTTCTCTAAAAACTCCTGAATGCACAATTTAACACTTACTGCACACTTAGAGTACATATAACTCCACATACCTGACACGTTTTGCACTCTAGATGCAAGAATAGTGAGTGAGTGAGTTCTCAGACACACTTGCATTAAAAAGTATTCAGACAGAAAAATGTGTGCCTGAATGTCATTGGGTCGTCATGGTGATGGTCTTGTTGACATCCCACCACTGAGCAGAAAGGAGCCTGGTTAATGTATTGCCCTCAGCTGCAGCCCAGCCCCAAAAATGTAATTATTATTCACTCTGCGCCATGTCTGTGAGCCAGGCCAACATTTGTGTTTATTTCACAGATCTCCAAGCATGAAAGCAGTTGTATGAACTTGCTGAGCACTGGCACAGAAGAGCAGGGGGAAAAAAATGACACACAGAGCGAGGGAGGAGAGAGAAAGAGACAGAAACAGAGCTAGAAAGCGCAAAAGTGAGGCCTAATAGAGATTAAAGGGGGTCTTCAGTGAGGAAGCGTTTTAAAACAGTGGCAATCGGCAGAGTCCTCACAGAATTGCACCAGCCTGTGATGGTTGGGAAAAACCCCAGTAATGCGATGACAGCCCAATTATTTCACTGCTGGAAGGCTAACAGTCCTTTCAAAGAAATCCACTTGGCGAGAATATTTAGCACTTAACACTTTGTGGAATTGAATTAAGGCTGGTTTCAACCGTGTTTTACTGTACTAACCATGAGGGAAAAAAGTCATGAGTAGAAGAAGCAAAGCCAAGTGACGTTTTTGATTGGGGACTGTCTGATGCTCATTTACACATCTGTGACATATTTGAAGTCACAATTGGCCTACAGGACTTGCGTAAATTATTTCTTGTATGCTCTGTATTTGACACGTGATGGATTCATGGATGCTTGACCTGAAACGCACTGCAGCTGCCACAACAGGACGCAGGGGCAGCTTTCAATCTGAAATGAATAGAAGTTCTGCCGGCTCAAGCCGACAGACTGATGCAGTCGCTGTGTATGAAGCATCAGATTTAACACACAAAAACAGAGAGATGAGAGACAGAAACACACAGACGGCGAGATGTAGAAGTGGATGTGCTGAGAGACACCAGGCACTGCTAATGAACTTGTATAATGATGACAACTTGCTCATATTGGCTTTGACCTGTTGGTTTTTTATTGTAGGGAACATTTTTGGAAAACCTCTCATTATATTGTGTTTGTTTTATGCGCTTTCCTCTTGAGCATACCTTCGCAGCTGTCACTGGAGATTATTTTTTAAATCTTACACTTAAAGCCTAGATTGTACGAAGAAGTTTTGGTTGCTAAGGGAGAGGTGTTGACTTAAACAGTAAGTGCCTATCAATTACTTTTACTGCTGCTTTTTGTCCTGACCAGACATTTATTATACCATATGACCTGTATCAAATACATTGCTCGAAGTTAGTTGTTATATCACTACAGCTGCAAAAACATTTCTTTATTATTGATTAATCTGTGACTTGCTTGTGATTAATCTATAAAATGTAAAAAAAACAAAAAAACAAACCCAAAAAGTCAAAATCAGAATAATCAGTTATCAGAATTGTTGTGGATTAATATTCTTTTGATCGACTAATCCATTAATCAGCACTAATTATCCCCAATGAAGAATACTGTATTATGATACTCGTGAATATTCATCCATATAATCCTCTCGCTCTGTGCATTCCCTTTAAACTCTGAGATTCTTGACAGCCAATCAGGTCCAGAGTTTCCAATATTTTAGCTCTCCCAGCCACCATTTCACATTAGCTGGAGTGCTGGACAAAGCCCAACATCATAGAGCTGGACCCAAGAGAAAAGTAGTGCAATATCACACTGCACTGCACTGCACGCTACAGTGAAAGAAAAAGTGTCTGTGTACGTCTGCTGCTCTGTAGTCCATAAAATAAAAGTTAGAGCTAGAGGATGTGTGAAATTACAAACTTGCACTGACCCTTGCTATTCTGCTTTTAATATTAGCTTCACGTCATATGATTTATGAAGCCCAGGGTTATCAGATTTATGCAAATACACACACACACACAAGTCAAACAAGGAGACAGGCAGGCGGGCACACAAGCAGACAGTTTGATGGGAGGGGTGGGGGTGGTCATATTGACTGTGTAAGTAACTGTCAGATAATTAGCTCGGTGTGTCAGGAGTGTGTTGATGAGGAATTGGCACCCCAGGATTTGAATAGTGAAACCATGGCAACGGTGGGTGGTGTTGCTGATGAGAAAGAACAGATATAGTGTAAAGTGCTGGATATTATTGGGACTGGGCAGACGCGAGCCGCAAATTAAAGCTGTGGAATCACGACTGATCTGCCAGCTACCGGTTTCAAAACAAACACACACAGTCGTACAGGGTAGACATATGCCAAAAGGCAGGCACAGCTGAGTGGGACTAAAACACACACAAAATAAACCAAATACTGCAAGCACAGTAGCCCAAGAATACTTTAAGGGAAGAAGAAAAGTAACAAGTTTAATTTAGCAGACAACTTAAATGAAACACTTAAAAACAAAGTCAATGAGTGCAAAGCTCTAAAGCTGCTCGAAAGCATAAAATATCTCCAAACTCCTCAAAAATCTCTGGTGTTCTGTGGTGTTCCAGTTAGCTGGGTTTTAAAAAAAAAAAAAAAAACGAAGTTGGATGAATACAAGCTTAGAATTTCTTCTACACAGGCTATCATGAGCCCAGAAATGGCAGCCTTTTGTCACTTATTAACCCGACCCCCTCCACCCCCTCCACCTCCCTCCCCCTCCCTCCCCCTCAGCTCTTCAGCAGTCATACTAAATACTTCTGACCTTGAAGACGCCGTGTTCTGTGCCCTGGTTTGTCCCAGGGCCCTGGCATAATCACAAGGAGAAACAACAACAGAAGCAGTGGTTCAGTGGAGTTGGTAAAAACCTCCTTCACACTGCTGTCACACAAGACGACAGTGATGCAGATGAACCCAAATGGCTCACCACTTTTCAATCTAATGAGTCCACATGAAAAAGACCAGGGGCCCATGAAGGGGGTTTTGTGAATCAACTAGTGAAACCTTGAAAAAGTGCAACTGAGACTTGAGAAACAGACTGCCACAAATCCCAAAATTGGTGTATACATTGCAAAAATGTCCGTCTCCACACATCCTTAATTCTCCCATTACGTCCTAAAAACGTATTTTCTAAGAAGTTGAAAGAATTTTGTGAAAATACCACTGTGAAAATAAAGCCAATCACTCCGCGTGTCTAAAGGGACTCAAAGAAACTCTCGAAACAAATTAATTTGTAATGGAAAAGCAATGTTAATGAGAATAAATTGCTATACTTAATACTGAATTACAGGCTTGACTTTGCTTTACCATCATTGCTGTGCTGATGCTTCAGTAGGTCAGAATAGGATTACTGGCCCTCAGGATGCTCCCCTTTAAAAAAACACACACACAAAAAAAAACACACACACTGAGGCTGAAAACACTGCTTCTACCAAACCCCAGTGAGGAAGTGGCACACATAAGACACCTATTTCACTGACCAGTTACATTAAAGGGAGCCGTCCTGCTCTCCTGTGAGCTATAGCCCTGACCAGACCTCAACAGCCTTTGAGAGCTCCATAATGTATGAGAGCAGCCTGCTGAGCCCTGAATCCCCCTCAACCATTTCCCAAGGTCGTCAAGGTACTTTTCCCTCTTACCCTGACTTTGACCCAGATCCTTACAGTAGATGAGAGTAAGACATTAAATGAGCATTAATGTCAGCACGCCAAATTCCCCCTTGTAGTCAAAGTCATTTTAGGCCTACTTTTCTTTCATCATCAAGAGACAAGTGGGTCAGATACATGTAGAAATTTCCTAGTTCTCTGGTGTATTAAGGTATTGGCCTACTGCTGCTGGTACTTGAGCAGCAGTAAAGACCTACTGATACACAAATACTGTGCAAGTGTGAGCCTTTTACTCTGGTTTCAGTTTGTACGGAATCCCATATACCATGAGGTTGTCATCTACTCAACGGCCCCCTTAAAGCTGCCTCTAAGCTGGGGAGAAGGTCAGTCAAAAGCTGGCTAATCATTTCTCCACTCTGCTCTGGAGTGACTGCAGTCTCCAAGCCTGGATAAAGGCAAGAGTGGGCAGAGGGACATTTCTGAGAGCTAGCAAGTGCACAAAATGGACATGCATGAATGCAGCCGGGTATAGGAACACACTCGAGTCAGGTACTTCCCCACTGTCAGATGACATTGTAGTGCCTACAGCCTTATTAACAGCCTTTGTCCTCCTGAAATAAAACACTTCCTGAATTTCAGAAAACATTCAGCCCTACAACCTCGTCTACTGTCTTGATACCATGACACACATGGAAGTTGCTGAGTCAATGCTGCCAACCATTACAGCACATATCCTCCTTTATTTATTATCTCCATATCTAGTGAAGACAACACTGCACAAACATCCCTGTATGTCAGCTCTTAGTGGCAGACTTATTAAAGCAAACATAATAGCCTAGGTTCCTCAGAACAACAAAGTCTGATATACGACACCTACACGACAAGGCCGCCTGTGAAAAATACATGAGATGAGGACGACATCAAGAGAAAACCTTCAGCACCTCAGCCCAAAGTCAGCTCACGCAAAACAACCAAATGCCACCTCTGTCAGCATAATGGAGCACAGCTACAATGTTGCACCTGCATGGGGAAAAAATGAGCATGCATGGTACATGTGTGATTAGTACTGTACTGTATGAAGACTGTGTAGAAGTATATGTGAGAGCTACTGAAATCCTATGAGAAGGATAGCTGTTATTATGAGAGAGAAAGGCACAACAACCTCACAGCTTCAGGTGACAGTGTGTGACTGAGAAGTGAGGATAAACACAGCCCGATCTAGACTGAAAGACGGCAACATCACACTCAATCGCTGAACTTGACAGTGGGCTGAGACAGGTTTCTGCAGTGCTTTATATAATGCATGTTTCAAAGGGGCTTATCAGTGATCCCTTCAATCACACTTACACTGAGCTACAGCAAAAGCTGATCGTGGCTTAGATATCAAGTACACAACGGTGTAGTCAGCCTCTTAGGATGCAAGTGTGCAGCTGTAATAGATAAGGCTGGTGAATCAGCAAGGGAAGTATTTGGCCAAAGGTTAGAAGCAGGATTGTAGCAGGGTTACCAGTTCAAATCCCCAGAATATCTGGAGGAAAATCTGAGCCGAGTGAATGAGAAATGTGCTCCCCTCATGCAGCGACTACTACCAAAATCCCTGGAGCTTTGCAATTTACACCCTATTGCTCCAAATGTGAGTTTATGTAACTGGATGAAAGTAAACAGTGCTGCTAAAAGATGTGCATGCATATTCATTAAACCTTCACTGAATAAACAAACACTACAGAGAGGCTATGACTATACTGTGTTTGCTAGGGGGGTAAAACTACAACACATGATGAGGCATTTTAGAAATTACAACATCCATTAACACATACAAGCAGAATAGCAGGCTGCTTTCATGATGTATCACATCAAAGTCTGACTGCTTCTCGAGGCAGCATGACAAAACAACCTGCTCCCCGTCTCTCACTGCTGACAAGAGCTGCTTGCAGGCTAACATTGAGTCTCCTTCTTCCTGGACGATGCCACCCTGTCTTAATGCCGTGACAAAGCATTCCTCAGCCAGCAGCAGCAGAGCACCCTGCTGGGAGTGTCCGCCATAGGGAGGGCAGCTCGCCAGAACCATTCACACTGGAATGACAGCACCTACTCCCTCCCCGAGTGTGTTTGGTTTCATGTAACATGTGCTTGTGCAAATGTAATGCCAATCAGCAGATAGTGAGGTTTCACGGAATCTTACCTGATTTGGAAAATAATGGAGGTGATTTTAAATATTGTGAGGATTCAGTTTTCTATGAAATGAACCTAAATTGGTCTACAAGCTGTAAGAGTGTATTGTGAAGTGATGACGTTGTCCTTCTAAGGGAAGTTGTCCATCTAAAAGGAAGCATGCGCGCAGGTGACTTGATACAGTCCAGCAGCCAATGGTTTCACACTATTTCACTGATCAACACGTAGCAGTAACACGCCAAGATACGCAGCAATGTGGCAACAAAGGCAGAGAAGAAGAAGACTGCCAGCAAGTAAACATGGATGTTAACAAAAGTTTAAAAACAACAGCTGTGCATGCTTTGTTATGCTTGGTAGCCACAAGAAAATGCTTTTAAATTAGTGCAGCTTTTGCTGTAGTGTTTTATAAAAGGTCTTACAGTTTTTTGTATAATGCCTGTGAAAGAAGGTTTAGACAAGATTTACATTTTCGTCCCGAGCATTAACAAATACAGAAGTCCGAATGCAGTGTTCAACCAGCAGCAGCTCATCCTAGGTGCAGTACATCTGCAAATTGTTGTTGAAATAGAGGCAAAGCCACCGTTATTTAGCTCTGCCGGCTGACGCATGCTGTCAGTGAGGTCATTTAAATTAAAATATCCGGCTGCTATTTATCTGTTCATGCAGCCCTGAAGTTGTCTTGCGAAGCTGTGTGTCAGGAATAGGTTCTTGGTTTTTAGAAGTGTACAAAAAGAGATGGTACACCATTAAACAAATCTACTTAAAATGCCTTGATCAACCCTTATACCTCATCAATTAAGAGGCTGGAAAACAAGAGAAGATATTTCTTTCCAAAGCCTTACAAAGAGTTGTCCAACAAAGTACCCCTATCCACTTACTGGACTCTCTCCTAGGCTCATCTGAATGGTATCATCATTTAGAGTAGACTTCAACAGTGTGCACATACCTGGGCAAATATTCTTGCTGACTAAAGCTGTTGGATCAACACTAATTCAATAAGTTGACATTCAGCAAGATGTTCACACACAGAATTACAATCAGAGATGCACAGATACAGTACACGTACACACACACACACACACCAAAGATCTCATGAGAGCTCTAACATTTCATCAATTAAGACACAGCAGAGCCTGCACACGGCCACTCCACTGGCGGGAGGGACAGAGATAAACAGACAGCTCTCTGGAGACGCTCTGCAGTACGTCACAAGACCAGCAGCAAGAAAACAGCTCCCTGGGAGGGGACAGCGGGTTCAGACACAGAGTGAGGAGAGAAAAGGGAGAGGGCGAGAGAAACCAGGGACAAGGACGAGGCTGGCTTCCAAAACAAATCAGCTATATAAACCTGTCTCTCGCCAGTTCCATGGTTTGTGTAGACGTGCTGTACGAGTGTGTGTATGCGTGTGCTCATATTACAAGGCTACTAGAGGGGAACAGTAAACAAGTCTCACTACACTGAAGTGAGACTTGTTTTGGTTCTATGTATGTGTGGCCTTTTACATTAAATCCCTGTACTTCAAAAGGAATAGAAGAAAGAAAGAAAGACAAAGAAGTGCACAGAGAAGGAAAAATGTTAAGGATTTCAATGCATTGGTCAGAAACTCTGCAGTATAAAAACAGACTCCTTCCTAATGGGCTTCTAACAATCTCTACACACACACACACACACACACACACACACAGAGACAGAGGAGAGGTTAGAGGTCATTCCCTGACTCAGTTTCCATCACCTGAGCGAGGAGCCAGAGACTGAGAAAGGGCATCCTGCCTCCTGCAGTACCATTTCCATTTCAAAGAGCTGAGAGCCCATCTGCATCTGGCATGGATCCCATGGTTGGCTTTAAACCACTCTATACACAGTGATCAGCTAAAATTCAATCCAGTGCCCAATAGCTTTCACCTCAGTAAAACATAGTGGTCACGGTGACTGTGTGCCTCCAGATATGGAGGACCAATGACCGTGCAGGATGTTCAAGCAGGTAAGAGAAGGAAGGTGTGTGAATGGTGGGACAGGACAAACTGAGGAGACAAGAAAAGGAGCCTGAGGACTCAGATGGACATAAACTGTTGGCTTTATGATTGTGCAAGATGTAAAAAGTAAGGTTTTATCTCCATTCAGAGTCCAACATTGACCCCATTATCCAGGCCGTGAACATTATGAAATCTCTTGTGTATTCATTAATCAAGCAACAGCTATTTGAGAACAGTTTGTAATAATACAATGTCCACCGGCATAATAATAAAGACTACAGTGTAGCTTTGCGCCGCTAAGATAGTCTAATCTGAGGATGAATCTATGTGTAGGTGTCCACCTCCACATCCTACCAAACACAGATAAACAAGGGGGCCGCTGCGACTGCCACGTAGAGCATGAGAAAAATCAGGCCCCCTTAGATTTCTATTGTCCAGGCTGAAAGGAAAGGTTGCACAGGCGTAATTACATTTGGAGGGCAAGAAGGAAACACTGTCAGAGGTTGTCTGGGCTACCTAATTGTGTGTGCACATGCCTGTATGTGTGTGTCTGTGTCCGACCAACCCCCTCATTCGCACTTGCATAAGCCTGTGCATAATCAATAGTTTCATTCCCATGGCTGAATCAAGGCCCTCACATTACAGCCAAAAAGTCACAAAGCACTCAGCCTCCACAAGGCCTTGATTAGTCAGCTGTTGGCTTTGTTATTGAAATAAATTCATCTTTAATAAATCCGCTGCTGATACAAGATTTGGCACTTTTCTGCTCTAACGCTATGAATTGCACATTCTATACTCTGATATGGGGTTATTATTATTGTGCAGTACTGTGGCTGCACAAGCTGCAGATTAATAGTGAGCCAAGATAAATATGTGTGCTGTTGTGAACTGCATCCTCCTCAACTCATTTCGCCAAAGTGCCTGTTCTCATCCAACCTTCCCTCATTTAGGACCCAGCACGCTTCCACTCTGAAAGTGGAAACTAGTTAGCCGCACTTGCTAACGTTTATACTAACCTAGACGTTAAGTCATGTTATTTTAAGCACACTGGTTATGTCGTTACGCAAAACTCACTGCAACGGGTAATTCTTAACCTCAGCATACCATACCTGTGATTTGAATTACATAACAAAGTAACGCAGGAAATGCGCAAACCACAGATAAGATTTAGCAACGGCTAACAACGTCAGTCACCCCAGCCGGTTAACCGCCTGTATGTCTGTTGGAATTAAAGTGATATTACAAGCTATCTTAAGTGCCTCTCCACACAGATAGGCTATTAATCAAATTACCAGTACCGACTGCGTCAGTTGTAACCAAAAATTCATACCCACTGGAGAGGACCATTGTACAATAATTGACCAAGCAAGTACACAAGTCAAAAACAAACACCATGAATATATACACTGATTTAATAGCAAAAATTCATTTTAATTTCAGTTTAACTTTAAGCTCCTAATTTCTTCTGAGTAACATTCACAGGCCTTCCTTCTTTTTAACTGCCACTTCCTTCCTCCATCCCCATCAGTAATGCTGATGTATTATTTGCTTGGTACTAACTTTCCTTAGATGAATACAGATGATGGATCAATACAAGATAAATACAAGCACCACGAGATGAAACAGAAACCGAGATGAAGGGGGGATTTCTCTTCATTTGCCTCATATGTTTACACTATAATTAATTTGTCACCTGAACTGAAGAAGGCATCAGCGGAGAGAAATAATGTATTATGTATGGAGGTATCAGTGTAAGAAAATAAATTGAAAAGTTGAAGGCAAAAAAACTGCCTCTTCCGTATAGATAAAAGGATTATTTATGCTTTCAGAGCAAGCACTGGCCACGGCCATGTTGACTACCCCACTGCTCATTATCTGAAGACCAGTCAACCTTTGGGGTTACAAGCAGCTTAAGTGTCTGCACTTAGTCTGGAGGGGAGGAATGAGACAGAAACCAGGCACTGGAGCCTCACCCTTTCTCATTTCTCCTTTTCTTTAAAGGCAATGTAGCAGTAGACTTGATTGTGGAACAGTTTATATTAACATGTTACTGTACTTTTTAACTCATACTGCACATTCAAACTCTATGTACGACCTCGCCCTATTCCATCAGCCTTCATGAAACAAAAGACTAGTGCTGAAACGTGAGTTGACAACAATACTGATAAGGAATTTTAAATTGCTTATCAAGCAAAAAGACCAAACTTTTGCTCTTTTTCTCAAATGTGAGAAACCTGCTCTTTTTCCCCATGTTTTTATTACTCTACATTACATTTCATACTGTTGGTCTGACAAAACAGGCAATTTTAAGACTGCACCATGGGCTTAGAACTTGTGATTTTATCACTACTTTCACAAATTTTAATAATGTAAATAACCATTAGCTGCAGCCCTACAACAGAATAGAAGGGGAGACACTGCCACAAAGCATGTCTGCTTCTCTAACATAGTTCAATCTGTCTAGTCTGGTCTCCATTTGTTTGTAGCTGTGGAAGAAGGTATGGATGTCTTTCATACTTGTATTATTATAATAATAATAATAATAATAACAATAACAACAACAACAACAACAACAACTTTATTTATATAGCACCTTTAAAAACAGAGTTTACAAAGTGCTTTGACAGACAAACAAAAAAACAGGATACTCAGCAAGCAGTATAACAACAGAAAGCCAAACAAAGCAAAACAAAAGCAAGATAAAAATGAATGATCAATAAACTGAACTGCACACATACATGCACATATACAGTATCTGATTACAGTTAAAGTCAAACAGTGTAACAGCCTTAGGATAACTCATCTAGTGCCATTACCATGTACAGCACTCCAACAAATACAGGTGGCATCAAAATGTAGCTGACGGCTGCCATCTCTTTTACATGTTCTCATCCGCAACAATGTCTGCAAGTTTCATCAGCAGGTTACCTGGTGTGCCTCCGCTGCATGGAAATCAGGATGAAACTGCCTGATTTCAACTTGATACATTTCTGGCAGGAATATGAAAGATGCTGATAAAAAGGTTGTCAGGTGCACAAATCAGGGAAGCTTTTATTATTCAGTCAGAGCACAAACATCCGAGGCTTGCCCTGACAGCAGCCCTCAGCTCCTGCACTTCATATTTTGGGAAGGCTGTGTGGGTCTTTAGGGAGTCATGGTAAAAGCCTTAATTAACAAACGACAACGTTTATAGCCTGGTGCTTATAATGGGTGAGCATGTGGTGACTATGGCGCAGCTTATCATGGGGGAGCATGTGTTCGCCATCCTTAATGATCAGAGGTACATTTGTACCATTGGCTTCCCTGCCTGGTTTGCCAGCTCTAAAGAAAAGGTGGACCATGCCGGCAATGGCCTTGAGTGTGGTGCAAAAGAACAGCTTGCAAAATCTCGGTGATTTTGTCTTTGTTTACAGCTTTTGTTGAAGATTATTTTGACCTTGGGTGGGAAAATGTTTTGCCACTGTTATGCCACAAATTCAGTGGCATCAGTTGAACCTGTCGAACAATGTGGTTTATGTTTGTTCTAAATTAAATCTTACAGTGAAGCAAAAATCCCATATATGAGCAGGAAACATTTCTTAATCATGAAAAGTTGAAATTTATACAGTGAGAAAGATTATTTTCAAAGCCTTTCATTATTAAATGACTACTGACCATAATGTAGCAGAGGATCAATTAAGGAAATTGCTTAAACTCCAACCAAAAGTTTGGGAGCTTCAGTATCACCCTCAAAACAAGTAAAGCTATGATAACAAAACACACAATGTTTATGAGCATTTAAAATCTGCAACAGGAGTTACATTTTAAAGTAGAAAAGGATAATGTCAATGAAATTAGAGGAGGAGATGGGGACTAACGAATCAATTAAAGGAAACAAACACTACCATTATAGCATGCCAAGAGTCAGTGGATCGTGTCAATACAGCTGCTAGCTCCTGGTTTATTTTTAATATCTTTGCTCCTAACCACCCCATGTTGCAAAACCATCAGGAACACACCACAGGCACTCAAAATGTCAATACCTCAGTGCAAGCAAGCTGACAAGCCAATTGACAACAGTAACGCTTGCTCAAAACACAACTTTCTGGCATAAAGTTCACACACTGCTCTCACACACACCCATGTAAAACCAAAAGCAGGCTTTCCAGCAAATAAGACCAGACCAGCCAAGTTGGTAATTGTTTACTAACATATTTGAGAAAAAACAAACACAGACATATTTCACTGCCAAAGCTTCAGACATAGTGGAGTTCTCTTTCCAGTGGCTGCCTCCAGAACGTGAACAGAATATGCATCTGCAGGTAACGAAAATTGAAAGGAGGCATCAAGAATGCAGCTGTAACATTTTTCCAGGTTGCTGTGACCTCTGCAGCTGACACCCCGGTCATACACCCTATGGGGAGAGGTAATGAGCAATGTGCTCAGCAGGACTCAACTACTTAAGAGTAGCCTGGAAACAAGTTCTCACTCCTCTTAGCATGGTAACTTGTACAGAGACCCCCGATTTAGCTTGTTGCATTCACAGTATGACTGTTTTTTAGCAGCAGCAAAGCCACATGAACTTCTCAAGCCAGAGAGGTCAGGTTGGCTTTAAAAACAATGAGACCATCCACAAAGCCAGCATCATATGAAGCTAGCAACGCGTAACAACAATCAACCAAAGCCTCTGTGCCCACTTCCACAGAGGTGGTGGGCATATACAGTCTGAGGGCCTTTGATATTTTGAATTAACCGTCAGTCTTACCCTCTCTTTGTTCCTTGCTATCAGACAACTCCTCTCTTAAAGAAGCAGACGTTGTGATCCAAAGATAATAGGACCTTGCACCGCTGCAGTTCAGAGTGTGTGAGAAATTGAGATAGTGTTCTTTTTGGGAAACTGCTGAGAGACATTTTAATAATCCAAGAGAAAGGTCAGTTTGGGAGTGAGGAGGGTGGACTGCCTGGCAAAGGTAGCCTAGCCAGATCCTTTTACCTCACATTAAGTGCATTGATTCAGCACCCGGAGGGGGTCTAAATCTGTATGCCAAATAGGATCAAAAACTAAATTAAAATACCATGTTGTGTTATACGAGGAACAATTCAAACAATACCTAGTTGTGAACAGTGTCAGTGAATAGCAGGAGAACTTCCAGTGGCACAGGCACTCTCTCTGAGATGTCTCAGAGCCCCAAGAGCTAGAGGGGATTATGTAAGTCACTCAGTATACTGGGTCACCCAGTCGTTTTTGATATGCACTACAACTGTAGCGCTGCTACACTCATTGCAGAGATTCTCATTTAGTGTATGGCTGAGCCTCAGTGTGATGTTAAAATCAGCATAGACAGTTAACTATGAGATGATGAGATTTTCTTCTACTTCATTTTTGCACTGTACTGTCGCACAGTAGTTAGGGTTTCACCTGAATATTGTTCTTTCCTTTTCTGACCTGAGAAAACCAATACTGCTTTTTAAAGGGGAAGTACACCCTAAAATAGAATTCAGTGTTAACTGGTGAATTTCAATCAGTAACATAAAGACAGAAATGTGAAGCTGCTCCATAAACAGTAAATAATGGAACAACTGCTAGGATGCTATATGACAGTCAGCAGCCATGATGCTTTTAATGGTTTATGATTATTTTCTGACTCACAGTTGGAGGACCTACATTTCAAAAAACCCCTAAAGTGAGCCACTAATTCATTTACAATGGACATAGTGTCACATGATGACATCATCAATTCAAGTCTCTGATGATGCTCTGATTCACAGGTAAAGAAACAATATTGACTCTCCATAAATCACTGGAGCAGCACTACACAAATTCCGATTTAGGGAGTATTTTCCCTTTGAATCCATACTAAAGAGAGCCTCACTCTTTCACTAAAGGCTAACCTCTTGCACTCAGCATAATTTTTTTTCTGTTGCTGTACAGACAATCAAGTGGGGGAAGGTATATGTGTGGGTGGTTAGGTTTTACAAACATCAGAGCAAGCCTATATAAAAAGGATAGGTGTATTTAGCCTTCAAGGCCATTGCAAAACCCTACAACAGCTGAATGAGTTGATAAAGGCAGCAACTGTCGGGACAGGTAGGATGTGTGGCAGTTGCACAACATGGACTCATTGTTTCTCTGGTAGTGTCATATTACTCCCTTCTCAGGACAAAACCCAGCTTGTTCCAAGAAACAGACCAGCCTAAAAAAAGACTGGGATGTGAAAAAAACATTAGTTATGGTTTATAAAAGGTAAAATTTTATCTGCTATGATCCTAAGTGAATTTCTATTTTGTCTTAATTGCTTTAAATGGAATATTTATTACTAGTAGTCATCTCCAAGGACGTATTTCGAAATACACCTGCTAACAAATAGTTTCATAATTCCACCACATGTAGTTAAATAAAAACCGGACGTTGACTTCAAAATAAAAGCGCAGTTACTGTGACAACAGCTTCGTACTGTTAAAAAACATGCTACAAGAAGGAAAGGTTGTTATTTAATATTAAATATTTCTTAAATATATTCTTTTTTTCACTTTGGTATTTTCATTTATTTTGTCAGTTGGTCAATACCGCGTGCATTTTCATTGTAATTTTATTTAAGTTCTGACCGGAAATCTTATCTTACCATTTCCGACACCTTGACATTGTTCTCACATAGAGGTGCTATTGACAGCTGCCACCTTCTGCTTTCACTGTCCCGGCTTCACGTGTAGTTGTACAACATAATAATGAAGAGGGGAGGCCAGAGTATTCAATGATTAAACTAGTTAATAAGTAAAAGATGTAATAAAAGACAACTGTCTTCCGACACTCCCTGTATTGAACGGGCACGGCTACGTCTCTCGTGTACCAGGAAGAGACAAACATCTCACCTTTATGGGGTTAAACACATACAATTAAGCAGTTTAAATACATATAGTTTACACTTGACGAATGTGTAAGATTTTGCTGTGGGTTGGTTTGATATTGAAGGAGGATACGGCCGTTAACAACTTTGTTTTCTGTGCTGTAGTCGGCCTGTTCTCACATCGCTACTAGTTTCGCAGCATCGGATCAGTGTTGCAAACACCCACCCCTCCTGCACCATTTCCGTGTTTTATACGGAATCATTTCCATGGAGCCTGTGCCACGTCAATAAAACGCACGTTTTGATGAATTATAATGCAAGACAATTAGACAATATTAGCAGCCAGCATTTAGTGAATGGAAAATACTATGTGTTGCCAAACACTGCGACATTGTTGCAGAATAACCGGTTAATAAGTGAAAGGGTGCATGACGTGTCTAAATCAATGAGTCCAAGACAGCTAAAATGTGATGCTAAAACAACGGAACTTACCTAGTGCCACCTCACAGGCTTTGCGCAGTTGTGAATGGTGAGCCTTTTTCACCTCCTTGTCGGCCAGGATCTTTTCCAAAGCTCGTGTAAGGAACATGTTTTTCGTCTTTTTGCCCTCAAACATGTCGCAACGGAATTTGGGGCGAGGTGTGCCTGGTCCCAAGGGGGGCTGCAGCCGCCTCGAATGGAGATGTATTCCTTTACAAATGTCAGCCGCAGAGACCTTAACAGACAAACATAAATAAACACAGAAGGTGGGGTAAATCCCTCAGATTTTCATTAACGACCTGCCTCCTGCGCCATGTTGGAGAGAGGAAACGACGTCACGTACGTTTGAGATCGGCCGCAGTGAGGCAGCAGGGAGAGAGGGGAGAGATGTCATGAGTGTAGTCTTACGGCTAAGATCTCTCCACCTGAGCCTACATGGGCTTATTATAGTCATATGTAAAATAACTGGCATTAATATATTCATGTTATGAATTAAACAACCAAGCATGCCAGCCTCAGTGTGTGCAGGATTCCTCTTTTTTTGCTGAATAAAACGTGACTTTTCAACTTACGTACTTACAATAAAAGCACATTACACAGTATATTTATGTGTGAAATTTAAGTGCGTTTATATAAGCCTGTATTTTGTTGTTAACCATGTGAATTTGCGTCCTTATGTGGTGTGAACAGGAAAATTAAGCATCCAATTTTGATTTTTTAACAGCTAAATTACAGATATGTTCAAATATAACTGAAGAGTTTGGCATTTCGAAGAAAAATAAGCCTTTTGGGGATTCTCAGATGATCATAATTGAAAATAAAGACATGTTTCACTTCACCATTTAGCAATATTACTGATGTAAACACATCTTACATCTGATTTTCTCCCTCACCCATAAACAGCTTTTTCCACTTGAGAGGCTGTAAATGTAATTTTAATGCCACCCCTACCAGGGGTGAAGGCGTATTTTGTCCTCTTCAATGTAATAAAAAAACATAATCTTAAAACATGAATAACTCAGATTTAGTTGTTTTCTAGTGTTAGTTAATATATTAAAAGACCTGTCAATCAATTTGGAAGGGATAGCATGTTTCAGTCCTGTGTTTTGGTTGATTGGTCCTACATATGGCCTCTTATTCCGCTTCAAAACGTTTCCACTTTCCGCAAATCTTTAATCACAAAACATTGCAATATCTTGAAACATGACAATGAAATATTTAGGTTTTGTGAAAGTTAACTCATGCCCTATCATTTGTAACTGTCATGTTGAATATGTCATTGTACCTGTTTATTTAATCCTACCATCTCTTTGCTTAATGCTTCACCTCACCTACAGTATGATTGTGTGTACCTACATGTTTAGTATTGCTATACTGCCTTTTGCAGCCTTGAGTCCAACAAAAAAATGCATCCAAGAATTCTGGCAATTTCACAATTTCTGAATCCATAAATAAGAGCAGAGCTGCATAATCAGACTTTATATGAAGAGTGGAAAAGAAAAAGAGGAGGATGTTTGAAAGAGAGAGCTTGATTAAAAGTGTTGATTGATTTAAAAGTGCTTAAAGATATCATTTTATAATTTAACAGGTCAGTGAGTTTGTCATAATGAAAGTCATGTGACTAAAATAATGTTTATTATCAAACCTCTCAACCAACATGCGTACAAAACACAAATGGGCTACAAATGCATAACAAAAAAACTTCTCATTGATTGACTGACAAGTAGAGATGGATTAATGTGACAACATGAACATTTACCGTGTTATATAACAACATTTATTCAAGTCAGATATTTATTAGAATCTCACATTAAGCACATAAGTTGTCAAAAGTAAACATTTCTGACTCTGTCATTGATCCATACCTGAGTAATTACACAGTAAGCTACTGAAGTGACAGGTAATTCTTTCCAAATTTCAGTCATAAAAAATTGTAACAAAAAATCAATTTAAACCAAACCCCAGATTGTCAGGTGATAGCATATTGTGTACACCAACAATGTTGCAGTAATAAAGGCATTAATACATTAACATTATAGTCGAAAAGCTAAACTGGCACTTGGTAGGACTAATTTCAAAATAAAAGCAACCAGAATAAAAATAGATATAGGGTTAAATTCAATAAAAACAGTTCTTGTGAAAAGTTTGCTTAACATAACACATTTTTGGAAGACATTTAAACCGTAGCTTTTTCTTTAATAAAAAGTGCTGCTGTATCATGACAAGCGCTCACACGACCACCATTCATTGTAAAAAGCTTATATTATGGAAAAGTCTGCATTATTAATTTTTTCATAAGTAGAGAGCAACACAGAATTTGCATGGAACACGTAATGGCCCACTGATCCAGCAGGATGCCCTCTGATTCTGTATGTGGGATCTTATTGTATATAAACAGGCTGGCCACTCATAGGATTCGTGGTTATTGGCAGAAAAAAAACACCACCACCATCAGTTCATATCTTATCAGAAAAGGAAAATAAGGTGAACAACCTGCTTTGCTGGTCCTTCTCAGCTCCTCACCTGATAATACCTGGGAGGAATATGAAATCTCAGAGGAATACGAGGTGTTGAGATAAGTGACTGTGAGGGTGGAGCTCCAGGGACCTGCGGTGCGATCATATATATGGAAATCTGTCCCAGTCCGTCTCACACTTCTTCAGCAGACCTGATGCAATTGCCTTCACTGCCCTCATAGTCTCAGTGCAGGTCGGGTTGATCAGGGATTCAGGCAGGAGGAAGCCGAAGTATCCCGTATCCCTCAACTCAAATGCAAACGCATACGGGATCCCGTTTCTGTAGGCCCAGTCTATGGAGCTGCCGGAGCTGACATCTGTGGAAAAAGTTGAACAAACAGAGAAAGTACTTTTGATGCATTTTGTTACGTTTACTTGCATAAAGGTTTGAATGCAATACTTTTTGTACTTGTAATGGAGTATTTTTAGTGTGGTCTTGCTACTTTTACTACTTTTAGTAAATTATTTTAATACTTCCTCCACCACTGCTGACAAGGGGTTGATTACATTTTAGGTTACTCTAAAAGCATTTAATTCCTATTGGTGTTACATCTACATCTCTGCATTTAGCTCCTCTCAAGGGGTACAAAGTGATTGAAAACTGGCACTTTTCCCTGCTTCATAACACAAATAAGGATCCATTGTCCTTGTCAGCAAATGAAAAAAACACAGATGAGGTTGGAAGGAGAGCACAAAACAACAAGAAAGAAGAGAAAGAACAGTACTCACACAGAGTTGTGGAGGCAGGTCCATATCTGTACCTCACTCCATAGGCAGAATACAGGGCTGTCACTGCATTATGAGCTGCAGACTCCTGGATAGTGAAAGCACCAGGCCAGCTCATCAGTGATCCTTTATATGTCTTCACAGTAGGATTTAATATCAAGGCATTCTAGTTAAGTAACTTCAACATACAACCATGCAGCAGGCCACTGGAAGGTGATGGATAAGAATATTATCTCATCTAAAGACTTGTTGATTATTGGTTTATTATCAGATGGATCTCTTACCACGCAGCTGAAGTTGGGGATAGAGGCATACTTGTAAGAATAGGGGTAAAGCAGCATTTGGGCGTAGGCGTGGATGGATATATATGCTTTGACGCGTTTCTTGTGCTTGCGCAAGAACTTGGCGACGGCCTTGACTTCAGGTTCAGACTCAGGGTAGGGACCGCAGTAGGTGTCATCACAGGGATGAGAGGAGGCACCCTCATCTGGGGAAGGACAGGAGAAGAAAAAACGTCATTCTCTTAATCACACCAGAATGCAGTAAGTGGCAGATTTGGATGCACAAGTCAAAATTTTGGTCATATTCCATTCAGAAGTTAGGCGCTGTGATTTAGAGTCTTTATATTCTGGACACAATCCAGCCACAGTGACTAAGCAGGCAGTATAAAGAGATAAAGAGCGATATTGTAAGGGTGAAAACTAATGCAGACACAGATTGAAATCACCAAAGTCACATTATAATGCCAAGGATAACAGAAGCCAAAGACAAGGATAATGTTCCAAAACATTTGGCAGAAAGCAGCATCTGAAATAAGATAATATAGATCACCGGTATCCAGATAATGAGACTTGACTTAAGGTAATTCACTATTTCCATGAAAAAATGAAGGCTTTATTAATTCCCAATTACTTGACCTCTTTTTGCAGCGCAGTCCCAGACATTATAGCCTACATTGATGTTTGCATATAAAATGTCCTCTAGGAATAAGTCATATCTATAAATAGTAGAAGCAATGTGGTGGTCAATGTTGTAAATTAATAAGCATGGATTTTAGTCAGGCTGAAAGTTATGGTTATGACCTGTTTTATACAATTCTGCATTCTAGTCTGTTTTCTATAAGTTTCGAATATGTATAAATTCTCAAGCACTCATATTACGGTTATGGCTACATAAACAACACTGCCAAACAACATTGACAAATATATTAGTGTACTTCCTTTTCTCTCCTGTTTTATCAACAAATACATACTTTTCACTGACAGCGGGCCTTTAAGAAAGGCTTGTAATTTAAGCACCCAAGTAGCCTAGCCAATTGTGAGGTAATATTCCTTTGAGAGGGCATCTCTCTGTTTCTCAGCTCACATCACATCTCCAAATGTCTGTCTGTACAATTTTCTCTGCTATATTCTCAGAGCCCTCCTGGAGTGAACTGATGATGATTCAGCAGAACCCTCCACCCACCTCCCACCAGGGACTAAATGACATCGAACACAGATTGTTGTCACCACACAAATATTTCATCCACAGCTTACACTAATTAATAGACAGAAAAGACTACATCTGCAACAGACTACAAGGAGTGCCTTGCCAATTTGCAGTGTGTGTGTCTCCGTGTTCTGTACGTGCGAGAGAGCGATTCAGCTGATTTTCTTCAGACTTCAGACACGGAAGTTCAGTGTTATCAAACTCACCACACCATTTCACTTTCCAGTTTCTGTTAGCGTCCACTCCTCGGCAGTGGAACTTGTGATTTTTGGACCGTGTTTTCCTCCAGAATCGATCCTACGGGACAAATAAAAACGCTGTCACTGTGTATGTCCACTGACTGTCAGACACATCGAACAAACGGAGCTACCTGTCATCTCCAAAACAATCCATCTGTCACTCACTCAGCTCTGGTCTATTACCAACAGTATATATGTAGACAGTAGTTGAGGAGTATTTTTGTTTTCACAGGCATTATTTTCACTGAAGTATAGATACTTATACCGAGATAAGGGCCGCATAATGACAAAAATCACATTGTTATCTCTCTGCTATTTAGTTTTTCAATTACTGTATAAATTCGGATCCACTTCGACACAAAATATTCAGTGTAATGCCTTGAGAATATTCCAAATCTGTGGGCAGGAGTGATGTGTTACCAGTTGTTACTCTGAATACATGTACTTACACCTGAAAAAAAATAAAGACATCTTCCCTCTGGGCCCCGCATTCTGCAAAGTATCAGAATACTGCAGAAACATGTCTAAAAACTAGCTTCCCCTCCAAGGAAACAATCAAAAAGTCTGACTGAAGATTTAGTCTGTATTGTGTATGTAGAAAGACCTACAGTACCGTGGTCCAGCTGAAATGATATCCATCCACATTGAAGACGGGCATGATGTAGTAGTTGAGCTGGTTAAGCAGTCGTCTTATCACAGAGTCATACTGGTATGAGTTGATGGCCTTAAATTATAATATAAAACAGTATAATTATAGAGCATACTAAACTGCATCTTAGCTGACGACACAGATCTCGATTGTGGTCTAACCATACAATTGCATGTAATTACTATGCTATGTTTTCATTATTTTGCAACCTTATGCATGTGATCACAGTTCTTTAAATGAACAACTGCAGTAGTTTAATACTCAGACTATAGATGTGGATTGGAGTGAGGAGATCTGGGCACTGGGCTAATGCTGCTTATTCCTGCTCTTTAATCAGACTCAGGCCAAGGTTAATGTGCTTTAAGCTGTAAACAAAGATGGCACCCTGACCTCCAGTGGCCAACTTCAGTTACTACATTACACTGAATTCCCATTTTAGGGCACATATGTCAAATGTTTTCCCTTGCTGTTTTTTTTTTCTTCCCTTCTTCATTTTTATGCCATTCTGTTTTTGATTTCCAGCTGCTATTTGTCTTTCCCCTCTCCAATTCACTCACTTCCTACTCCTGCTTTATCCTTCTTTGTAGAATCCCCTACTGAACTTGTAAATCCATGTAATGGCCCAAGGTGAATTTGTCATGTATTTTAGTTTGTCTCTGTATCATAAGTTATAACTAAACCATCATATTGGAGGCCAAGTATGTGCAAACAGATTGACTGTAGAGCACAACAAAACATTGTTTTGTAAATGGTGCAGTCCAGTAAACCCTAGACAAGCTAAGCTTTAGACTACTTTATAGTGGCACATGTTGAAGCAGTTATTTTCTCCTCAACATCAGTTCATTTGGTTACTAGAGTTTGAAATATTTCTTAGCATTTGTTTAAGCATTTTCACCTGTCAGTTGAGGTCTATCATGCAAGAATTCCTTAAAATAGACTGTGACTCAGTGCTCTAAATTGATATTCCTAGACTTTCCTTTAATTATCATAATGTTCTGGCACCCACTGTGTTGCACTGTTTTGCAAATCCCACTCATCTGGCATCTAAGTAATATAAAACAAGCCATTAAAGGTTCTTGCAGTTAATGTCGGGCTCTGGTCTGGTACCGTCATCACTTCAGAGGATACTAACTAAGACTTTAAGGGTGTGGTGGAACTTGTGTAAATGTCTGGGTTATGTTCAACATCTGAACAATAAAGGGTATTCTTAAGTATTTGCATAACTGTGCATGACAACTGAACAGATGTTCACGTTTTGTTAAAAACCCCAGAGAGCAACGAAATCACAGACTGCTTGCTACAGGCTATCATTTAGCTATGTGTTCCTGTTAAGACACTGTTGAAACATGCATTGAACAATGCATTAAGTTACAAGAATCGTGTTTTAATATTGAAATTTGCAGACTAGAAAAAAAAGACTACCTCTTTGACAAACCACTGGCAGAAGGCAGGTCCTATCCACTCTCTGGCATGCACGCCACAGTCGATCCACACAGCTTTCTTCTGATGACGACTTCTCTTTCCTAGCTGACAGGAGACTAGCACTGTCAGGTTTAGAGTAGCATGTAGCAGAGTATGCATGCACATGCACCTGTGTGTCTTTGTGTGTCACTTTTCATGTGTGTGTCTCATGCTTTCTCTCCTACCTGAAGCACATAAAGCGGCCTTCCCTCGTACGACTTCCCGATGGAGAACATGTCAACCAGGTCGGAGTGGGTTCTGTTCATCTCAAACATCCAGCCCTGGATCTTAAGGGCAGAAATAATGTAGAAGAGTGAATGTCATTCAAGGATTTCTTTACAAAGTTTTCAAGAGTAAATGGGGGAAAAATATTGGTTGATTTAATATGAATTTAATTTGACAGACAATCAAAAGTAATTACAAAGCTAGAGCGAAAAAGGAAGATAGAGTGAAACCTTCTGAGACAGGATATTTTTATGCATGTACTGTAACGTGCATCCATGTGTATGCGTGCCTATGGAGTATGTGCATTTGTGTGGGGTTGTGTCTTTGTCTGCATGATGTGTCTGCACAGGCACACAGCGATGCATGCGTGTGAAAGTGTTTAACAGCGAAGGAGAGGATCAAAGCTCAGCGTACTAAAGATCTGCGTGTGTGGAATTCATGCTGCTTCATTTGGTCTGACAGATTCATGAACCAGCAGCCCCAATCGACATGGGAAAATAAACACTCCAAAGCTATGAAGTGTCTGAAGTAGGGTGCGTGTCTCTGTGTGTGAGAGCACGAGGCTGTGGGAGAGAGACCTGTGGAATGGGGTAATTGGGAGTGTGAGAGCACCTTAGAGAGGATGTTTTTTTACTTTGTGTGTGCATTGGATTAGGGAGCAGAGGAGAGTGAGAGATAGGTGGGTGGAGGGTGGGCTTCACATCTACCTCTTCCAGAGAGTGGTAAACCTCGTAGTCATACTGAGACTCGGACCTCCGCTTGCGAGAGGAACGATATCCTGTCTGCTTTTCAATTTCTTTCTGTAGATTGGAGATAAACACCCTGTGGATGGAAGAGAGGGAGTTAGACAGACACATGATAGACCTGCTGGCCAACAACTACATACATAACATCCTTACCAATAACATTAAAACATGTGAGTACAGTCATTGGGATAGATCAGTTAATAATAATTTGTAGATCAGTAATAAGCCATTAATAAACACTTCAAATCTTCACATTTGAAAAGCTGCAAGAAAGAATGTTTGGCATTTTTTCACTACTCTTGCTTTTAAAATGACCGAAACGATTAATCTATTATCAAAATATTTTTCTGTTGATCGGCTAATCGATTCATTGACTAATCGTTTCAGCTCTATATGCAATTAAATAATCTAAGCTCGAAGATACAGCTTTCTGGGTTTACAATTGCATCTCGTGGTGTTCAGTCATTGAATAGAGCTGGCAGATAGATCACATGAGAAACTTTACTCACAAGATACGTGTGTTTCACAATGTGACATGAAATGTCCTTGCTGTCTCAGTTTGCCATTTGCCTGCACAGGTGACATGTTTGCATCTCTGTACACTTTGCCCAGAACATTAACTCTAACTTGACGTGAGAACATACAGTTTTCAGATATTCCCATTTAATAATTTGTTACAGCAGGTCCCTGTTTGACTGTAGTGTCACTGCATTGTTAGTGAATATAATAGGTCTGATAGATGTTGAGGGCTGGTATGAAGTGGTGGATCAGGGGTCCTGGATTTATTGTTGACTCATTCCCAACACCCATTATGCAACTGCTCTCTCATCCTCTTCTTTTCCAACATCCAAACCAGTTTTCTACATCAGCACTCACCCTGTTTGATCGCACAAATGATACTAGTTATGCCAGTGCTGTTTATCAGTAAATGAAATGTGTTGTTAATGAGCCGCAACCACAATTATCACCATCATTATGCGTTTATAGACTGCTCTTGTGTCTGATCAGACGCTATGCCTCTTCACTTCCCACTCAAACCTAAAACAGATGATCTCTTTTCATAGCAGCTATGTGGGCAGCCAGACTCTCCTAAAGTACACTTCCTTATGTATACATTTCTATCCATAACTACCTCAGTAACACTAAAAAAGCTGGATTATTTCTCTGAGAGTAAAATGAGATTGTTGATGCCTCATTCCCTCAAAACCTAACCACCTACCAAAGACTGTCCCCTGCAGTGTAAACCATTTTTGAAAAATCCTCAGCAGTCAATCAACACAGAGTAGAAACCCCCCCCCCCCATCCTCAGATCTGTAATTCCTCCCTTAGGACAGAGATGACAATGGAATGCTTTCTAGCTGCGGCTGCTTTGATAAAACTCCATCATTTCAACGTTAATTTTGATGAGGGATGGGGTAGAGAGATGAAAGGGCTGCTTTTCGGAGCAGATTGGGAGAGGGGCTCTGAGGTACTGGGTGTGTGTTTTTGTGTGTCCTGGCTTTGAGGAAGTATGAGGTATTTTGCATGCAAACTATGGCCGGCACTGCATGTGCAAATCATGTATTCTGGCTGGGGAAAGCTGGATAAATGCAACAATCTTCGGCTAACAGATGTGTCTCGGGGTGTAGAAACTCTGCTAACAAGATTACCAAATGTGTGAGAGTACTCAAGCGAGCATGCATGTGTACTGTAGTATGCCTCTGTATTTATGGCTGGTGATCTTTCCAGTCTTACCGATAATCAATATGTTCCTGCTTTAAGCGTGCATGTAAACCTCGCGTGTCATTGCGTTTCACATGGACATCCACAGTGGCATTTTGACAGATTAGAGTAGCACTGTTGGGCTGCCAGAAGTCCACCTAAAGGAACACAACAAATACATTAGATCAGGGGTAACAGAGACACAAACACCCAGAAGGATTTTATTAGGAGTGGGTGATAGAGATAAAATCCTCTATCATGGTCATTTTAAATTGCAATATCAGTATATATCGTGATATAATACATTGTTAGGAAAATCAATTGAGAAACTGTTCATGGACAAAATAATTTGACAGGAATGTCTGTTTATGGCTAATCCAGCAAATTAAATACTGACATGTCAAAATACTTCATCAAATTGATGCAAACGTCATATTCAAATCCTATATTGATCCATACAGTAGCCCTGCTTATTGGTTTTCAACCCACAAAGATCCAATACACCAAGATATATATTAAAGGGACTACCACAGTGTAAAGAGTATGGCAAAATCCCTTACAGCTGTCTCATGGTACACTGTATATGTATGATGGTGCTTTTTCCTCTACCGATACCAATTCTGACAAAACAAAAACAAAACCGAGAACCAGTGCTCTCTGTTCCCCAAATTTAAAATCTGTATACCACACTGGAAAAACACTACAAAGAATTTATTTTTCATGTGAGTCTTAACAAGGTCAGTACTGGCGCAGATATTGATCCAACATATCAGATTGGTGTATCTCAGGACTGCCATCTTTACTCTTTACATCAAAAAACCACAGTGGAAATAAGTCTTGGACTTAACTATCTCACAAATTGACATGTATACTGTAGATGTGTGTAAATGTATGTCTGACCTCTCATAATGTCAAGTAAATGAAACCAAACTAAACTAAAGGGTTTAAGAACATATGTTTCAGAAAAAGAATTGACTCCATGAACAATCTTATTATCTTATCTGCTGGGTGTTTAAAATAGCACCAAACATTTGGTGATGAGGACCAAGTTGTTTTGGTAAGACCTGGACAGTATAACGTTAGTCTCTACCTTCAAACGATGGACTAAATCAAGGGAATGTTGATGACTTTAAGGGTTAATGGGGCAAAACACACTCTGACGTGTCCCATTAACAACCTGCAGTGAACGACTTCCCCTCTGCTTTCCTCTCTACTGTTCGACCTCATATTAGCAACAAAAAATCATGTCTTTTAGCGCTTGTTATCAGGCCGTGATAGTCGGGTCTGTTAGCTTTGGCCCAAACAGACAGCCCATTGGCTATGCTAGCCAACTATATAAACACAGACACCATGTGGCAACTGATAAAATAACAGAGAGAGGGAGAGAAACTAAAAGAAAGACGAAGAATTTTTGAGCAAATAGGAAAGCACTGATCTACGAATGATACACACAGTAGTCACTGCAAAGAGAATACTGTATATTCAGTGTATCTGTGTCTGCAGACATGTGAACGTCCTCAGCTGGCATTCATTTGTACTAAAGCATGGCGGCAGAGACATGCAGGCTGGCACACATGCTTGTTAATGTGTCAATTGGTTTAATGGTTTACAGAATGCATACCAGATTAATTTAACTTTGTTTAGAGCCAGAGGGGTAGAAAATCCTCAGCTGGAATGTTTGGTGCCCTCACGTTTAAACCGCTCTCTACTGCTGCACTTTTATGGCGTTTCCAAATGGTTAAGTACCCCAAATGTTTCAGCACTTCTCCTCTGTTAGCCAAACAAATCCAAAACACAGACTCTTAAAAGGCACTTAAATATCCCTGGTCAGATAACACAACTCCTCACAAACAATTCTCTCAATTTAAAATTTTATAGCTGTATTTATGAGCCCTACAGATGCGTTCTTTGTCTGCTTTATAAATCTTTTGTCTCCTGAATTCTTCGCTTGTGTGGTTGTGTGTTAGTGTATACAGGGTAGCTATAAATTAAATTTGTGTTGTTTTGGTTGATGTAATACTGGCATGGGCAGAACAAGAAAGGCAAAGTTATAGTTCAATAAAAAAGAGCTGGCTTTCCTTAAGGCAGATGAGGTGAAGCTGTTGCGTTTATATGTTTTAGTGTTTAGATGTCAAGTCAAAGAAAACAAGTTCGCCAAAGTAAAACACAGTTGTTAGTGAATATGCATTATAACCAAAAAAGGGCTAAACACTGTGCGTTTTCTGAATCTCATCCGCTGTTTGACATGCTTCACCGCCCAATATTGGGTGCTCTAATATAAAAAGGAATAGTTCAACATTTTGGGAAATACGCTTATGTTTGTACAGTAAATATGAAGCTACAGCCAGCAGCTGCTTAGCTTAGCTTAGCATAAAGACTGGAAACAGCTTGGCTCTGTCCAAAGGTAAAAAAATACACATACCAGCACCTCTAATTAACATCTTGTTTGTTCAATCTGTTCAAAAACAACCAGTTGTAGTTTTACAGGGGGGTTTATGTGCAGGATTATTTCTTTGGCTTTTGACTAACCCTGCTGAAGTTTGGTTGTCAACATGAGGAAGTTAGTTTCCCTCGTTTCCAGTCCTCAAGCTAACCAGCTGCTGGCTCCAGCTTCGTATTTACTGCGTTTAACTAACTCTCAGCAAGAGAGCAAAGAGGCCTATTTTCTAAAATGTTAAACTATTCCTTTAACAATGCTGTCTAAGCTGAGTTAGAGGCAGCTTGTAAAGTATCTGCACCACTTTATATCTGTTTTTTCTATCAGTAAAAACTGAATCAAGTCAACGGATCAGCAAAAACCTTTTGTTGAAACATATAAGTCTCAAGACAAACAACAGTCTGTCTCCCCCTAACAGCAGGACAGACAGACTGTAAGGATGATGTCTTTTATAGACAAATGCTGAAACTGCTCCGTAGACAGTAAATAATGGAATAACTCATAGGAGGCAATGACAACAGCCATTTATTCAAATATTTGTACATCTGTTTCACAGATTTAATCCTGGGAATATCTCAAACAAAACGTCTGAGAAAGAAAAAAAGAAAGTCATTGCTCCCCTCAAACAACATGTGGCCACTGGAGATTTTTATTTATTTCAATTTCATCTCTGAAACAATTAGCTGATTAATGGACTAGTTGTGCCACATTTTCCAAAATGTGGTCCACAGGTAAAAGGGGAGCTGGCCAGATACTGTATACTGTGGCCAGATAATAGGTTGTGTGTTGTTGTGATAATCATCTAAAATTATTACAAGTTGCTGGAATTAACAGGCAGCATCTCATGTCCCATTTCAGGCAGTCATAAACATGTTATCCATGAGCTGAAGTGGTAATTATTAACTTTTTGTGAAAATCCAACATGTAGAAACACCTTATCTTGATCATGCATAGCTTTGGTGAAGGTATTTGCTCTACTGGGTGCATTCAGGAGCTGTTGTGTTTCTTCTCTAGGCTGCCCAGAGTTCACCTGTCAGTCAAACAATATGTCCAGGACCTGTTAATGCAGATAGTTTGTGTAGATCAGACTCTGTTCGGTCATGGTGGCTTTCACAACTCATGCGATCTACCATTTAAGTTGCTTCCATTTATCGAAAACTGTTGTTGCAGCTTCTACAAATGCGGAACACATTGATTCTTGTGCACCAGAGAGAACAATTCTTGGGAATGACCTGCCCACCTCCAGGTGTTTGGAACAGCAAAGATACAATCTGTCACGGGTATACAGTAGGTTAAATGTTATGTCAGTTCATCCATAGAGTTCATCCACAAAATTAAAAAATCTTGGATTATTACTTGAAGAAATGTGTTCTTTTGTTAATGATGGAACTAATTCTTGATTCTCTTGCATTCTGTAGTGTGTGTACAGTACTTGTTTATTATTTGACCTCATGCCTAGCCTGAGGCTGAAAAATTTGACTCTTGGCACTGGAGGCACGGCAGTGTGGCTAAGCTACTGAAAACACAAGTCCACAGCTGTCCAAACAGTAGCTTCCACTGCCTCAGTTGACCTTGGAGCACCGTGTCCACTGCCTTTACATACATAAAACTCCGGCCAGGTCCTGACCAGCAGCCTGGCTCTCTCCTGGTATCCTTCACCACGAATCATAAACATTTACTGAATCCTCTTTTGCCCTCTTCTGTTCTTCCCCAGCTCAGAGCTGTATTGGTTCTGGACCACTAAGCGAAAGACTGACCTGAACCCGAACTGATGCCTGTCATATATGTTTATGAGGTATGTGGCTGCACAAATACAACCCAAGCAGACCAAACCAAGCTGGAGAAATGGAGCACCCAGCCACAGGGCTGTAGCCAGGATTTGAGAAAATCTGACATCGAAATCTGCGCAACCCTCCCAAAGAAAGTCTCTAAAATTTTTTCATTGGATTTTTCATCAACATAACATATAAACTCAACAAAACTAACTAAACTCTGACTAAAACAACATAGATTTGTCTCTAATTTCCCTATGATTTTAATACCAGATAACATATTTCTTTCCAGGAAACTGCCTATGGAAATTACTAGGAAAGAAACCCATAAAATTAAATGTGAGATGGTAATAAAAGATGGAATAAACTGTGAGATGCCGTTCTCTGAAAGTTCTGAAAAAGTTAGTAAGTGGGCCTTGTGTTGACATTATTTGTCGCACAAAAAGCATTACCGTTTTATTGCAACAGAAGATCAAAAGTCTGTTTCAAAGCCCTCTCCATGCTGCCATGAATATAATTCTGGTTGAAAAAATACTGAATAATAACTGGTGGCTGCTAAAACCCCCAAATTCTGAGAAAAAATATAGGTCCCCAGTGGTACAGCCCTTCATTGCCCACTGTTTTGTTATGATAAAAATTTGCAAATTACAACAAAATGATTCCATCAGGGCATAACACATTATGGCTTAGTACTGAAGTTAAGAGATTTACTGATAAAATCACTGAGTCATTTATGTTTTACAGATATTTCCTGATCAATTTTAATAAAGTTTAAATACACTATAGGACTGCCTTCCAAACACTGATTATTCACACTAATATTCACAAATATGCTTTGGTCTTTCATAAGCACAATTCCTCTAAATGCACTATTCATCTGCAGAGGGATAATAATAGAAACTGATTTGTAGTGAAATCAACTGTTCAATCAATTATTCAAAGAAGTTCTTTGACTATTTGCCAAACAAGAATGTCTATAATTGCATCATGCTTTTGATGCTTTACAAACAATCTTTGCTGTGTATTTGCAAACTAAAACAATGTGCAAAGGAAGGTCATTCATGCTCCTGAGGCTGATGGGTAATGACTCCCACATGAGTTTGGGAAAAGAGGCGAGGCCTTCATGTCCTCCAGGGTTTCCCCTAATTTCAGTATCTTTGAAACACATGTTCATATAGTTTCCAAACGTTCAGCGTCATTATGGAGAAATCTTTTGTATTTTCCTCCCATTCTTCTCTTGGGGTTTCTCGCCGAAACAAATACAGAGCATCCTATCGACACTATCTCAGTCTTTCAGACAGGGAATATGTCCTGACTGTGACAGACGACCACACTCGGCTGCTCCTTGTCTCTCTGTTTTCCTATCACTCTCCCCAGCCCTCTGTCACATCACCCCCTTTTTACCACCAGCGTCACGCCTCATTCTGTCTGTGACTGCTGTTCAAGTGTCACAGACAGACCACTGGGGGCCTATAGGCTGGTGTAGGTAGAATAATAACAGATATTACATTTTGATATGGCATTTCAGGAAGAAAAAACACTTTAACAACAATAAAAAGAAAAGTCAAAACAAGTGAAATGATTTAAAATGGTGTCTGAGAAATTCTTCAAAAGATGTCACTGATGGGGATCACACAGTCATAAATATCAGTCAGAATAGTGAGCATGTGTGTATGTGTGTGTGATGGGAATATAAGAAAAAATATGCGCCAACCTTCATATGTCCCAGAATTTTCTTGAGCACTTGGACCTCCTCATCATTACTCGGAGATATCCTGAAGACTTGATCGCTGCAAAAACAACAAGTGTCGGCTTACAACTGCGATCAAAGTGCCCCAAAGGCCCTCAAATTCACTGTAACAATGCTTGGATCCATTTTCACTCAGCCATGAAGTCACAGGTAATGTAACCTCCTTTTGTGCTGATTGAAGGTGACACTTAATGTTTGATGGTGAAGATGGGTGGTTCCTCTTTTAGATGAAACCCCATCTAAACCCCAGTCAGACAATCTGTGTGAGACATCATTATATGATTATATTTCACTGTTTCCAGCTCTGCAGCTAGCACCTGGAACTATTCTTTGGCACATACAGTAGCAGCAGCTGTTTTCTCATTTTCATAATGTAAAGACATCAATCATATACTGATATGTGCTGTAGATAGATGTGAATAACACCTGTTTATATGTCAAAAGTCTACAGGGAACATATTAGAAATCTAACATTCAACTTTTTTCTATGAGGAAGGAATAAATAATTACAATTATGAAGTATCATCAGCTACTTTAATGTGTTTGACATTGCAGCATGCACATACATGGGACTGACTGTCATGTTAATGTGTGTTGTTTATACACAGAAAATAAATCATCCATGAGTAGAATACTGTAATGTGAAGGCCGAGACACTGCACAGGGTGTTTGGTTGGTTAAAACCATAGCTAGACGGTTGGAAATTGGTGTTTATTTTGTCAAAATTCATGGATGAGATGAGGCTTAAAATAATTAAGCATTTGTGGTCAGATTAAAAAACAATGCTGCTTTTGCTATTTTGGAGTACATAATTCAATTTTGTTAATCAAGACACTATTTTTTTTTATAGAATACATCAGTTAAATTAGTTATGATTCAATATAAAATCATTATACAGTGATATTATTATTCACATGTTGGTCTTGACAGATAATTGAAACAAAAACTGTAAGCAGAAAGAAGCTTGAGAGTCTTTCAAACTCAATATGCAAACCACATCTTTTATATTGCCTTGCTACAAAACAAAGATACTCTTTATCCTCATCATGAATCTTAGTGCTGCTTTTACTCAGCAGATAACAGATCCTGGGGTTTAATCTTAAAGCTAACATGCTGCCAATAATTCATTACAGTCTCTTAATTATAGATTGTCAGTGTCTGCCAGGTTGCATGTGCATCCACTTTCATGTTTTTTGGTTTTTTTTCTCCTCTCTAACCTTTTGCTTATTTCAAAGAGCTTTTTACAATGTGCCACACAGGAAGTTGGGCCCCTTAAACAAAGGTGGCAGTAGGCCACTCTGAGGTTTGGGGAACAAAAGGGTCCGGGGTGTCCCACGTGAGTGGCCACCCCATTTTAGTGACCACAACACACTGCCAAAAAACAGCCCGTTTCCATGGCAACGACAGTGATAGAAGATGGACTTGAAAGCGGACAGGCAGCTTTTGGAGGTAAAAATATTGTTGGGATGTGATGAGAAATTGGGGAAAATTTATTAGCTTGCAGTATAATATATTCTTTCTGTCTGAAACATCAGAGAAATAATGCGTTTCCATATCAAGCTAATAGGATATTTTTGTTTTCACCAGTGCATACAGAACTATGCACACATAGTCCCAGAGAAAATAAAGTGGCAGCCTAGACCTCTATTGTAGTTCAAACTGAACCATTTCTTCCATCTTTTAGCGATTCTCAAAGATAGCAGACTGTTTTTGTTAGTGTTGGCCCGGAAAAGGTTTTTTGCTTTGCATCTACCAGCTGCAGGGCTTTCTGAGCTAAAGCTGTCCTTAAGTTGTCAGTCTGTTGATTCTCACAGCAGTACTCTCTCTGGGATGGAAGCAATTTGCTTTTAAAATCTGGCCCTTAAACGAAGAAGTTGACTCTCAGTAATATTTTCAAACTGTAATATAGTACAATCATCATTTCTAGTGTCCAAATCTTGGTGTTCAATAATGTCAAGGTGCTCTGTTAATGAATGATATGAGAGGTTTTGTCTTTTTTTAGAAGCCAGAAGTGGTGTGAGGTGTACAGTTTTTGGAGTATATCCAAAATACAGTATATGTTGTTTGAGACAGACAAGAAGGGGGTTTCCAGCAGAGGTGGCCTCCCTCTGCCTCCACTAAATTATATCAAAAGCTCTTTTGAAAAGCAGACCATAAATCCTTACATGCCCCAGTCATGCCTTCTACATACATGTTTACCCAAATTAGGCTACTATATGTGTCCATCTCCAGGTGGCCCCATTGGAGACCATGTATTTGTCCAATTGCTCCCCAAAATTCACATCAAAGGTCAAAGTGCAGCTACTTTAAGCATCTCCACATTTAGCCTCATCAACAAGAAGACTGGCTGGTATGCCAGGACTTTCACAAACATTACTGTTAAGACAAATGTGTTCTCTCACCATATGAGAGTTGGGAGTTGCTGCCATCTTACAGCTATCTTTTTTTTTTTTAAAATGAGTAGCTACTTTGAACAGTTTGACAGGCCACTGTTGCTGCAAGCATCCCCGGTGTCATCTGTGCCTATCATGAGCAATCTGAATGCCTCTCTGTAGCATAGCACAACAGATACAGTCATATCCAGATGCCATCACGCAACAAGATCAGCCTAGAGTAAACTAAAAACATTATATTATGTCTCAAACTGGAAATATGTCCCAAAACGATGAAGAAGACGGTGAGCATAAAGACCTTCTTTGTTCATTCTCTCTACTCTCAACATAAGATAATGTCTCTGCAGAAAACTCCTTCTGATAGCGACAGTGCGCTTTTTCCTGCAGAATGAGAGCGCCAGTAGCCTACGCCTGGCTCCAGTGAGCCCCAGAAATGAATGGGGGTCTTTACTCACCCTACGTAGCGGTTGCTGTAGAGATAGGCACCGACGGGACATAGCAAGTTACTGTAGATTATCACACAAGCCAGTAAAACGGAGGCGCGAAATGCGCTCCTATGGTCCAGCACCATCCTTGGCCAGCAGATCAAAGACGGAAGATACCGATTAGGCTACTTTGCAGGATGCACGTCAATTGATCAGAACAGAAATGTGATTGAAAGTCAAAGGACGCGGTCCAGCGCACCATCAGCAGGTTGGCAAAGTCACTTTTCTTGTCGCGCGGCACTCTCCGGGAGCTGTCCCTCTGACACAGAAGGTGCAAAAGGTGCAAAAGTCGGTCATCTGGCACCCGGGAAGCATTTACCACCTCTTTGAAGCTCTGGAGGGAATTGCAGGGTAGCAGCTCCTTTTAAAATGAGGAGGACCTGAGTCACGTGGCCCGGTGTCGGCGAAATTTGTAACTGGATCCCTGATCACTGGCGCGAGCTGTGTGTGTGGGGATAATCTATAGTGAACTGTGCTTTTTTTTTTTTTTTAAATGGCAAATAATGTGTCTCTTAACATTTAAAGTAATGCATGACGTTTTCTGTGGAGACATGAACTGTATCAAGTTACTCATCTTTATCACTCCAGAACAACAGGCTTATTCTTCTAGCGTGATCAGCTCTGGTCCTTTGAAGAAGACACTCAGCTCTTTGCTTGTTCTGATAACACATCTGATGGCCTTCATGCCACTGTCAAATGTGGTGTGCTGTCCACTGGTCCATCTTCACACATTCAGTTCAGACTTGCACAAAGTAGCTGTCATCTGCATATTGGTAATGGTATTGTATTTTTGTCATAAATTGACACTAAGAACAGTAGGATGTCCCGGTGAGCATCCTATTATAGTGCTATCATTTGACCAGTATGAAAGAAATGTACGTGGAGAGGAAAAAAATAATGAATCCAGACAAACAAAAAGGGAGCGTTGTTCATCCCGACTTTAAGAGCCCATTGAGCTCCTGAATCCTCAGCTTCCTGTTCGCTTATACCTCTATACCCCAAAGCCAGTGTGATAACCAGCTATCAGCTCTGTCAGTGCCTTGGCCTGCCTCCACCAGGAACCCCTCTGTGGAGCTTTAGGTGGCTCTCCCTCTTATGCTAGGCTTTTCGTGCCTCTGTTTGATTCTCTACTTATCACCCAACACAGTGATTAAATGTCTAAATCAACTGCCAGCCTTTTCCTTTTGTGACTGCATGGCAGCAGCACATTTTTCACATGCTTCTCTCCAGTGTCAACAGAGCGCCACCTGTTTTACACCCAATAACTGTACAGACCCCAGACCCCAAACACTCCCTGCTCCCTCCAACCCCCTCCCCTCCAAACAGACACATAGACATTACAGTAGGCAGGACAGGAATGCTGTTTTTGACACCCACTTCAATGCGCAAGAGATGCAGAAAAGTGGAATTAGGCTCTTAATTATACAGCTGGGATAATGATATTTGCAGGTGCTCAAATCAGCAGAGCATTTTAAGTAGCAGTGGGCTCATCTTCTCTTGCATCTAGTTTTAACCTCAGAAAGCTTTGAAAGATTTATTGATGATACAAGCTTGAGACTAATAGCCACGGTGGCTTTGAGATAAAGCACTCTGTGCATGCTTGTTGTGATTTAAGACATCACAGTAGATACTCATATACCATATAAATCTACTGTGAGTCTTCTTTCACATATATAGAGTTTAATGATTTGCAACCATTTGCCTTATACTAGCCTGGCACCCTGCTGTATTCAGTCCAAATCAATCACAGAATCTCAGTATGGAGGTTTAGAGTTTGGAGTTGTAAATGTTGTCTGTTTGTTAGCAACATGCTGGGGACACCCACTATCTGTCCATCCTACTTCACACTGTTGTTCTGTTTTGAGTGTCTTTTTTAACTGTTCAAAAAACCCACTTAATATTGTTTTATCACCTTGATATTTCATGACCATTCCTGAACTTTAATGAGAACTGCTTATAAACCGATGACATGTTTCAGCTTGGCCTCAGCTTTAAACCATGGTTAAATACAATGGATTTTCATATGTCTTGTATATCTGTGACAGTGCTTTATATGCAGCACTACTCAGCCCAAATCACAAATAAGTCTATTTGGATTTCTGTATGTAGATCTCATAGAGGGAGTAATACATTTGTTTCTGCCTATCCCATATAACAAATAAAACATGAAATATTTCCTTATTTGGTGCAATAGCAATGCTTTATGTTTATTTTTGCATTTGGTCACTTTCATCAAATGTGCCCATGAGAAGGTCTTCCTTTTCTACATATTTGACATGTTTTAACAATGAAAAAAAGAAAAGAAAAACTGAAGGAAAAACATTGGTTGATTTTGTAATTATTATCAATATTACTTTTACACATATAGCAGTGTGCTCTATGGGACCCCAAACAATGAGGAAGTAAAGCTGATTCAAGGGTTAAAGTGATATTACAGTAGTTTCTTATTTACTGTACATCTGTGAAGAGCACTTCATAGGAACATTAAAGTTGATTCAGAGAGTGAACACATGTCTGGTTTAAATGCCATAAAAACTCTCCTCTTTATTGGAAAATGTCTACAGAACTTAAATTGAATGCACCGAGGGATTTACCGACAGAGCTATTTTTCAAAAATAACATAAACCCAGAAAGTGAAGTGTTTTTGAGCACCACGACAGCTGCACACAGAAGTATATTCATAAAATGCTTGCTTTGCGTTCCATGTATATCATGTTCAGGGATTTGTGGGGAGAGTGAAAGCGCTTGCATGTAAAGGCCGTTACGTTGGCTGGTCACTTAAGCATGACGTGTTGGGCACGGAGACGTAGGTTGAGGGCACCGGCAGGAGTCAGTGTGGTGGTCTCAGTGTTGTTTTTAACACACAGGAACGCAGACCTGGGCGTGTGGCACTGCTTTGGGCTGTGGTCTGCGGGAAGGTGAAGAACCAAGCATCTTTCTCAGAGCTAAGTCTAATGCTGTACAACCTTAGAGCGTCACCGACGTCCAGTATACCACCGTGTTCCTGTCTGAGTCTCAAACTATGCTGAGGGGTGTGAATGAGCTCTTTGATAAGCATGCAGTCTCTGAGAGCGGGGCTTGCATTGGTTGTGGTGGTGATGGGTGGGTAGGGGGTGGGGGTGTCTGGACAAGCTGTGGGGCTAACTGCAGCTCTTTGTGATGTCTTTAGGGCTTCTGCAGGATCTGAGAGATCCCAGCTGACTCTGAGCCGGGCTGTGAGTGCACATCTATGACCTTTTGACCCTGAAGGGAGAAGTAAAGAAAAAGAGTAGAGAGGGTTCAAGATGGTGCAGCACAAAGTGGGCCATTTGGCAGCCAGAAATATGTGTCACTCTCACAGTGAGTGGAGAATTTAGGGGAAGAAAATCTCAATGACAAAGACTTTGGTGTTTGCAATCATCCATCATCTTGAGATGATAGATGAAGCATGAGTTACACTAAGCTTTGCTCAGACATCTGCGGCCCACAGACTTACATCTGTTAGATTACAAAGCACAAAGACTTGCTTACAGTAATAGAAGTCAGTGAAGTTGGGACTGAGAGGCAAAATGAATAACAGGGTGCCTTGGCAGTAGAGTGGAAGAGGATTTCTGAAGAGTGTTGTCTAGGCTATAGTTGCTCCAACTGTTAAGTCAACTTACATTATTTAGCATGAAAAAAAGAAAGGCTGTTAAGGAATTACCAGTCTATTATCATAAGCCAGTGGTTCCCAACCTTTCCGGCTTTTTGTAATTCACAAGAAAAAAAGAGCAACATCTGAAAAAATGAATGTAATTTTGAGTAGTACAATGGTTTTTTTCTGCTCTCTATCTTGCAAACAACAAAAATTTCCCCAAAATTTGAATTCAGATTACAGGTCCAATGTCCTCCTTATAAAAGGGGGTGAACATTTATAGTGCACTGGAGAATTTAATACATTTTTGCCCTATCCTCCCAAAAAGATTTAATTACAGGACAAGACCAAATCCAAGGTACAAAGGAGGCAGTGTGTAACTTACATTTAGAGCACACTGGGGCGACCTGGAAATTGAATTTGCATAATACTGAAGGTGTAATATGTCTATAAAAGTCTATAAAAAATCTTAAACAGTGTTTTATCTAGTCAGTTATAGATAAATACAGACTTAACTAAATGTACTCCAATCATCCTCATTTAGTTCAATTGGCAAGTCTCTCTTCCAAAGTGATTTAGTCCTTTCAGTGCATTATGTGGAAAGAGAGTGCGACATTTTATTAAAAAGATAAAGTGATTACTCTTCACATTAAAAAAAAAAAAAAAGTCTTCCACATTGCATAGAGATGGTATATCGTTTCAGTCTGGAAATGTGGACAATATGAAACTGTGGATTTGAAGAAAAGCAAAACAGTGAGATGAAGGTACTCCATATGTGGTTTGAATCTGAACTATTTTAATGCAGCAAATAATTGTCAGTTCTAAGCTCTCTATTATATTGTTGATTAAACATAATGTCCTCTATGCCTGGTACAAACTGATCATTTCTAATTATAGAGATACCTTGTTATTTTTACCACAGTATCTCAATATCATGCTGGGAATCATGTAATACTGCTTATTACTGGATTTTGATTAACAGCTGCAGGGACTTAAATGATATCGCTGGTAAACTGGGGAACATCTTGGCTACTTCACTCAGTCACTCAGGAAACAGAAACTTGGCAGAAAGAGGGGAAAACAGGTAAGCTACAAAGCTTTAAAAATAGTATATAAGTAGGTCTGCATTAGCAACATGCCAGGACTTTATTAAAGCACTTACTGTATCTTGACTGCAATATGAACTATTGCAAATGAACCACAATGTAGAGATTGTTACTTACTGTATCTTAATGTTGAGTATGAATGCCCTTTTTTGTAACATAAATGTGCTTACTCAAGGCTGTAGTTCTGTTGATAAATGTCATGGAATGGCTTTCCTTGGCAAATATCTTGTTTTCCTTTTCTCTACTCTCATATGTTGTGCAAGCATTAAAGATCTGCCAGAAAAAGGTTTTATCTGATTAAAAGGGATCGAGACACATGTACCTACGGCTTGGTTCTAATACTGGCTGTAATAAAACACACATCACTTACAGTAACAGACTTGGTTTCAAAATCCACCTCAGTTTCCCCCTTCAAACTATATCTGCTCTGTCCCAGTGGGCAGGAATAAATCTGAATAAAAGATAATAACGTGTTTGACTGACACCACTGCAGATATATGATGTAGGAATGTTGGTTTTGGCCGCCATAAACGAATTTACCGAAAGACATTAGGGTGGAAATGAGGGCTAACATGTCCATATCAGTGTAAATTAACACTGTTATCGCCACTCATGTTTGATGTGAAGTGCAAATAATCAGAAAAGGCAGCTCATATCAGTCTGACACTCCTTTTCCAATGGGAAGAACAGAACACTTCCTGGCAGCCCTCAGCAAGACACCGGCAACACTAAACCACAAATAATAGAAGTTAATTCCACAGACCAAAGTCATGGGCAATAAAATCTGAGGGTCTGGAAATTTACCTGCACTGGAATGGCTAATATAAAACCATAATTAAATTGGTCTACTGCAAATGTCGTCAATGTTTCTCTGCTTTTTTCAAACTAGGACCCAAATTTAGTTCATTTAGTGTCAGACTGGGAGCTAGGCCCATTCACTTTCAAGGACCACGTCAGTAAATAGACCCATTATGAGGCCTGATCCACAGCTCTGTTTGATGAGTTTGCATCTTTTTTTTAGTATAAAAATTGAAAATATCAGAGTGGCCATAAATGCCTCCTTGTCATACAATGGAACCAGACCATTGCTGAAACCGCACGGAAACAATTTGGCCAGATTGTCAACATTCAACACCATCAATACTAAAACTCTGGAGGATGTAGTGAACCATCTTAATTCATCCACCTGCTGTTTTGACACCCTGCCAACCACCTTTTTCAAAAATGTTTCCAGTTGCTTGGAAATAGATGTGCTGAAAATTGTGAACGGCTCTATCAGGCATCTTTCCAAAAGCACTGAAAACTGCAGTTGTTAAGCCCCTTCTAAAGAAAGGCAACCTGGTTCCTTCAATTCTGAATAATTACAGACAGATCTCTAATCTTCCTTTTATTGGAAAAATTATTGATGGAAAATTCATAGTAGGATGAGTATTTTAGTGAAAAGCAACAGTGCTCTCTGGTGGCAGCAAAGAAACAGTACAGCACATTGTCACCAAATACAACCAAAAGCATGCAGTGCTACATTAAACCACCAGAGTATACTACATGTCAAGATTTATTCAAGTTTAAGAGCCATGTCCTCATCTCACCTCACAAAACTGACACTAACCTGTAATTGAGACATAAAATAGCTCCATAAAATAAAGACTCCCTCTGGTGCTGATAAATTAGGGCAGTAGTCATGAGTTAAATTCCTTTTCTCTTTAGGTGAGCGTGCTCCAATGGACCAATTACAGTCCAGAATATGCTGAGATACATAAAAAAAATGTTATGGAATCAAGTGTATGAATTTTCTGCAGAATGGAGTTAACTGAATCCCTGCTTGTTGGGATGTTAATCCTTAAATCATTATTGTGGGCTGAAAATGGCGCCCCTAAAATCCCCTCAAAAGACTTTTTCAAGCTGGTGAAATTAAAGCTGGTTTTAGTGTTGACTGTGCTGCTATTTACCCAGGCGCAAAATAACTCTGATTGTGTCTGATTCAATATATAAACACTTAACCGGCTTCTCAAGTGGTTCTTCCAGCACTGCGGTGTTAGCAGGGAGCAAGATGAGAGGTTGAGCACAGCTTCCACCTCCCGAGAGTGAAAATTCTGCCCTAATTAAACATGCTCTGATTGATCACATGGTTGTACGTCTTTGTGCATGTCTTTTTTGCATCTCCATGCTTTTATAGTTATTTTCTACATTTTTCACATCAGAAATTGTACCCAAATTCCGAGCCAACATTAACTGCAGTATGAGAAGTGGTATGTAGTCTGCAAGGATTGCAACTGAAGAAGATTTATTCATTACCAGCTTATTAAGATGAGCTGTTGCACGAGAGCATCTGCTTGCTTAATTAAGAGAAAGATCTTAAATCAAACCTAAAAAAAAACCCCAGACAGAGGCACTTTGCTCCAGACAGGACACATTTGTAAAAAGAAAATTACTGCAAGAAATTTTCTTAGGTAAATTACTGTAGTTTAGTTTGTATTTTTCAGTTTGTCTGTTTGAAAGGTCAGAGTGTATCAGTTACACTTAATTAGCACAAGAATTAATTTTGCCTGTCACATAGAAACAACACATTTAGAGGGTGTTTCAGTGCTTATGAAGCAATATAGCTTCATTGCTATAGTAGCCTACTGTGAAAGAAAAAGGGCTGAATGTGTTTCAACCGTCTCTTATGAATCACATCAAGGAGAGAGGAACCTCATGTGGTTCTTTGAGGCCCCTGGTATTTCAGCTCTGGTGCCAGAGTCCCAGACTCTCACAGTTCACAAATCTTATTCCTCCAGCTGTCTGCGTAATAAAAGTGGTTTTGAATCTGTGTGCAAGCCCAACCAGTGAGGAAAGTGGAGCGAGGTGGCCATTATGACAGGAGGACTTTAAGTCTCATGCAATGCAGATCCATCTGTGACTCACCCTCTCCTTTAAGTTCACTTACTGTATGTGTGTTTTTATGCATATATTCCTAAGAATTTACATATAAACACATACATCTATTGTGAATACAGTCACATTTACATACATATACTGTAAACTGGGCTTATTAAACAGCTGCTTTCTATCTAAGGTGATGGCAGGTGAAGATGTCACCTGCAGATATTTGTGCTGTTTTTGCATTTTCACTAATCTAAAGAACTGATGATGTTGGAAAGTATGCAATTAGCTGCCCTATACATACAAAGATATTGGTGATAAGCTAATTTGCGACTTAATGATGTACGCCGAGGTTTTATGACAGAATTTTATGACTTCATTAACAGACTACTGTGCTTTATTACAGGGAAAAAGAAAGCAATTAAAGTAATTAAAGTGACACAACATACTTCTCTTGCATGGTTAACTTTTGCAATGACACTCACTCTGGTTTCGGCTCGGTCTTGGCAGCACTGAGGGTCCTTGACAAGGTTTAATTTCCCCATTATTTCACTCATTAAATTCAGTGGGGTGACATTGAGTGGATTTGAGTAAAACTGTAGGCTGTGCTGCTCTGCTGTCTTTGGTTTTTTATCTAATATTCATCTCATCTTTACAGAAATAAACAGTGCATCTTTCTCCCAAGTTATACAATGTCAGGGTTATGATGCTAATGTGTGTTTAGTCTATGTGGTTTTTATGGGACATGAAGTTTGTGAACATTTTCTTGTCCAGGATTCAGGAGTGTTAAGTTAAATGAAAATAGCCACAATTATTCCGGAAATGAAGTATTGGTTCCTTCAAATTAAAATGGTAAAAGTGTCAAAAATAAGTATTGTAGGGCATTGATTCAGCAAATGTACATTTAATTTCCTGCATGTCACTTTAAACAGTTTTGACCGGTAATTTAGATCGTCCGTATGATCTGTTTAATCTGTGAGTTTAATCTGTGAGTTGGTGTTTTTTCCTCAAAACCTGTTGCTACAGTTTTACATTGAAATCAGCAGCCGGAAGTCGTAGCGTGTAGTGTGGCTGACTTGACACTGGTCCTCCTCTGCGTTAAAGGAGGCTGGATTAGGATGAAGATTTTAGGAGTCACATGGACTCAACTTTCAAACTGGTGTCCAGTTGTTGTCCACTCTTCAGTGGAGCTCTGTGGGAAGCTGCCTCGAGTTGTTGTGTAATTCCCACCTTTGTTTTTATTCCATTTTGAAATTTGCGTTTCATGCGTTTTCATCCAGCATTGTTTTTTTCTACTTTCGTGGACTGCAGCGCAGAGACAGGTTGCCCCTTCGCTTTTGACCATGCTGCAAACTGTACTCTTTCGCATCTGAAACCTGTTTTGTGATGTGAAACTTTGCAACTGCCGAAGGAAATAAGGTTTGCATTTATTTACTCACAATGACTGAGGAGAGCAGAAGTGAGCACAGAGCTGAAAGCGGGAAGGACTTGGAGAAACAGCTCCGGCTACGAGTGTGCGTCCTAAATGAACTTTTAAAGACTGAACGGGATTATGTTGGGACACTAGAGTTTCTCTCGGTGAGTTTTGAGAATCATTTTATCCAGAGACGAAACAAAAGTGCACATTTTACGTAAATGAAACCCCAAAGCAAAGATACAAACACAAACAGCCAGCCTGTTTAGTATGCACGATGCATCAGGCTCCAGAGCAAGAACTCGTCCTCCAAGTGTTACATGTTAATAACCTGTGCAAACTTCCCTGCATGCTACTGTTACTTTTAATCATGTGAGCAGGATGTTTAACATTACCTGTAATACTCTGAACCCATTCCTTCGATGGAGATATTAACTTTTCAGATTGCAAGTGTGAATTTGGGAAAGCAGGCACAAAGAGGCATGCCACAGCTTTAGTTCTTGCACAGCCAGTGGGATGTTTAATCCTCTTCTCAGTCTGCTTATAGGCTGTTAGCGGCTCATAGTGGTTTGTTTGGCAATAAGTGATCAGAAACGATTTTAAGTCATTTGGGGCACTGGATCATTTGAAATAAAAAAGCAGATAAACCATAAATCACAACAAAAATCAAATGTTCTCTTTTAAATGACCATATTCTCATTTTTTTTTTTTTTTACTATTTAAGCAATGTTTAATATGGCATACAGCTTGAAGTTATAGTGTATCAGTCCAGGTTGTTATACCCACTTTTACAATCATTACATGTTAATCAGAAGGACTGAAAGTACTGAAATTCATTAGAGACACTTCTATAATGACATCTGTATTTCAGCTCACTGTCTTTGTCACATCCTGGCTTGTAACTTGTGCTGCGCAGCATTACTATTCCATCCATATGATTACCCCACTTCCCACACAGCACAGAAAATACAGTGTGAATGCATTTTGCTGCTTCCTTTGCCAACTTTTGATCAAATCCAGAAGAGGGGAGTTCTGCCAAGGACGGTACAGGTGGACTCAAATGAAATCCACTGGTGCTGGCACTCAGCTGGCAACACATCTCCGGCTGCACACTGAGCGCAACACTTGGTTGCTGCAATACAGGAATGATGTGCTGTCATCTTAATGACATTACATAAAATAACACCTAGCCTCAAAGACAGGAAGGGAGGGAACTTTGGAAATGTACAATCGGTAAACAAGTATTTTAACTGTTTTATTTGACAAAGGAAGCTGCAGATGTTAAAAGTGAAATACCTTGTCGTCAACACACTGATATGATGTGATCTGGACTGTGGGTTTGGATGGCTTCCATCATATTTTCTTAGCAGTTTCAGCTTCTCAGTATGATGGGAACTTTGCAGGGGATGTCGGGTCAAAGGGGCACTGTGTTGAGTGTCATTAAGAGCGCTATTTCCCAGACCACATGTATGAATGTGTACACCCTGACCTCCCTTCCACTGCCCAGATGTTTCCAATGGAGGACAGAGGGACCAGGGAGGGGATGGAGCTCTATCTGGCCTTTCTTAGAAGTGGCATCACTGGAGACAGGGAGGAGGTGATTACATGAGGGAATGTGTCCTCTGTCCTGGTGGTGGGGGTCTGGGGAATGCAGCCACCCCTCCTTCGTCTCCCCTGTAGTGCTGGAACTGGGATTAATTTCAGAAGGGACTGATCCTTAGAAGGTAACTCTGTTCTGGCCCGGGAATGTCGGGATGGATGCATCAGATTGAGGATCTGACAGTGAAAGATAGCTATTGTTGGTTTAGCTGCGTGTTATAGCTGATGGAGCCGGAAGATGATGATGATGATGATAAAAAAGCTAGAAAGTGAGAGAAAAAGACAAAGAGTCGCTATTATCTACTGTCTTATCATCAGGGAGTTCCTGGGGAGCATCGTGGAAGATACTCAGGATGATCAAAGACAGCCCTACTGTGGAGAGGAGTCATATTGAAGACTTTCATCTGATCAGACACAAACACGAGCCTGCCTCCCCCGCTTCCTCTACCGCTACACTAGAACCAGTTAGCAACCACATAAGTTTCTGTGTGTCTAGAGGTCAGAATGGAGAACAACCCGGCCCCCCTCTGTGCGACTCCCTGGTGTGGATAATCTAGGGGACTCCGAGAACCAGCAGGGTGAGGGTTGAACGGGATATTGCTAGAGGGCTGAAAGGGAAAAGGGTAGAGCAGATCACACAGTAGATATTGCCAGGAGGGTGAAGGGTAGGGGGGAGAAAGGAGGGGGGTTGGGGTGGTCTCCGCAAGTGGCTGGGCTTGGTGCCTTCTCTTGTAAACCATATTTCCTGGAGGAGGAATTCCTCCGAGGTTAGGAAATGCTGGGGAACAATGAGGCTCCGGTCAGTAGCCGAAGTCGAACAGCAGAGCAGAGATTGTTGCTGCTGATCCGTGGGACCCAAACACAATGCACCTCACACATACTTTACTCTTAAGGTAGTGGAAAACAACACGGAGAACAAGGATGATTAGTGCAATTTGTCCCAGGACAGTCTGAGCCTATTGTGTGGCTGTATCATAGCTCTCGTGGGAAAATATGCAGATTGCATCTTGCAGGCATCAGTTCTGGAAAGTCTAAATTTGAATTTCTTTGGATTAAAGCATCACCTTTTACACTGCATGTACTGAACTTCCACAGTAGTCTGACAGTGAGAGGAAGGCTTCCAGGGAAGCTGTCTGAAATATCTCAGGCCTGTCTTACATAATGAACAATTATAGCTGGAGATAGTGGGCGGCGGTGGACACTGGTGTTTATCTTGGACAGCTACAAGCCAATAAAATGACAGTTACTCTTAGAAATGTCTCAATGAGGGGAACAAATCAAGACATAATGTAAACAGTCACTTTAATGAAGTGTATGCTGTTCTGCAGTTTTCTTTTTGTGTCAGATGAAATACTTTACTTAGTCTCTCACAGTTGTTCGCTGTTCATAGAGAGACATTGAAAGCCATTTGCTTGCATGATAAGCACTTAGGAGAGAGAATGCAAGAAGGGACAATGGAGGAAACCTTTCATGTCCTGATCCTGGAGGGAGATCTGAGCCACAAGTTAACTTAATATATTCCAAAGAGCTTTGCAGTGCATTAAGTGGTCCCTCAGCTGCTGCCTTCCTCTCCCCAACAAAAGCCTGTTGAACTACGAAGCAACCACGGAGTGTAATGTTTAAAACATTTTTAATCCCTTGCATGAATTGAATTGAAAATGAAAAAATTGGATCATCAGGGGATGAAATTCAAGAAATATTGCATCTGTATATTGTACATCTTTTACGTACAGCTGCATATGATTATCCTTGTAATATTTCTCGGGCTTTATGTGGGAAGGTTATTGGTCAAACATGTCGGTGGTCACTTTAAGTCAGTAGCGCCTTTTCAGTGAAAAAGGCTGCAGGAAGTTGGGGAATCAAGCCCAATGGAGAAAGCAGCTGCTAAGAAGGCTCATTTACTGGCTCTTAGAAACCTAGGTGTTCAGTTGTGTGTGTGTGTGTGTATTTGTATATGGAGGTTCCACATCTCTCTCTTGCAGGGTTTGGATTTGCTTACATCTTGGCTGGGGACGGTCAGGCCGAGAAGTTCTCTTTTTTGCTTGTAACATACGACCAGTGGACAGTCCTGAAGGAGGTCAGGTCAGGGGGCCATGACGAGAGGGTTCATATGGTCCGGACAGACAACTGATGGCCCCAAAGGTCACGACCTCTTGTTCCTATCCCTTTTCTGTCTGTTAATCGGTAGACTTCCAGCTCCCTCCTGTGTTCTGATGGAAACAAGAACAGAAGATGCTGGTGTGTCCTGTTTGATGAAGAAACACAAACATAAATAGGGAAAACAGAGGGTAAACAGAGAAAACACAAGCTTTCATTGTGTGTGTTTGTGTATGCAGTATCAGGCTATATATGGAGGCATGTAGTATTTATGTTGGAAAACAAAGCAAAAATAAGCTATTGTACTTTTTGTTTTTAATAAATACTAAATGATGTGAGATAAATTGAACTATAAATACTTAAACAAAGCATTTTACTCAGAGTAAAAAGCTATGTTTTAGGGATCAGAAGCCAAAAATGTTAAGAGCTGTTGCCTGGATCTGTTGGAGGAGTAGGAGCAGATGCTGGGTTAAAGAGAGCAAAAGCTGTTTATGTTAGTGTAATGAGACTGATACCATGTGATATAGCCCCTTGGACAGATTCCACTAAGCTTTTTTAAATAGCTTTTAAAGTGACAGATCAGTTATATTCAACATGTGTGCTCACATGATGCTGCTGAGTTGAGATTGGGTGGTTTTGAGACTGAGGTCGAGTGCTTAGAGCCTGCCCGTGGCCATTTACTGTTGCTTGCATTAGTATGTCGCCACAATGGGCTGCATTTGGTGGTGAGAGATTCCACAGAGAGCGGTGTATTCGTACAGGCTGCTGTGTCTGCCCTGATTGCTCTCTTCTTCCTTAATTACTTCCTTTATTCAGAGCTGATAATCTCCCCATCATACTGTTACTCATTTCACACCTGCCTCTTATGTCCTCTACCTTTTCATATACCTCAAGTCGCTCTGTATGGTGCTCTTTCTTTCTTGTTTAACAGCACCGTGGCCCAGAGGGAGCAGTGACTGCATATGGTCCATCCATTATTTTGGATGCGCTGTTGACAAAAGTGTATTTTTCCACTTTCTTTTTATGTGAAGGTTTATCATGATCCCTACTAGGCTAGAGCTGTGTTTCCCCATCACTGCCCAGAATCTTATAGAGGCTTTAATTTAGCTTTATTCCATGTACAGAGATGCAACTCTGTCTGTTCTTTGTATATGCGTGTGTTTGTAAGAGGTTGTTTTTCTCCTTGACTGTTTTCAATTGGATTAGGCCAGTCTCTGAGAACACAGACAGTTTCTCTCTTGTGCCTGTCCCCAGTTGTAAGGCCACCCGAACTGATAATGTAGCTGACTTGCATTTCCATTTTACACCACTGCCACTACACAAGCTGCCTGCCTGATTATAAGTGTAAATGCATTCTGTCTCTGTTTGGTCGGCTTATTTTGTGCCTTTTTAATTTTGTATTTGCAGTATCAGTAGATGCATTGTGATACATGTGTGCGTAAACCTGCTTAGCACTCCATCTTAAAGCTAAATCTGTCTTTTAGCCATCCTGAAGATGAATGATAGGGAGGATTAGCTCGGCGACAACAGAGCCCTCTCCTGCAGAGCATTTTGCATCAACCTTGAGTCCCATATCAATAAAAACACTGAGTGGGATAATCCTTCTTCTTCCCATTGAGCAATTCTGCTATGGGAGTTGCTGTTTTGCATGCCTTTTAATATTTTATCCATTCATCTCTTTTCAAATAAAAAAAAGCATTTAGCCAATTTCCTAGATGTAGCAAATGTGATTACCATTGGGAAATATTCAGTAACATGCAGGCCTACATTATGCCAAGTTGGAGAATTACACGACAGTGAACGTTAATGTAATTTGGTTTAAATGGTTGTTTCAAAGGTTCTTGACCTGTGTGTTATGCTTGGTGTTGGACCTCTATCATTTAGGGTATAAGCCGAACGTCAAATAGAACTATTTTATATGGGCAAATTTCCTCTAATGCTGCTTTTGTTTAGAGAACATTCCACCTTAATAAATGTGGCCTTTTTTTGTCAAAGTAATAGTTCAACATTTTGGAAAATTCGCGCATATTCGCGGTCAGAGATTGAGATGTGAGGATTGATACCACACTCATGTCTGTACAGTAACTATGCTTACTGGTTAGCTTAGCTAGCATAAAGACTGAGAACAGGGGAAACAGCTAGCTTGGTGTGTCCAAAGGTAACAAAATCTGACGGGTGTTATGTGCTGGACTGTTTCTTGGCCGGGCATAATGACATCATCGAGTGTTGTCGTCACTGTGAGGTCATCAGGTAACCAGCATCCCAACCAAGAAATATTGCAGCACATAACCCTCGTACTGCTGGGCAGGTTTTGTTAGCTGTCTCCTCCTGTTTCCAGTCTTCATGCTGAGCTAAGATAACCAGCAGCTGGCTGTAGCTTCAAATGTAGAAGTTTTGTAAAAATGCATCCCTTTGGTACTGAAACAAGCAGCACTAGTATGGAAAAATTTCGATACTACTGTGCATGTGTTGTGTGTTCCTTTCCTCCAAACTGCTGCTGCAACTAGAAGTTGAGGATTAGTTAGAGAAAAACAAACTTGCTGCTTTTGCTATTGTCTAGTCTAGCCTATGACTACTTACTTACAGAATTTTACACCTTCTTTCTGTCAATGTAAAAAACGTTAAAGTCCCTCAAACAGGTTCTTTTGCTTTTGTCTGAGAGGCCATTTTTCAAGCAGGATTTCCTTCCTTCCTGGCCCTCCCCGTCTTTACATTGTGCTGCAAGTTTCCTGCCTCAACACACACACGCATACACACACACATTCACATACTCACACACTCACACACTTCCCCCACTGTCTCCACTGGGCCAGGGAAAGGAGAGTTTTGCCACAGATGCCCACTTGGCAACGTGGAGCTTCATTGCATAGGCGATAGGACTACAAGGACCCCTGCTTTGAATCCATCAAGTGGATTCAGCTCAGGAGGCAGAGGTGGTTCCCAGAGGAGAAGGCAGCCTTTGATTTGGCCAGTGCCAGCTGCCTGGTCACATGGTGCATACGTGCGACAAGTAGAAGAGTGGCGGGACCACGGTAGATGCTTGTCAGGATGGTGTGAAGGGGTCATCATCACAAGGGGGCCTGTGTTTTTGCTGGCATGCTCTGCCGCAGGGGACACACACACACAGACAGACATGCACACACGCTTAATCAGATCAATATGCATGCATTGCCATAATTCTGCATGACACTGGGAAAATGAAAACATGTTTACAAATTAATTAAATGCTGGTCTGATGCTCGCTAGCCAAGTTACATTTATTGTTTGTAAAAACTGCACCAACCATAGTATTTGGTATCATAAAGTGTCCCACAAACACTATAGTGCAGATGTTTCTTCATTTTCAATTCTGACTTTAACAGTTTTTGATGAAGTGTCCTCAGAATATGTTTAGACAAGTTTGCATGTCCTCTCTCTGTGGTTTAAACTCACACTTTCCATGTCATTCGTGTCTCTGTCCATCCTGCATTGCTGGGCTCAGAATCCACAAACATCCAGAGCAGCCCAGCCAGACATGATGGGAAATTCCACTTCACTCCAAATTATTTAATTAAGCACTGCTATAGAAGCTCTGAGAGTTAGACAAGTGTCTCTCTGTCTCTAAGCATGCCTTGTCCACAGACATCCTTTTCATGTCTGTCTGTCTGTCTTCTTTCTTTTTTTCTTTCTCTTTCCATTTTATTTTCAGTCTCTGAACCTCTGAATTTGTCCCTGACTCTTTAATACCAACGCCTGGACCTTGTTTGAGGGACAGACAATGAGTGAGCCTCTACTTTCCACTTTTAAATCTTAAACTGGCCTTTGTACATTAAACGTTTTTTGGCCACTTCGAGGCAGCAGAATATGCTGTAAACACAGCACTGACATCACCTTATAAAGTTGTTATGGCAAATGTGTTAGCTAACAGTTACCTATTGACTAATTCTTTGTGGTTTCACATTATACATAGTAATTTGATACATTTTTCATATAAAATTATTGATTAGAGCAGCTCAAACTGGGTAAATAACATTCAAACACTACTTGAGGCGAATGCAGAGATATTATTTACTTTAAGATAGCGTTTGCATAGTCAACCAACCAGGTGCAATCTAGCAAACTCTATCAAGATTTCTCAATAGCTAAAGAAGACTGTGTATAGTACATGTAAGCTAAAAAACTACTCAATTACATTAAAAGAAGTAATGTACAGTAATTAGTTGTTTCCATTCTTGCTTATTTGAAAGAATAAGTGGACTAAATCAACCCGAGGTCTGTACTGCTCTGTTGCAGCCATGTTGGCGTCGTGCCTCCTGCTCTGTCCATTCACAGACAAAAAGAAGGCATGATGAGCAGAACCCTGGCAGGAGGGGTATTCGTACGGGTGGGTGAGAGTGGGGGAGAAACTGGCAAGGGCGGGTTGGTCTCCAGCGGATGATTTGGAAGCCTGAAACGGTAATCAAATGAACAATCTGGGTGACAGTCATGCTTGGGAGTACGCCACAGATTGGGAGACTGATGATTCTGCTAAGTCATCTTTCAGATCAATACAGGGTGCTGCTGTGTGGCTCTGATGGGAATCGCCAGCTATCAGTGGGTAATGTTTTGCTTGGCTGCCCATGGAAATTGGGGAAGCATGGCAGTTTTGGTCTCTTAAGACTAACTCTCATCTGCTGGACTGGTCTCACTGCTTAATATCCAATTTCACAAGTCAAAAGATCTTCCTAATGCACTGAAGATGCCTGCCACGTACAGTGCCGTGATGGGTGAAATTGAACAGACCCCACAGCCTGTCAGGCATTCAGTTTAACGGACATGACCACAAGCATCATTTTATGCTCATGTGCTCATTTCACTCCAACTGTCAACCGCGAAAGTAGCTCACCAAGAGTCAGGCGCAGATATTAGGCACAGACATATTCATTAGATAAATTGCTTCATTCCAGCTGTTTATGTATTGCCTTGGGTGCCAGGGTCACTGGAAGGACAAGAATAACATCAAAGAAGAAGAAGAGAAGAATTTTTCTTTACCCTTCACAGGCAATAGTGAATTCTTGGAGATGCCTTAAAGCACATCGCTTGGTATTTCCTGCATTTTTCACAAAACAGGCATTTCCTAAAACAATAAACTTTCAAATGATATTCTAATAACTATGTCTAATTGTCTTGAAAGAGGCTTCTTTATCTACAGTATTTTGTTTGTTTTTTGGAAGTTATCTGGTACTCAAACAGACTGTCTGACTTTTAAAAAGAAAGCAAGTAAGTCTTCAAAAGACAAATGAGCTTTTGTTCACTAGAAGAACCTGTAATATGTTCTCCGTTGTTAATTAAAACCAGAGACCCTGCATTGAGCTGTGCAGATGAGCCTTAATGGCCACTCCCAAGATAGACATATTAACATTCCCCACCGTATTTATAGTGTCTGTTTCCTGTATACAGTACATTCCCAGTGGAGAGAAACAAGCCAGTTTGGGAAAACTAGCCAGAGGCCTAATGAGATGGGTCCTGATGACTCCTGGAGGTGTCATCAGGACCTGTTGAAGACAGAAAGGGCCTGGCTTATGGGAGAGAATCACTACAAAGGGCCTTTTCTCTCTTTTCGGATGTTCCCCTGTGTGCTGTCAGCATCAGAGACTGACTCTGTCGCTGGTCAGGCCTTTTGGGGGGAAGTTTAGTTTTTGCTTGCCAGGAATTTGTGTGTGTGCTGGAGGCATCTGTGCAGGAGATTTAACCCTGTAACGTTTAATTCCGGAAGTACGGTAAAGGCACCATATCCTCCCTGCAGGGTTGTCGTGTTAAGAAGAAGGCCAAACAAGGCTCTCTTTTTTTCCCCCTCTCTTCCTCGCCCTCTGTACTTCCTCTCTGTCTGCTTTTTCTATCTGCCTTGTCTCTGTCTATCTCTGCTGCTCTCTCATTTTCTCACCAGCACACACACGCACACACACAGCAAATCTAGACACTCAGGTGTTTCGAGAGCTTGCCTGAGGGTGCCATGCTGCTAGCGCACCTGTTGCCTGCTGTCCTTTAACTGTTATCACAGTGCTTTACTTTTTAGTCTGCCATCCTGGGGGACAGATATATGACAGACACACACACACACACACACTCAGAAAGACTGTTACGTTAATGAGCATACCTTCACAGTCTGGTGATTCACTACAGTGGGCTTTTTCGCGGGTGAAGCTGTTGTTAGTGTCTCCATCTCTGGCTTTGAATGGTCTTTGTCTCGTATTTTTTTTATTTGTTAACAAGAGAGGATCTGATTCTTTCACAGATGGTGCATTAGAAAACATTGACATACCTGTACATGTGTGCAGTAATAACCCCCCTACATTTTAACCTTTTTTTTCACCACTAGATATAATACAAAGTGGAAACATTCTTGTATACACAGGATGTTTGTTTGCCAGCTCTCCAATTATGACAACAAAGCAAATCAGTGAATCATCAGTGGACAAAAGAGGTAGTATGTCCAACAGACTCTGAGAAAGGCCTATTCATTCTTCCAGAGTTTATACTGGTGACCAGTGCCAATGAACTCAGGTTGGACCTTTTTCAATTGTTAGCAATAGATCCCACATCATAGCAAAAGCAAGTGAACTTTGGCAGCATTAGAGGTTTTAAAATTGTGCTGACAGATGTACTATTGCATGTCTTTTTTTATTATTTTTTTTGCTCCTTTTAATATAGCTGCTTCAGTACAGAGCATGGTGTTCTACAGTTGAACCAATCGATCCACAGGGACCTAAAATGGTAGTTTTGCATGTAATAAATCCAACGGGCCCCGTGTTCCTGCCCACTCCTCCAGTAGTTTTAACTTGAATGCATTAGCAGATGTTTAAGGCTAGCTTTGTACACCATTCAAACTAATTTCTGTAGCACGTTGGGAGCAGCTAGATAGCTTTCTGTATTTTTGTGTTTTTTTTTATATCAAAGCAATTTGCTGCTTCACTTTGCTTTTTTGGATCTGTTTAGCGCTCTTTTCCACTCTGGATGGGATTTGTATTCCCATCACAGCCCACTCTGCTGTGTGTGTAACGTGATGAACGACATGCTTTTTCTCCCCTTGCACTTTGCACACATTCTCTTGTCTACTCACTATATTCACTCTAGCATTTTTTTTTTACGCAAGCACATGCTCTGGCTTGGCAAATATTTAGAAGTGCAAGAATGTCCATCATTGTCCTCTTGTTATATCATTGTTAATTTACGTCTTTGAGGAAGCAAGTTGCCTCTGTTTTTGCCAAACTCCTCTGGTGTGATTCATCTGTTTCATTGACACAGAGCTCAACGTATACAGGGGGAGTGGCTAGCCTTCCGCCAATTGTATCTTTCCAATCTGGTGAATGTCCATTCACAAAGTGTCCTGAACTAGGTTGGCTCAGCGCACACTCTGTCGGCATGGAAACAGCCCTCCAGCCAGTCTGTTACCCCTCTGCCTTTCCTATCCCATATGACACCAAAGTCCAGAGGATGCTGGGTGTAATTTGAACTACCCTACTCCTGAGCAAAAAGCATATTTCAGCAAACTGCAGTTATTGAGCGAGCTGTCACTCATGTTAGATTGAGGTGGTTTTCCACTCTGTCCAAGCAACTGCTCAGTCATAGTGAGTCGGTGATGGGAAGGTCAATCATGTGGCCTGCAGGTCTGTTAACTGAACCTGATTTCAGTTTTAGTGTGACAGCAAAGATCAGGTTGTTATCACATTTTTATTTTTTTCAAATTAGAGCATTACTGCGTCACAACCGCTGTTGTTGCCCACAGCATGTGAGCCTGTGTTGATTAATAGCAGGTAGGGCCACATGCAGTGATTGGACCAATCTATTCATCACACCCATCTGCTCTGTGTAATAATGAACACTTTAATGAGGTTTAAATGTGTAGTCCCCCCTCAATACCTGGGCCTCAGGGAACAAAATGACTTTGTGTCCTGTATGTCCAGAAGTAGAAAGGAAAATGTCTGATGCAGAAAGAACAGCCACTGCTTAATTCCCTTGCCAAAAACAAATGCGTCTGTGGCTACTCACACGCTTCAAATGAGTGATGTGTGTGTGTTGGTGTGTTTGTGAGGCTAAGTGGATGACATTTTGGAGATGAGTCTAACTTTCCTTGAATGGCCAGTGGAAAGAACACTGTAAGAAAAAAATCACTGCTGTTGTCCAACTCTTTCATCCTCTTTGTCTTCTGAGCTCATCACTTTACCTCATCATTTTTCCGAGCATCTTAGAAATATGCCAATGAAAAAAAAAACACTATTTAAACCTCAAAACCTATTCATAAACTCATATTCTTCTGTATTTTCTGCTCAGTTCAAAATGTCTGTCCATCTCTGGTCACAGAAAGCGTGACATCTCCTATTGAGTTTTACAATGCAATTGCAAAGTCTGCTTGTGATTCAGTAGTGGCCTGTGCCCAGACATGGTGGATTTCTGCTAGAAAACGCATCCGGTCCTAGGGAACAAAATGTGTCCCTCTGGAATTCAACTGGTCGTTACTGAGTATGAGGACAAAGACGGCAACCGTGGTGGACGATGGTGGAAATGTGTTCCTTAAAAATGGACTCATGGCTGCGTCTTCAACACTTCTTCAGCTACATTTCTTTATGCCTTTGGTTGGAAACTGCTGTAAAAATGATCCCTTAAATTTAGTATGTTTCTCGTGATTATTATCATCATTGACAGAACTGTCAGTTCTCTCTTGCACCCAAAACCTTCATCCAGAGAACAGATACTCTGCTCTGTGATGCAATCGAGACAAATCCTGGACGTGGTCCACTGACACTGAATTACAATACTGGATTTGGATGACTCATGCAATGCTAGATTTAAATACAATACATTTAGGCTTTTGCAAATGAGCTGTGCATTTATGTACTGCAGCGCTGTCAGGTACTGTAGAAAGCTGGAAATGGGCTTATATTTACAGTCAACCTGGGCAATGTTACTGTGTCCATAAATCCAGTCAGTCAGTCAGCTTCCCATTCACTGTCTGAGGAGCTGTTCCAGGATTAGTCCAATCGACATCAACAAGGCAGTCTTGGCGGTCTCTTCGGAAGAGACATGTTCGTTCCCACAAATCGAGTCTGAACTGTCCACAGTTCTAGGAATAACATGAATAGTGCCTCAAATGAATTGTTCAGACTTTCGCGTTGCTGAATCTGTTTTCTGTGTGGTATACTTATCTTGAAAACTACATGAAAGATGTTTTCAATTTTACACCATCACGTCTGTGCGACAAAAACAAACACTCTCTTAGCTTTTGCGTGATAACACAATTTATTATCTCCATCCAATCAGATTTAGAGTCCTTGCACTCCATTATGCCATGTGTTTTTTCTTATGTTGTTTACTTCTGATAAGCATCAGCAGTGTGGCTCCTTATGTTTTGCAGCAGAGCTTCCCACACCTGCAGATATACAGTATAATTTTTATCAGCTTTGCAGATATAGTGATTATTTCCTGTTGAATAGACTCCCTAATGAGCCCAATAGACTCCCTAATGAGCCCATGTTTGAAACGATAGGAAGCTGTTTTTTGATGCAAATTAGCACTACTTTTGCTCAGCTACGGTCCTGTACTGTAAGCCCTGTCAGGCCTTTGCGAGGAAGGCCTGTCGAAGTCTGCTCCGTGTTTGTACATATTAGACTTGCTAATCAGATGCTAATGCTTGTGAGTGGCAGAGTTGCGAGGCAAGGCAGCTACAGAATGGTAATCAGCGTGGAGTTGGCCTACAACAAAGAGGCTGATTATTTAAGCCCATTTTTCCAACCACAAGCCCGGATTCAAGCATTCATTTATACAGCTCCCTTTGAAGTGTTGCTTGACGTCTGTACAATGTGATTAAGATGATTTCCGTAATTTTTTTCATGTCAATTTGTTTTGGCTTTGTAATAAGCTAGAAATGGAGATTTTACCACTGATTTAGCCAAACCACCTTTCCATCTGTTCACAATTAATCAAGTGAAACTTAATAAGCTTACTAGTCACAATTAGTCTCTTAGATCTTGGTGTCAAGGAATAATTCTTAGCTTGTCTGCTCATTAAAGTAAGCTGTTTACATGCTTTGTGGTTGTACTGTGTTAGCTTGCTCAGGTCAGGCTGCCTGCTGTGTGGCTGCACCGGGCGACAGATGGCATTATGTCCCTCAGTGGGGCGGTAAAAGGATGCCCATGGTTAGGGTCAACTGCAAAGACAGATGTAACTTCTTACTGCGCTCACAGTGACTATGCATCACACTGCCTTTCAGTGTGGAGCTTGATCATGTTGGTCATGTCTTTACGGAGCTGCTGTTGTTTGTGTCATGCTGTCCCATGAAATGAAGCTTTGTGCTGCTGAAGACATTCTGCGTCAGAATGTATTGTATGCACTGTCTCTGGGCCTATTATGTTGTCTGTCATGTTGCGATGGTTTTGTGTGAGGAGGACTGGTGTGATCAGTGACAGGCCAATGATTTAGTTAGAATTTTATTTATGACAACCCTGCTGCATTCTGGGGGCTCTGTTTTCTAAATGATGAAAGACACAGTTGGAATCAAACTATTGGTTAAAGTAACATTTTGTTGCCTCACTTTTCTTTCATTTGGTTCATTTATCTTATCAGTGTCATGAATCTTACCACCATGTTTTAGCAGGCATGACAGGTTTGGCATAATAAAATCCAAGTGCACGCTTTATTCTACTTAGAGAACTCATCTCTGCTTTCATTTTACTGCCTTTTATGCCATTTGGGTGATAAATAAAGTTAGTTGTGTGACAAATGTCACAAATGGAAACAGAAAACCCACATCACACAAGCGTGTTTTTGTGATGTTACGCCAAGGACATTTATTTCTGCTGCTTAAACTTGCTCTCATTCAAATTTGACAGCAATATGAACATCGGGGACGTTGTTGTTGTTGCTTCACATCAAGTTTGATTGAGCTGTTGAGTGCAATTTCTCATGTACTATATATTTTATGAAAGTTTTGATTTTTAAGCCTTGCTTTGGATTTCATCATAGCTTCCTTGACGTGAAGTGCATAACAGACATCAATCAAAATCAAAGTGTGATGCCGTCATTTTGTTTTCTGCAGAGCTTTCTACTGAAGATAGATTCCTGTCTGCCCAAACTGTATTCCAAGCATCGCACACATAAACATAAAGATTCCTGTCTGGTACCTGTTGATGGATGTCTTCTTCTTTAAAAGCTCTCCCTAAGGCAGAGTTCAGAAAATGACTAATTCCTCCTTAGTCACATTTTAAGAATACATTCGCACACCTTCTTAATTTGCCATTCTCACAATGTGCCCTGAAGCATTAAATGGGTTGTCAGGGGCTTGTGCAGTGAAGCAGCCTGGGAACTAGCGTCCTCAGGGACTGAAGAACTTAAGAGTATTTCCCATCCATCTCAATTCACACACTGTTGGCCTCTCCAGCTCCCATCCCCAGCCACTTAATATCGCCTTTGAAATACCATGTGCTGCAATTATTATGTTTTTCTCATCCAGTGCACAGATTGTGTTTTGTGTGTATCAGGTGTCTATTGTGATGGTTACCAATTTGCTCTGGCAGCCAAGTGTTGCAGCTGCACACAAAGCCTCAAATCTAGTCTTCGATTTGTCTCGTTAAAGGACAAGCGATCAGACGCCAAAACGTAATTTGATCCTGCGGCAAGTTCAAAAGTTAACTGTTGCTTTCCTCTCCTACTCTGCTTCAGGTGTTTCTACATCGCCTCAACCAGTATGCAGCCACCAAAATCGACAAGAACATCACGGAGGAAACCGTTAAGGTGAGGGTCAATCTGCGAGGCATGGGATTGCATAATTAAGATTTGGAAAAATATAAAGAGCAATTGACTTTCACTCAAACATTGTGCACAGACCTTATTTTCTTACAGTAACGTGATCCAATGAAAAGACCGGAAATTACATTGGAAACTAAATTAAGTGGGTCTGTTGTTTGGGGTGCTCTTTCAACCTAAAATAGCCAAGTTCTGAATGGAGAAAGAAGTAGTGGGCGATCCAGGAAGCAGCTGTAAATATAATCTATTTATACATGATTCCGGCTGGAGGATAATGAAGGATGCTCTCTCTCACAGTGGGAGTGTGTCTGTGACTGTTTCAGGGAGCTTGCTTACTCTTGAAGATAAATAAAAATTCAGTGGATATTTACTGCATGCCCCATGTTTTGGAATATGTCTATCCATGCTATGTTTTGTTTGGGAACATGCTGTACAGGTTTGGATAACGTGGGTCATTATGGGGTTGGGCAGCAGCAGGCTGTGATGTAACCAAGCAGCTGAATGACATCTCCTCTGGAGCAGAAATGCATTGATCAAATTTTACCTGATTTCTTTTTTTTGCTGTTCTCAGTATCACTGAAGATTATTTTTGCCTCGCAACACCCATAAAAGACTTCTGGCTTTTCATGCTTTGATTTTATTTTACTAGCTTCTTTCTCCATCCAGAGTCAGCATATTGTTTTGTCCTTTTAATATCACCACAAAAAAAAAAAGACATAAAAGAGGGCAGAAGTCAACACCACATGAAGGGAACGTTTCCACACAACAGATCTTAAAAATGTGCTTCTTTTTTTAGCTTCTCATGTTTGAAATTCAAATATCAGATGTCTCAAGCCGAGATGCCCATTTCAAAGAAACCTCATCCTTTATTCTGTGGCCTTATAAATTCCCTCGCGTAGTGCCGCTGGCCACAAAAAGCATATGCCAAAGTATTGATTCGGGCAATCTTAGGAAGACCATTGGAGGATGGAAACAGCTGGCAAATATACCAAAAACTAAGTTTTATTTGACAATCCAGTGTCTTTTTCCTTTCTCTCTCTCAGGTTTTGTTCTCCAACATCGAGGAGATTCTTGCCGTTCACAAAGACTTCCTGTCCATGGTGGAAGAGCTGCTCCAGCCTGACCCTCACGCTCACCATGAAATCGGGCGCTGCTTCTTGCACTTTGTAAATAACACATGTTTCTGCACGGCTGCCATTGCTTAATGCGTCCTCTCTTGCAAGTTGAAAGTCATCTCACCACCTTTAAGCGTCGTGTCACCATCTTGTCCAAGCTCTTATACTTCAGTCGCATCAATGCAAGCTCTGTTCTCAATAATCCTAAAGAATGTCTCTCCTACTTTACCATCAGAGTTCGAATGCTGTCATGCCTATGAGTGCTGCTGAAAATGATAAGATAGACCACATGTTGTCAATTTATCTCTCTGGATTGCCCATGATGAGAGACTGCACATGTGTGATATGTTTGATAGGGCTCTGATATACTGCTCACCGCTGCTATAAATCACATTTCTTTGATGCAGAGCCTTGAGGCACACTGGCATATAATAGGTTTCAAAGTCTAATAAATCTTACCATCCTTCTGTTGGGCTTAAGGCGACTTCTCTGCCAGTAGGGCCCTGCTGTAGCAGTAGGCTGCAGATGATACAGGTGATCCGGCAGTACAGATGGTACAGTTGGGTTTATGATGAGATGACCTCAGAAAATGGGATATAATTCACAGCATAGCTGAAAACCCATGACTCAGGACCATAATTCAGTCATGAGTGATTATTTGAGTCCATAGGGATAAGACTTGGACACATTTTCTTTTTCTCTCCCCTATTTCTTTCCCTTATTCTGCAGCTTTTTCGAAGTTTCCTTCTCTGTAGTGATTTGTTGATGCTCTAAAAGTTCCAAGAAAGAATTACACAATCTAACTTTACTACAGAAACACAAATAGGTAAGTAAGCCAGCTGGATAGTGGACCAATCAAAATGTGATTCAGGCCTGCAAATTGGTTCACCCTGACTAAAGACTCCACTCCTCCTCCAGTAAAATCAGTCCCCTGGCTCCAAAAAAATACTCTATTTGGGGGGTTCATAAACTGACTAGATTTGAAAACATGATTCAAGAAGAAGGGCGTACTCTGCAGTTAATCATGTGCCCCCACTTGTTGTTATGACATTTTTGTCTCTCCACATCACCAGCTTTGTCTTCTGAGGCAGATTAGCATGGCTGAAGACCGTGTACTATTTTTGCTGCTCTGCAGTGACTTTGTAGTGAGTGATTTAAAGGCTGTGTGGTCTGGTCCTGCTGCTGCCTCTCAAAGACAGTGGAATATGAATGTCATGAGAACAGCTTTGGTGGAAAGTTGTCAGTCATATGGCTGCAAGGCATATGACAGGATATGGTTGGAGCCCCCCACACACACTATATACATTATTTATTTCATGATGGAGAGGAGAGTCTAGAGAAGAATACATACCCACTATGAATCCTATAATTCATGTCTGCTCTGTCTGCCTTCTTTTCTGTCATTTTTCTTTATTTCTTAAGTCAGTAGTTCTTTCTTGTGTATTGCTCAATTTAGCTTAATTTATTTCTTTTTCCCTTTTTCTGTTTGATTTTGTCGCCCTCTTTCTCTCACTCTCTGACTGTAATTTGTTCCTTGTGCTCCTCGTACATCCTTCTCACCTCGACTTCCTCTCGGCTCTTGCAGCGGAGCCGTTTCCAGATTTATGATGAATACTGCGGGAATCATGAGAAGGCCCAGAGGCTGCTGCTGGAGCTCAATAAGATCAGGAGCGTCCGGACATGTTTGCTGGTGAGAGGGGGGCTCTAAATGTGCACATAATGTCCAATTTGTAACATACATACAGTCCAAGTCAGAGTTTCAAGCCATGCTAATACACAAAGAGTGCGTACAAATGAATGTGTGACATTGGCAGTGCTCACTCTAAGTGGTGGACTTCGAAAAGTTGGTTTGTTTATTTCTAAATTGAAAATTTTTGCATACATGCATTGAATTTTAACAGTTATAACATCAGTAGTTGTATGAGGATATTCTTTTAGCAAATGTCTTCTTCTATAGTTATGTTGTGTGGGGTCATGAGTGATCAAAACTTGACTTGAGAACTGCTTGCATATGAAAACACACCACCGCACTCTCTTAGACATACAAACACAGTCACCCACACATGGCAGCTGGACAGTGTAAAACCCTGTACTTTATGTTCCAGTGTGTTTGACAGCTGATGTGACTCTGCCCCTTGTGTGGGTGGACTCCCTCTTCCTGTCCCGACACTCTGAGAGACTTTCATATCCACAGGGGAGCATCATGTTGCTAGAACAAAAGATGACTACATCCCCACTGCTGGCTTGCTAAACTGTGCGTGTGTTTGTGAGTGCATGTGTGTGCACTTTCAGAGTCAAAATGTTCGCCCTTTTTCTTTTCCATTGCCTCTCACAGCTCTTCACTTGATGCTCTTTGCAGTCATATTTTTCACTTTTTACTCATAGGCTTTGACAGTTTGTAATGCTAGTCCTTCTTGCTCCTTACTCCTTTGCCTCAGAGCGACACACACACACACACACACACACACACACACACACACACACACACACACACACACACCATCATCCTTTATGTTTTAGGACTTCCATAAAACAGAGCACTTTGAAATCAAGATCTACAGCAGAGTTGCACACCCAGAAGAACCAGAGTATGACCACAGACTTACTTATATTGATTGGCCGGTTCTTTGGTGAAGCATATGACCTTTTCTTAAGACTGTAATTGATGGAGTGAGAGATGAAACACACACATGCACATGCTATACACACCATGAGAGAAGTGTGGCTGCAAGAGCTCTGTGTCTGATTTACTCTCCATGTGTGCCTTTAATCTAGGAAGTCAGAGGAGGCAAAGATATTAATTGACTTTGATTTAATGGGGTCTTTATAGCCTTGACCTTTCGGTGACCTAGCCTTCCATCAGGGCTATATGGGTCTCGTGTTACCCTTGAACCTACACTTAGCTATGGGCTAATATACCTCAGGTCACCTCCCTGACCTTGCAGTGACCATGGTGGGGATATCCACTAACCTCCACTAAACCTTTGGCCTACTGGCTGCTGCAAAGCCTGGTTTATTGTTTACCCTGTAGTTCAGCACCTCATGGAAATTTCAGGTGAGAGGGAGGTGAGAATGAACATTAGCAGTTGACCTCATAACCTGTAACCTACCACATGTACCACATGTAGGTCAGGGTCACTTTGATCGACTGAAGGCAAAGTTCATCGCTAGATTTATGCTAAATCTAAGTCTTAAGGGATGGCTATGTTGGTCTGTGAGCCGGTTGGTCCACCACTTTGGTCCAGACTGAAATATTTCAACAACTATTGGATGGAGTGCCATGACATTTAGTACATACATTCATAGTCCCTAGAGGATGAATCCTACCGATTCTGGTGATCCCCTGACTTTTCCTGTAGTGCCACTAGCAGGTCAACCTAAAATCTCACAAGTAAGTTAACACGATGACCTTCCTGCTTCCACCATCCTCACATAAAAAACTATGTTCTTTATTACTTTATTCTAACACAGCTCTCTGGCAAATCATTGCATTTACTTCACCATGACTGCTAAATCAAAATCAAATGTTGGACCTCAACTTTTATCTATCTAACAGTTTGGTTTTCTTTACAATGAGCATTATAGTCAGCTAGCGTTAGCCTTGGTAAACCTCCTCTCCTCTCCTCTCCTCTCCTCCAGAACTGCATGTTGCTGGGAGGCAGAAAAAACACGGAGGTCCCACTGGAGGGTTACCTCGTAGCTCCCATTCAGAGGATCTGCAAGTACCCATTGCTGCTCAGAGTGAGTCTGGTCTTGTGCATGCTAACCATGTATTATGGGGATGCCACACCCTTGTGCCACCTCTGCAGGGCACCTTCTACTCCTCTCCTCAGCACCACCTAGTCATTAGGTAGGGCTGTCCCGTCCTATTCACATCAACCTCTCCCTCGCTAATGAAACACTGGTCTCATATTCTGACACGTCTCTGCTTTAGTTCCCCAGTGCAACCACATTGGAGCAATAACACAAGACCTATCATCACCTCCCCTGCCCAGCTGCTCATTCAGACGCTTTGACTGGGCTCATTCATACCTGCGCTCTCAGTTGTTAGTTTTGAAATTTCCATTTCCTAACGTGAAACGTGAGCGAAATGAAATACACTTTCAAAGCCTTGTTTGAGTTGGTGATCTGAGCTGTCCTATCTCATTCATCTTGTTATGATCTATTAATTCACCCAGGCGTTCTCTAAACAGCCACCAGCATGGGCACAGAGATGTAATAATAATAAGGGGGTAATCTGATGCTCTGCCATTTGAAGTCTTCCAGCTGCCAGGGCCCCCTTCTCTAACATGACACAGATAGCCATCACTGGCTGCAAATATATCCAGAACAGTGTAAATCAGCCCTAGAGTAGTTGACATTCTGAAACACAGTGTTTAGACTATGCAGTAGATTGCTATCACTTTTGCTAGAGTTTAGCATGCAGTAGCAGGGGTTTAACCACTAAACTCAGGAACCTCTGGAAGGTAAGCAAATATGGAGAGGATATGAAATGGAATATATTTTTCTTTCATGCTTTTAATGTTGTGTAAATTATGATTTTGAGCCAGATTTGCAACAAATTTGATACAATGTCTTTCAAAAGCGCTTTAGGTGCATTCATGTGAACAAGTTATTTTTGTGTGTGACTTTGTGTGGTCTTTTACATATGCAGGAACTGCTGAAAAGGACCCCTAAGAAGCACAACGACTACGCCCTGGTGCAGGAGTCCCTGCAGGTGATGAAGGCTGTGTGCTCCAGCATCAACGAAGCCAAGAGACAGATGGAGAAGTTGGAGATTTTGGAGGAATGGCAGTCTCATATCGAGGGCTGGGAGGTGGGCCTCAACTAAACTGTGTACACTGTGTCAAATTATTTAATCTCATCCAATAAGTTCAAGTTGAATGGCTGCGTTGACTTCATGCTGTGTTGTCAGAGTTGGCTTGTAGGTTTGTTGTTGCCTTTAACACACACAGCTGAGCTTTCCCTCGTCAAAGCTCAAAGTCATGACTTATTTAAAGCCACTTAGCCCTGTGCCAGCAATTCAACAAGAATTTCCAAGTGCCGTGACTTTTGTAGCCTCTTAAGCTTTCTTGTTCTCTTTGGGAACAATGACTTGTATTCACAATGGCCGAATTCTTTCTGCCTGAATGAGCCTGTTGCCTGTTGTTAAAGCTGTCATGCTCTAGGGTGACCAATTCAATCATTATCAGGTAGGCTTCTTGGTGTGGAAGGTTGCCTGTAGATTAGTTTTCTTCCTGACTTCTGGGATGCCTTAATATTGGGTCAGTAGGCCTAGTGGCGGTTGGAAAGAGAAAACAATGGTGGTAATTATAAGGCAAGAGGCTGGGATGCTTATGTAATTGACCTGGCTTTATGCAAAGAAGGCCCTAAAGGCTTTCTGGACACATGCAGACAAAGAGACATTGCCATTGACCGAGATGTTCAAGTTTCTGTGAATGTGTTGTTTTAGGTTTTAGGTGTTGTGTTGTTATAGTGTTAGCACAGTATAGTGTTTATTTTTTTTTGCTTCACAGTAAAATATACTGCAGGAACATAAATAATTGGACACAAAAAACACCCCAAAAACAAACATCTTGAACCCATTAATACAGGAAAAAAACCCCAAGGCATCCAATGGATTTAGGCAGATAATTAGGAGTATATAAAAATCTGTTGTACACTTATTTAATAGGAGAGATAATCTCAATATTAGGTCCCAAAATAAACACTACAGGTTTTAGGAGTACTGTATACATTCAGACACACACACACACACACACACACACACACACACACACACACACACACACACACAATGAGTTCTAAATCTAAGAATAATGTGATTTGAATGAGGCTTCGTGTTGTGTGGGGTGACATATCTTGTACTTTACATGGTCCTGGCTGCAGCTACTCTGCGGTTTCCCCTCAGCACTTTTATTAATTGTAAACATTAGCTCATTCTGGAGCAGGACCCTCTGATTGCTGCACGCCAGGCTCCACAGCTCTAAATGAGATGGGACTATGAAGAAGAGAGGCGAAAAGTAGAAAGAAAAGGAAAAAAGGGAGTGAGGAGCTGAGTGCATCTTGCATTTCTGTGTGGGTGTTGGAGGAATGATGGAGGGATGAGGAGTGATTGTGAGAGCTGCTGTTTTTCCGTTCCTGCTCCTCCGCCCGGGCTGATTGCTTGTTAGTGCTGACCTGCTCCACAGCTGGCCGCCCTCGGGGCATCCTGGCAGTTTCACCTCGCGTGGGAGAGACGGGGCGAGGGCCCGCCGTGGTCACCATGGTGACGACTGCCAGCATTTGTCAAGGCGGTGATTGCCAGTTGGTTAGTGTCTGTGTTTTGTCACTGTGTACCATAGAAATATGTTAATTTTAGAGCAGTGGGTAGTAGTTTCCAGTTGTGTTTGAGTTCATGTTCTGTGCTCTTGTTTAAGTTTAATTAGTATTCTTAAAATCCACTGGAGTTGTGCAGTTTGATTTATTTGGCTTCTTTAGTTTAAATAATTTCAGTAAAATTCTCTCATCTCTCCAGCTAATTGACAAATACCACTTCAGAGTTCAGCACAAACTTTTCTACCATATTTTTTCCTTAATTAATGGCATATCCTGCTTTGTCGTTCATAATTTTTTATCCTGTTCTGCAGTTGTTATGTCTGGCAGTTGCCTGATTATAAAAATAGAGGGTTGAAATTTAGATGAAACAGATGACTGAGGGTTCAAAGTGTTGCTTAAGTTTTAGACTGAATACACCCCGTGTGGAGCTTTGGCTTGGAACAAGACTGACGTGAAGAGTGATAGAAAAATGCTGCAGAGAAAAAGAAAAACTAAAGGCTGCACTAAAATAAGTAAATGGACAGGGGGTCCTGTTAAAAGTGTATGAAACACAAAGGGGAAGTGTCGGTTCTTCCATTAAGGAAATGCAGCTCTATAGTCTGGAGCTGTGTGATGCTGCTATTGGCCGCTTCAAGTGACAAGACAAGTTGGCCTTTCCATGTCTGGTGTGCACACATTCACTGACTGCAAATTAGTTTAACATCTGGTCATGGGCTGGGGAGTTAAAAGGCCCTGGAAGAGTGGGAGACTGAAAAAAAAGTGTGGAGGAAGGAATGAAAGAGATAAAGGAATAGACTGGGGAATCAAGGGGAGGGGAAGAGAGTGAGAGATGATCGGCGGAAGGGAAGGGAGGAGAAGGAAGATAAAAAAGGGCGAGGAGAGAGAGAAGGAAAAAGCGGGATAGGTTTTGGCCCACCGATGTCTCCAGCAGGAGGAAATGCTTAGCACATTTTCCGGCTCCGTGCGCATGGGAGTTATTTTTAGCTCTGAGGGGCCGATCAAACGTGGTACATAAATTCCCAGAGCAGGCAAGGTAAGGGAAAAGACAGCACACTTTATCACTTGCAGCAGGAACCCCAACCAATATGGGGACCAGACGCGACAATGCAACACAGAGTTTGACTGGACGGGATGTTATTCTATAGAAGCTATTAACGACTGCAATCTGCTCGGAGGAAACAGAGAGTGTTTTCACAGACCCCTGAGAGAAGGAACAGGAAAGGCTTGGCTTTCTAAGCCCTCCTCCTGCAGACTCTATGTGTGAACATTGAATGCTATAGAAATCATTTGTAGAAACTTCCTCTTTTAGATATAAAAAAAATCACATTAAGATTATTTGCTAGTTTGAATAACTTCTTTCCGGCGTCTTTCCGGTGTGTCAATTTCTGCCAAAGAATCTGTTTCACGCTCTATTTTTTTCTGTCTGTTTGACCTTTTGTCCACCTGTCCGTTTGCAGGGCTCAAATATCACTGATACATGCACGGAGATGCTCATGCACGGTGTCCTCCTGAAGATTTCAGCTGGAAACATACAAGAGAGGATTTTCTTCCTGTTTGACAAGCTTCTGGTCTATTGCAAGAAGAAAAACAGGTGTTGTGGCCCTCTTTTTTTCATTACTCTACAGACAAAATCCACAAAGCAGAAAATGAATTTAAATTCTCATTACAGTGTGTGCTTTTTAAGAGACAGAATAAAAATATTGTTTATGCTGATTTTAAATTTCCCTCTGTGTCTGTACTCCTACAGAACATTTAGAGCATGGACTTTATTAATAATTCACTGTGCCAGTTCCTTTACCTTTCTTTAAAGAAAAGGGAGCAGTGCACTGTGGGAAGCATTTGAGATTTTTGTGCAGGATTTGAGAGGTTTTTAAAGGGGACGTGTGATTAGTCTAGGTGGGGATACTAACCACCATCTGTGGACTCAAATACCAAATGATATGACATTTATTAGGATCAGTGCAAGTTGAGTCAGGACACTCTTGCTGATTGCAGACCATTGTTCTGCAGGCAGAACACCTGATGAATAGTCTGCTCTGCATAAACTAGCCTCTATTTTGCCAGATCTGTGGTGCTAACAATGCTGCTCCGTCCACTGTACGTGTTTCTGTTTTGTTAACCCACCACCAACCAAGCTGCCACCTGCTTCGATTTGCTTTTACTGTACGTGGTGTCTACAATGCAGTGTCTGCAGGTAGTACATAAAAGCAGATCCATTCACTGACTAAAGAAAGAAAAAGGAAGAAAGAAAGCAAAATGTGTTGCTCTGACCTTGAATTCAATAACTGGATACATTTTCCTCACTTAATTTAGTTAGTACATATGGACAAACCTCAGATGATTATAATTAGTTCAAATCCTAAATGAACTGTGAGTGAGATCAATTATGCAGTAAGTAATAACATGAAATGATTAAACCGCATTGGCTAATTCTTGTGGTTCATCGTCTCTATCCAAGGCGTTTAAAAAACAGCAAGACGGCCACAGAGGGCCCTCGCTACCTGTTCAGAGGGAGAATTAACACCGAGGTGATGGAGGTGGAAAATGTGGATGATGGCACGGGTGAGTGGTCCTGTAAAAAGATACTTTTTTTGGGGAAAAATAAATGTTTACGCAGTTAGATTTCCTTTTTGTTTTTGTGCTTTGCTTGCGGATCCTCATTTTTTATTTTTCTCCTGGCAGCAGGGGTTTCAAAGTGTTCCATAATAACCCACACAGGAACATTGACAACACAGTCCTTGGCTTGGGCTGGTGCATAACTGTGATTTTATACTTGGATTGCCGATGGAAAAATAAGATTAACCTATAAACATTTTTTTAGACATCTATAGTTACATATCCTTGGGGCTGTGCTGCTGGTGCTGGTACTTGGTGAACTCGAGTGCTTGTGTCTTTTGGCCTCACATAGCCACTGATTATCATTTATATTTGTAGAAGCCATCATTTCCTCTCCAGCAGACCTAGATGGGCAGTAATATTGGGTGTTTTTGGTGAGAGATGGATGGGTTTGGGTCTGGAGAGGGAGAGGGAGGATAAACACGTGAGGCAGGCGGTGGTGCAGTTGCTGGGTGTTCTGCACCACAGGCAGGAGATCTCAATCTGAAATCCAGGGCGACAGGAGTATTTTAGCATAGATTCCTACGTAATGAAAGCACCGCGAATTTTTCCCAGGCGCACACTTGCTGCCTGAGGTTGAAAAACGCCCTTGAGGCATACCATATAAAGGACACCACACTGTAGATGCTTTTAGACGTGATTTAATTGATGATTGTAATGGTTTGCTTTTCATTACACCCTCAGAGGGAGAAAATCAGAGGTCAGATGGGGAGGAATTTGAAATGTTCTCTAAGAGATGGAAATAATGATGGAGATTCAACTAACAGTCAAGAGTTCATTTCCATTTGCTTTGGGTTTTTTACGCTCTTAACGTCTATATCTGGGCGTAGGTGGTGAATCACAAGTAGCCATCGGCTCTGGTGGGAGTATTCATAAGACTCAGTAGTAAATAATGCTGATGGATGGCTCTTCTTCTGCATGTGTGTCCCCTCGTTTATCTCATTAAAGGAGAAGAGCGATAATCAGTGAAGCGCTCAATAGAGAGGCTATGAGGGCTGGTACTAGAGCTGGGAAAAATGAGTCTAGAGCGAGTGTTTGCACTAAGATAGAGTGCGTTATTTGCTCTAGTTTTATAATGGATGTCGTTTTTGGAAAGTAGACCTCACAGTACTGTATAAGAAAGCTTTAATTCATCAGATAATGTGTTGTCTGTTCTTGTCTATTTCATGTATGAGCCCTAGTGTTACTGTCTCAACGTTATTTTGCTTCATTTTCTCTGAAGCAAATCATTGCATGTTATTGCTGTGCTTTATGTGGTATTTACTGCGAACCCGACTTCCCAACAACTCTGTTTATAGTGTCATGATCAGTGCCCTCCCCTTCAAACATGAAAAACAAACTCGTCGTTTGCGTCGTTCCACCCCTTGGAGATTGGCAGAGAGGACTTTATAAAACTAGTGAAGTCCAACTTGTGTCTGTGCTCTCTACCTCTGCCTCACAGCTGACTACCACAGCAGCGGGAACATAGTAAACAACGGCTGGAAGATCCACAACACGGCCAAGAACAAGTGGTTCGTCTGCATGGCCAAGACCCCAGAGGAGAAGCAGGAGTGGCTGGAGGCCATCATGAAAGAGAGGGAGCGGAGGAAAAGTAAGAAGGCGCTTTAGCGTATCAGTATCAGGGTGGGGGTCGGTTCACTTTTAATGCAGTCACTTTGGGAAACTCATTTCCCTTTTATTTTTTTCTTCTCAACATCTGTCTTATATCATCTTATATCATATAACTGAGAACACATGCTGTGTTTGGGAAAATCAATACAGAACAATTAAACCTGAATAATTGAAAAAGTGAGCCCTGATCATGGCAGTAATATTGTGTGTGTTTTTTGCTAGCAGATTTAAGGGTGTTAAAGCAGATTAGCAGGTTGTCACTCCTACAAGGAAAACACATAGTGAAGACATATTTCTGTTTCTATATTACCCATTTAGAGATCGTTTACAAGATAAACTCTTCACAGTGTCAGTCATTAACCCTGCCTAAGACTATAAGTGCAGACACTGAAAGGCATGGCTAATTATCTTGTGAAATTAGGAGACATTAACCTTCGCCAGCTCGTAACTGATGCCACATCTAATCTAGGAGCTGAGTGCAAAGATTATTAACTCCACGATGTTGACAAGCTTTTTGCGCCCTACCTCTCTCCCTCCTCTGCTGCATAGGTCTGAGGCTTGGCATGGAGCAGGATACGTGGGTGATGGTGTCAGAGAAGGGAGAGAAGCTCTACCACCTCATGACCAAGGGTAACCTCATTAAGGACCGGAAGCGCAAACTCACCACCTTCCCCAAGTGCTTCCAGGGAAGGTAAGATTCTCGCCGCTAATCTTGACACTTTGGTTTGTCCGATGAGGATGCTGCTGAGTGTTCAGTCCTTGTGGTTTCCTCTGTGTCACATCGGTGTGAGCTCTGTAACTGTGAGGGAGTAAGTGAGTGTCAAAGTGGATGACTGTGTCGTGAGCTTCTGAGATAAAACCAGAATCAATAACTAAAATTAAATTCTGTCTGTTCTCAGATGAAGTATTTATATTTGATGTCAAGTAGGTAGAGAGGCCTTGTACAGTGTTAAGTGAGTAATATTAGTACCTACAGTATATGGTTAATATCTTTAGAGCAGATTACACAGAACACTTTCGTAATATAGATCTCCATCCCTGCTTTCATTTTTAAATTGGCCAAGGATTTCTGAAGACAGCAGCTGGGAAGAAGAAAGCGTTGGCGCTTTTTGTTCAGGAGTCTGTGTGTTATGTATATCTGCAGTCTCAGTCATGGGAAAATCAAATCCAGCCAGATTTAGCCCATGAATCTTATTTAAGGATTATTGGTGTGGTGTCTAGGGACAGATCGGCCATTGAATGCCAGTCGTAAATCACGGGGAGATTTCCCTGTGCGGCTCAGCTGACTGCCCGCTTTCTCCCTCGCCCATGTTAGATTACAATAAGCTCTCTGCTGAGGAATCCATGAGGTAACTGCAGTGGAGGGCCCATTATGCCAGAGGGCAACTGTGTGTGTGTGTGTGTGTGTGTGTGTGTGTGTGTGCACTTGTAACATGTTCATCGCTCCCTCATGTCCTTGAGTTTGCACAGTGCACTTTCCATCTTTACTTTTAATGAGTCTAAACATGCCAGTCTATCCTCCATTTGCTGATAGGTGAGAATATTTACTGTAAAGGGTGCTTTGCTCAAAATCCTGTCCTTGAGCTACTTTAAGCATGCATGAGTTGATGCCCCCATTTCAGTATTTTGCTTTCATCATGTGTAGATGTAGATGTCTTGCTGTCATATTAGTTTGCTAGGTTTTCATGCAAGTAAATGAGTAAAAAAAAAAAGTTGGTTTGCCCAGGGTTTGATCCTGTCCAGGAAAACACTTCTTAAACACTCTTCAAATTTAGAATCTTAAATTCTGGATCTCCTGCAGTCTACTTCAAAATTCAATATTTAGCGGACAGGGACTGTAACTCCATGTAACCATGTGATCCTCAAATCACCTGCTGTGATGTAATGTTCTTTTCATTGAGCCTGAAATCTCGATGGGATGTCGCACCTCTTGCTCTCCTAAGCTGGGAAAGCGCGAAAAGCTGTGACCTCAACTCTTATTTCTATTTCTCACATTCAACACAAATTACTCTTCTGCAATAATGTGCTTCCCACTTTGTAGTCCTATGTGGGAAGCACCACATTGTGAGACTGAGAAGGTGACAAAGCTGGATCAGGATGATAAAATCTACAAACATCTGGCTGCAGCCAAAGAGCTTGCCATGTTTGAAAATGAAAATTGTATGTGGCAGCCAAAAGTCTTTTTATAGAGTGATGACACTATGCAATTTAAAAGGGTTGGAAATGAAATCAAATATTTTAACAGTCAGTTGGATGTTATTTAAACTGTGTTCCTATCTTGACTCTTGAAATCCCATAACAAATTTCCCTTGTAAACGCCTCACTGCGTTTCAGAATGAATGTTTTCCATTTGTTTCAAATTTTTACAGAGATGTTTTGACTAGTAATAATCACACTGAAAATCACCCGAGCTTAAACAGTCATTTCAAAAGCCCTGTTATTTTTAAAAGCATGGAGAAAAAAAAACATCAACCAAAAAGTCCAATTGGACATAGTTGCGGCCATGTTACATCGCATGGTGGTTTGGAATGAGGAGTTACTTTCTCCTTTGGTCCGCGCAGACAACACCAGATCCCTCGCGGTCTGGAGGAGGAATGGATCTGTCAGCTAAAAAGATTAAAAGGATCAAACGTTGGTCATATGTGGGCACCGCGTTGAGTCTGAAGAGACCATATGGTGAGAAAGCAGCTCAGGGAAGCTCCCAGTGGAAACCTATCCTTCTATATACAACTTGGCCAACACCTGGATGACCACATGTGGCTGAAAAGACATCTCTAGCCCCTCTGTACTTCCCCTGTCTGAGATGACTTTGGAGATGATTACATGTAGGCGTAATTGGGGAATTGGAACCAGCATGGTATGTCTCTGATGAAAGCCACAATGCCTATGGCTTCAATTCAGCCCACTCCCTCCATTGTGAAATGTTTTGCCTTTATTCTCTTTCCACGCCTTCTCTTTCTCTTTTTTTCTTTTCTTTTAGGGTTGAAGGCTATTTTTGGGTCTGGAACTCCTCCCCTTTAAGTGGTACAATCGTATTTGTGGTTTGGTTCCTGTGACAGGGTAATTCATCAAAGAAAATGTGTGTGACAGCCACCTAGCTTGCAGTTATCATCCTATTTTAAACTTGGAATAAACAGAAAAAGAGAAGAGATTCAAAGTGTTAGTCTTTTCTACATATGACAGAATAGTGTCTGCTTGTTGTGATAGATGAAAAGCCCTTCTAGAGCTCAATGAAAAGGTTAGACATACTGTAAGAAATGCCCTTTGTCTTTGTCAGCTTCTGCACTTTCTTTTTGACATCACTTGAAATAGCATACACAAATGATAAATTTGAGCAGAAGCTGAATAGAAAGACTGCTGCTTTGCTTCATGTAGATATAGACAGCATTTAATACACAGAACAGGGAGGTTTTATTACCTGTTACCAGACGGTACCAGGCTAGCTGTTTCCAGTCTTTATGCTAAGCTAAGCTAACTGTCAACTGGCTGTAGCTTCATATTTAGCAGACAGATATGTGAGTGGGATCGATCTCTTCATCTAACTGTCGGCAAGAAAGCGAATAAACTCATCTCCTAAAATGTCGAGCTATCGCTTGAAATGTCCTTTTCCTGGTTTCAAATCCAAAGTATTTCTCTATAACATTAAATATTCATGACAAAATTTAAGCAACAATCAACATTAAAGGTGGAATGGGAAAAACAGCTGTAGGTACTATTTATTAAGAATTTAACACTCAGAAACTCTCTGCCTCATCAGGACTCTCATCACATATTGATTAAAATATTGCTAAATCCTGATTAGACCAGGGACGTATGTGGCATTGTGACATCACCTGTTTTCTAGCTTTTCAAACCAGTGAGACGAGCACAAACAAATAAATCACATGAATACAGAAATCAATAAAAACCTTTCTAACTTTGGCAGTAAATGTTGTTCATGAAGGACTCCATTGCTCATAGTAAGAAGTTCATTAACAAAATTGGTTTTGAGGGCCTTTAAAGGAATTAAAGCAAGTGAGATGAGATTTTTTTTTCTCAGAGCCCAAACACCAATAGTCATACTTTCAAATTATCATTATGTACAGTGATTTGGTGAATTTCGCCCCGCTCCATGTGTAGATATCAATTGCATGAAACTGTTTATTGCATAGGCCAAACTTTCGGGGTGTTTTTTCTTCCATTGTTAAGGTACAGAGGTTGACATTGTTATAGACTTGTGTTTTTCCCCCTGTGGTCTGTCGCAGAGAGAAAAGTCGCCATCGATGAGTGGTTAAAGGGTGTAAGCTGTTGGACGGACAGACGGAGGAATAGGTGGGGTGATTGGTCAGTTGTTTCTCTGAAAACGTTGTAATTGCTCCTGTTGGCTTGACGCTGACACCCGGCCACCTCCGTCATGGCCTGGAAGTGAATTCCACAGAATTCCAGTGGTGCTGCTGGCCGTGTTTGTTTGTCTTTTATGGGGAGACAGGACATCAAGGATGTAATCAGATAGGCTACTGCTACTCTGCCTACCCTCTCTCTCTCTTTCTTTATTTTGTGCTCTTACTCTCTCTCTCTCAATTTCTCTCTCTCTGAGTCGCTAAATTATGGAGAATTATCTCATTTAGCTCATTTGGGCCATCAGAAGATTGGATGCTTTATTTGTTGTTTTGGCGGTTGGTTTGTTTCCTCTTCTCAGTTGTAAATGATGCAGAGCAAAAGATATCTTGCATTTTCCATCATGAACATCCCAAGCTCCAATTAAATCCTTCGTATTTGGTAGTGTTACATCATATGTCTAAAATAAATAAAGTTAAACTAGACAAAACACCAACTAAAGCCTGCTGGTTGTTTAAACAAACAGATGTGGCCCCCAACAGTAAATACATTACTCCTCTTTGCAAAGATAGTGTTTGTTGCCATAGTCACATCAATTTAGAGTAAATGTTGTTAGTAGAAAGTTGTTGAGGCTCTCTGGAATGATGGTCACCACTTTTTTTCCGATTTACAGATTATCAAGAGTAAACTCAAAGCTCTCTCCCCTGATCACACACATTGTCCTTTATGGAGTGATGGGATTTCCCATGGGAATTTTGTGTGTGTCTGTTGTGTTATCCCTGAGTATGTGTATTTTTATGCCAGTGTTGTCTTTTGTGTGTCCCCAGTGAGTTCGTATCTTGGCTGATGGAAATCGGTGAGACAGGCAACCCAGAGGAAGGGGTTCACCTGGGTCAAGCTCTGCTGGAGAATGGCATCATCCACCATGGTTAGCTCTCACAATTTTCTCCTTTCTCGTCTCCCACTCAGACCTGCTTCATCATCCTTTGCTGTTCCATATCTAAAACCAAATCTACCACAGTCAGAATCTCCTTTGTGCTGCACGCTGTAGAGCATTCAAATGCCTGCCATTGCCTGACTTAACATCTAGCCATGTCCAATGAATGTTCCTCATTCAACACGCAGAGTTTCACAATACTTTCGCTCCCCTGGCTTGAGCCTACAATGTAGATGCAGCTGTCTTATTTCTGTATTAGCAGGTGTCCCATTTAAACACTCCCTTGACACAATGTTTAGGTAAGGGATTATGATCATTAATCTCTCCTTGCTGTAATATTTGTGTTATATTTGCTCAGTGGCAGTTCTGTGGCTTTGGATAACAAGTGTATTTAGCGCATGAGGCTTAAGCTGGCTGATGCTTTGCATTCACACTAAATGGCGCATAATGCCCTGCATGTATTTTTTCCTCAAAAGAGTAGGGCCCCAAGCCAAGTTGTGTCTTAAACCACTCGGGGGTTCTTTATTGCTTCCTCACAGAGAAATGAGATTGTGCTGTAGAGCTGTTCCTGACAGAGAGGAATAACTCCGAGCCCCTCTGTGCTCTCTCACAACGCAGTTACCCCATGTGAAAGTCCCCATGTGAAAAACGGTAGAATATCTTTTCATTAAAACCTTTAATGGAACCGGCACAGCTACAGCCAAGAATACAGAGCCAACTGTTATTACTGTTAGGAGGGTCCTCGACAAAGTCCCTTAAAGCAAGAGGAGGAGGGAGCTCTGAGCAGCTGTGTTATCTGTGACCACTCTGCATGAGTCTTCCTCTTGTCTCGAAAGCTTGTTTCACCATGCAGCCTGGCTTGGCTTGAATATGTTTTTAAACCTCTTATACCTTCACATTTCAAGCAAGATGAATAATGCTCCCTTAGGGTTTTGAGACTTTTTCACTTCTTCTTTCATTCTGGCACATCTCCTTTCAGAAACCTCCTCACGTTTTGAATTGCATTTTTAGTCACAGACAAACACCAGTTCAAACCTGAGCCAGTACTGTACCGCTTTCGCTACGACGATGGCACCTACCACCCCAGAAGTGACATGCATGATGTCATATCTAAGGTAATAGTCTGACAGTAGAGCCTCATTTAATATGAATTACATTTTACACACTCACCGACGTAATCAAAATCTTCTCTATTGTTTTTCTCAGGGTGTTAGGCTCTTCTGCCGTCTTCACAGCCTCTTCACTCCTGTCATCAGGTAGGCGGCCATTTTTCCCCCCATTCCATTGCAACCCAGCCAGGTAGGGGTCTCCAGTAGCTTTGCATCTGGCTCTTGCTCCTTAAAATAGCTTCACCACAAAGCACACAGAGTGGAGGAGAGAAAAATCACAGTGAACTATGAGCTCATTGTCTTTAAAGAGGAACTAACTTAGGAGGTGATTGAATGCGGTGGGGCCTGTGGGTAATACAGCCTGGCAGATTTTATCTGCATGGTCTCAAAACACAGATGTGGTGAGGAAGATTGAGCCTATCAGATGTTAGAAGTAGTTTGGGTACATTTGGGACACAGATAAATGGCAACATTGTGATGAATCTCTCTTGGTACTTTTGAGAGTTAATTTTCAGCATTTAATAGCCTTTTGGAAAGTGTTGGTGTGATAAACAATGTGACAAGTCAGACAAGGTTTCATTCTCGACCTTTAAAATAGTTGTAGTAGTAGTAGTAAGCAATCCTAACTCAAGGCCCACTTTTTCTAGAGCTTTCAACCACATCACATGGTCTTCATCAGCATGAAATTTCATTTTTTTACCATCTAAATAGTAAATAGACAAAACAATTCCCACTCAATGTCTTCTTACTAGCTTTTTCCGGATCACATGGTCTTCATCAGCATGAAAGTTGGTTCATGGCTGCGGTCAAACCTTAACTTAAAGCCAACATGGACAAGAATTCCTAAAAATGCTATGGGTGAAATTTAAATAGCTACTGAACTTGCATATCAACAGATCCATCTCCATCACAATTGAGCAAAATCCTCTGATGAAGACCATGTGATACCATTGAAAGCTTCAGAAAAAGCTGTGCGACAATGGCTTTATGCATCAAGGTGCAGCACTTTTCACTGATGAGGATTTCAACAGACCAAAATAAAGTTATAATCCTACTTTTTCTGGAGCTTTAAACCATATCACATGGTCTTCAGCAGCATGAAAGTTTAGCCTTAACTGTAAGTAAGCCAACATGAATGAGAAGTCCTAATAATGCTATGGATGAAATTTAAACAGCTACTGGGCTTGCATATAAACAGATCCATCTCCATGAAAACTAAGCAAACTTAGAATAACTTTGATGGCTGTGCAATACAGCTGAAAGCTGGGGAAAAGCTAGAACTTGGACCTTGAGTTGTGATTATTTTGTCAAAGGATATTGGCAGTTTTTGTACTTTTCCCTGTTTCTAAATTCAAACCTACAGGTGATTTCTTGTCTCCTCCTTTGTTGTGTTTTTACTCTATGTATGGGTCAAATGGCTCAATCCATTCTTCACAGCTACAAATAGCCTCCTTTCTGTTATAAAGCACATTTACTCTGTGAGTGTGAGTGTGACTGACAGCATATTGATCCTGTGCTCTGAAAGGCCTGACATCGTCGTGTCTTGCTGCAGGAGGCAAACATTGATTCCAATTCTTCAACATACAACATGATGTAAAATAGCCATTTTGATATAAGTTCAGTGCAGGTGTTTTCAAAGTTTCAGTACTGAAATCAGAAGGAGTTCTGTCTCCCATTATATGCTTTTCAGATATACACTAGTAAGTTCCCACTTTGCCAGTCTCAAAGTATCTTATAGTGGGCATTTAGTGTAAACATGTAAAAGCAGAAACATTCCAGCATGCCCATGAAATAGTCACTTAAACCCAAATGCAAAACAGATGTTTTTTGAGCAGTTTTGGCACACATGATGAAACATCCGTTTGTCTAACAGAGTTAGACGTGGAGCAATCTCATTTTCTAGGAGTAATTTGCTGGCATGCTTTTGTTTTTCAGTGTGTATCAAGGTTGCCTGTTTATGCCGGATTTCAAATAGCCTGATGAAAAGCTTTAATTTCACACCAATAAAACTGTGCCATAGCTGGCAGTGGCACACTGATCCTGCATGTATTCCAGCATAGAAGCTTTTCTGTATTTCTCTTTGATCCAACTACTAAAAAGCCTAAAGGGTAATTTTGTGTGTGTGTGTGTATGAATCAGCATTCGGTCCATTGTATAGAGGCTAAACCTTTTGACATAAAAACTCTTGTTAGTGTACTAGAGTGTGTGTGTGTGTGTGTGTTGTTAGCCAGCATATCTGTGCAGTGTGTCCTCACTGAGAACCCAGTGCAATGCATCACAGGGCCTGGGAATGCCAGAATTTAATTGGCGCAACCAGCCCCTGCCTAATTAGGTGTAACTTCCTGGCAGAGTGATAGCAATGAAGCGCATGGGGGAACGCATACTACGCAACCCCCACACAGCTTCTTCTCTCACGCCCCACCTTCCTCACAAGAAAGTTGCGAATCCACCCGTTCCAGGGGACCTGATTGCGCAGTTTGAAATGTCCACAAAAGGCTAATGCTGTGTACACACTGTTAAATGTTTAATAATACAGTGAGAAGGATTATTCAATATGCACACAGAGAGGCTGCAAACATACACAATACAGCGAAGGTCACTCATAAATTATCTTCATACAGATTGGAAACACTGGCATTTCAGTTCAGCATCTGACAGATATTGACAAGTTTTCTTCATTATGCTGATGAGTCCTCCAGAAACTCAATATTTATTGATGTATGTGTAGGATTTTCAAAATAACCAACGATATGGTATAGTGTACTTGAGTAATTCATCAGGACTGAAACAGATGTTTAAAATCTGAACTTTCAGCATCCTCTCCATAATATTTTCCTTCATCATCCATTTACCCCTAACAAAATGTCAAGGCAAACTTTCCTCTTTGGACAGCAAGTTAAAAACCACCTCTCTGACCTTTCCCTCTGTTACTCCTCAAACTGCTGTTTCCTCATGCCGGACATATGGCTGCCCACTGGACCACTCTTTACCCCCCATTTTTCACTCTGACAGCCTCACTGTGCACCAGCCGTTGTAACCCCAGTCTCCCAGCCTCCCTGTCTCTCGTATCCCATTCAGGGGAAAAACAGGGTGCCTCTTGCTTCTGTGGTTTATGCATGGCACGGCAGAGCAACGTGCCTCACCGGCTAATACCAACACTACCGTCCTCATCAGAGACCATCACAGGCTGTCAAATACAGTTACGCAACAGAATGTTCCATTGTGGAGGAAACGGGGCAGCATTCGGCCTCTCACGCTTCACATTCTGGAGAGGTCCAGACAGCTGAGATTGGACTTTCACTTGGCCCACATGTCATGTTTGACTTGAACTTGAACTGTGTGTGCGCAAGACAGGCGTGTGTGTGTGTGGCTGAGTGTGTGTCTGAGTGAGTGTTTGCATGTGGTGGAAACGGCGGAGTGGTGTAAGTCACGGTGGTTCTGGACTTTCCCGGGCTCGCAGCTCGGCCCCCGCATGTCCCCGGGGAGGCCCCTGTGTTCGTGGGAAAGTCACGGCTCCATTTCAGATGGCATTCTCGGGGTCTGTGCGGCAGTGAGGGTAACACTGAGAACAGCAACACCAGACTGACATGGGGCACCCCAGGGCCAAACACTGTAGGGGCCGTTACCAGCCATGCTCGGAGGAATGCTGTTTTGCTGCAACCAACTGTCGGAAACTCACTTAGATTTATGACGCAACTGCCAGTGCTTGAAAAGTGACCACGCCTTGCTGACAGCGGGAATTATTAGTCCTCTTTTAGGCATTGAGTTTAAATAGACTGAGCAATTACTGCTCTGCATGTTCCCCATCTGGGTTTAATACAGTTAAAGTGAATCACACTGGCACAGTCCAAGTTTTAAGGTAGAATTTTATTTCCTTCTCATGAAGTTCTCTGCTTTTATGCCCATCCAGGGATAAGGACTACCATTTGCGGACCTACAAATCAGTGGTGATGGCCAACAAGCTGATAGACTGGCTTATTGCACAGGTAAGCTCTAAAACTGCTTCATCCACAGTAAGGGATGAGCAATATCATCGTATATCAGCTTTCAGTGGAATCGTATGAGCTTTATTATACATGTGTGAAAAGTTTATTCTGAAGTAATACATAACTTGAAGCACATACATTCGGTTCTTATATATGAAGTCTTGCGGGCCACTTCAAATGTGCAACAGAGGAAAGAAACGGAGACAACAAAGCGTGTCTTGCCATCAGACTTGAGCAGAGCCAAAAGGAAACGAAGAAAGAAAAGCAGAATTGATTCGACAGCTGAGCTTTATTGACTTTGACAGGACGCTTTGAGGTTGACAGATTGATAGTCCTGTTCAAGATGACAACAAAGAAATGAAATGTATATGGCGACCACCACAGAATCAATGGCAGACATCACATGCTTGTGTGTGCATATAAGTACGTGTGTGTGTGTGTGTGTGTGTGTGTGGTAGTCCATATGAATGTATTTGACCCAAGCTAGCGGAATAGCTCTCAGTGGGACTTCAAGAGCTGTCACACTATGCTGTCTAGACATGGCGATGTTTAAGATGGAGTGTGGAGTGTGACATTTCTCTAAACGCACAATGTCCTTTGTTTTGTCTCTCTTTGTACTTCATTTTCTCCTCTCATCCTCTTTTGCTTTTTTACTCTATCCACTCTTTTTGCTTAAATCTGTCTCCTATCTTCACTGCATCCTCTCTTTGTCTTTCTCCTGTCTTCTGGTGCAGGGGGACTGCAGAACCAGGGAGGAAGCGTTGATCTTGGGGGTGGAGTTGTGCGACAATGGCTTCATGCATCACGGTACAGCACTTTTCACTACTGAGGATTTCAACAGACAAAAAAAAAAAGTTCTGATCCTGCTGTTCACAAACCGTGGAATCCTCTCCATCACTGACTAAATGAGAGTTGATTGCTTTGGAGAAACCACACAGAGAGCGCCTGGCATTTAGCATCCTGTTTTTGAACATAACCACTCTTGTTCTCTTTCCATTTGTACTTAGAATCCCTTTGACACGCTACAGGAATAGAACTTTTTTCCAATCCAGTGAATTAATATGTATGTGTGCATGTGTGTGTGTGTGTGCTAACTGTATTCATGCATACTATCATTAACTTCATGCATGCTCGTGTGCATATGACTTAAGTAACCAAGTGCCGGGTACATGCATGGTTTGCTTTAGCTGTGAGAACTTGGCAGATAACACATGGATGTTTGTCAGTTTAAGTGCAAAATGGTCAGTAGCCATGGTTACAGTTTGTTTGTGCGAGTCACACTTGTTTTTAACTCTGCACTCCCCTCATGCCAAAGTCCACATCATACACGCTACAGTATGAGTCACAGCGTGTCTCCTCGTACCTCCATGATGTAACCGCTCCTAACTACCCACAGTTCAAGCCTCATACTACAAATTACCAGCACATCTATGGAACACAACAGGCCCAGCCATCAAACTTCCTCTCACTTCCACAGCCTTCAGGGTAATTTTACCATTCATGCCAGTAAGTTATTTGGCATGACAATGTAGCTATTAAAACTATTGCTGCTATATCTGATCTTGAGGGGAATGAAGTGAGGGAATATGTGGAGGAAACTCTTTTTTTTACCCTCAGGGCAATTTTTCAGTTCAAAATTGAAGTCTTGGTCAAGGCGTTATGTTGCTGTGGAGACTGGGTTCATTCAACAGTGATTATGCCACTGAAGTGGTGTCTCCCTGCCTCTCACAGTGTGTATTTGTGCATTTTGGGATACATGTTGTGCATGTGTTTAAGTGCTTGGGCATGCTCCATTTGCAAAACTTAATGCAAAATGCTTGATTGCTAATTTTAATATATTCTACTCCTGCACAGCACCACACACTGATGTTCTAAGTGTAAAGATTTGCACATATTCATGTGTCCAAAAAAGAATGAATGCCTGAGGGAGTCAAGTTTTCAATGAACCATCAGTGGGCAGTTTGGGACTGAACTAGAACATGCTGTAATTTCATACAGTTGTCTTATTACTAAGCAATTTGCAAACCATGTTTCTGTAACATAGAAATTTGAATGAATGTTCTACCTTTTCAAGCATCCATTGGTTTCCATTCATTTCCCTGCAATTTGTCAAGTCACATAATAGCTTTGAGGTACTGCAGTGCATAGATGAGAAAGATAATGTAACTTTGACAAAAATGCTTGCAGATTTAATGTGCGCTGTGATGGATCACACAGCTCAAGCCAGTTTTAAGAGTAATTGATTTTCATACTGTTTAAATGGAAACCAGTGGCTACCTGGAACAGTAGAAAATATTAATTCAAGTAGAGTATATTATGCTTCTGAAAGTGATTTATATATCTGTAGTTAAGGAACTAAAACTTCCAAACACTTGGGTATGAACCTTTAAGTCCAAAAACAATCTATTTGCCAGATATATGATTATTCAGCAAGTTTCATTTCAGTTGTTTGTTTGTTTGTCTGACATTTAATCTTCCATGACTTTGTTGTTACCTCCTTCAGTGTTGGAAAAGAGTGAATTCAAGGACGAGCCCTTGTTGTTTCGTTTCTTTGCTGATGAGGAGATGGAGGGTTCCAACACCAAACACAAACCTATGAAGCACGATCTGAAAATAGTTGAGAATGTCATCTCCAAGTCTCTCCTGGTGAGCGCTCACTTACAGTACTCCTTGGGGGGGTTATTGACTGATTAGCTCTCAGTCTGTCTAATATGCTGCGACTTTCCTATAACGTACCCACAACTCAGAACAAACCAAAGGCGCAATAAATCATTACGAAGCATGCAGCTGTGAGAAGGAAAAGTCTTGCAAAAGTCCATTTTATACTTCAGTAAGCATTCTTTTCAGAGGAGTGAGCAAATACTACTATGGCTGCTATCTGTCTGTGCCAGTATCTGCTTCTGGTGTGTGTGTTTGTGCTCTGTGAAAATGTCTTGGTCTGCTGGCTTGGGATTTTGCTGATGGGAGACGTGTCGTTTTTCCAGATAAGGCCCAGTGATGGGGGCTATGGCTTTACCCTGGAAGAGAGGAACAGAGTCCCGATCATCAAATCTGTAGAGAAGGGCTCCCCAGCTGAGGTGAGAATGCACACACACACACACACACACACACACACACACACACACACAGCACATGTAGGAACCACACATGTAGTTTTTGTTTTGCGTTTTGAAGCAATCTTCCACACAATGGATACGAAAAGGGAAGAGAAAATATCTATTGGTATTACTTCTCATTCAGCAGAGCACAGTTATATAGAATTATATGGTGCAACACAAGTAATGGGATCACTTCCACCATGTAGGACTCTCCAGTCCTGTCTGCTACCTTACCAAGTGGATTTACCTATTATACTGTGAAGAGTAAATCCATGTAATCTTTGTTGTAACAAAGCAGGGCCCAAAATCCGAGGGTGTTTTTGGATTTGTGGTGCTTAGACTGTGGTTCTGTGTACCCCCTTTGTTATTTAACAACATTCTGCTGTATTTGATTTGGTTTTCCAGAAGTTATTCTGCAAAGCTGTGAGGCCTTTATAGCAGATGAGTGCCAGTCAGCAGAAGCCTTTTGTTGTTAAAATGTGGTTCGATCATCAGTCATAAAAAATATAAACCTCTTAACTGTTTGCTCCTAAACTAAGCCTGCTTCATGGTGATGGACACTGATGCTAACATTAGAAGCACAGTTGTGCAGAAATAGAGCGCATTAAAGGGCGCCATATTTTTGAGGTCTCTTTTGGTGTTTAGCTTTGATCTGCTAGATGAAAATGAGAGAGGAGTTTGGAGGCAAATGTGATCAATCTGAGCACACGACCCATAATTCCCTCCAGCCCTGAAGTAGCATTAAATGCGCTTGGAAGGTCTGGATTGCATAGAGACTGGCGTTGTGTTTGTGTTTGCTTTTAAATATTCAAACTGGGACAATGAAATCCACAACAGGATCCAGCTGTATACTCATAGATAAAAGTTATCCCATATTGCCTCCTATGACTGGGAGTGTGTGAGCTTTTCTTTGTGCTATATAGAAATCCTTTGGGAATATTGGTGTTTTTTTATACCAAAAAAGTTCACTTGAAGCTAAAAATGACACTTCATTGTATTTCTGTATGACATTAAAACCTGCTGCTTGACTCAATACTTTTCTATCATATATTCTTTTCTCTTGTCTTCTATTATATTCTATTGTAAGATGGCTGGCCTGGAGGTGGGGAAGAAGTTGTTTGCCATAAATGGAGACCTGGTGTTTCTCAGGCCTTTCTCTGAAGTGGAAGTTCTCCTCAGGCAGTGTTTCAACACCAAGGGACCCCTCAGGGTGCTGGTTAGCACCAAGCCAAGAGAGTAAGTCAGATCTGCATATGCATGTGCGTTAATGTGTACGTATGTGTAAAGGTCCTGTCATTGCCATCTTGTATCAGCTTGCTTATTTTCCCTCCTCCTCTCCTCCTCCCCAGGACTGTAAAGATCCCAGACTCGGCTGATGGGTTGGGTTTCCAGATTCGTGGCTTCGGTCCATCTGTGGTCCACGCTGTTGGGAGAGGTAAGAGATTGCTGCCTCTACCACTTGAGCTGTCTGGCTTAATCAAAAAGGCCTCCCATTACCTTTCTGTTATTGTGGCACAGCTGGCAAGCAGCTGCCACACCAGTCTTTGGGGAGGTGTGCATGACTTGGCCACAAGAGGCCAATTTTCCCTGCTCATTCTCTCCATGTGGCTCAGCTGGTTGGTTAATGGTGCTGCCAAAACTGCGAATTAGCTGATTATCAGTCACTTTCCACATCACAATAATTCCCATATACCTATTCACATTTTTCTTAGCGGTTCAGTTTCTCTATGTGATGGAGAAGCACTCAGCATTTTTCCATCAGAGTCCCTCCTTTTCTCCTAACACAGCATATTTAGTTGCGCTGCTATCAGGGCTGGCACAAGATAGGGTCCAATCCAAAAGCAATCCATGGCCTTGTCTGGCTGTTCTCAGGGGAATTGAATCTTGTTTTCTTCCCTTAAGCAATCTAAGTGGGTTAGCAGGGTAGAAATGTGCTGGGTGTGTGTTTGCATGTGCGTGACTGTGCTTGTGTGTGTCTACGTGCATGTGTTGGCTTGACAATGTGGTTGCCTGGGAACCTGCTGTGTGTTTAAGTAGATGCTCTGATCCCCCGAGACAAAGCTGATGATGTAGGAAGTGACTAATCCCTTGGATTGTCATAACAGCTGTTGTCCCCTGGTGTCTGAGGTCAACAGGAGCAGGTAATACCAATTAGAGGCAGAGAAACTGAGAGACAGGAGGAGGTGAGACAAGGAGAAGGAGCAGTTTAACAGATAGTTTTATATTGGCACTATTATTGGTGAAGCTGTCATTCCTGTGATGCTTTTACTGCACTTCTTTGAGATTGAGGTCTTTTTCTTCAGGTTTTTTCTTGATGAAGTTTGTGGTACCTACTGTAACCAGGATAGCCAGTTGGTCAGTCCACCACTGAAATATGTCAACAACTATGAGATGGGATTACCCTGAAGTTTTATACAGACATTCAGGGTGCCCAAAAGATGAAGATGAATCCTAATGACTTTGGTGATCTCCTGACTTTTCCTTTAGCGCCACCATGAGGTTGACATTTGTGGTTTGGATTCAATCGTCTTGGATGGATTGTCATGAAATATGGTTCAGACATTCATGTTCACATAACTACTAATTAGCAAATGGCACCATGCTAACGCTACACTAAGATGGTGAACATGTATACATTATACTGCATGTTAACATTGCCATTGTGAGCATGTTAGCATGCTGGTGCCTGAGTACAGCCTCTCAGAGCTGCTAGCTTGGCTGTAGACTCAGTCTTACCACTGATGCTGTAACTATCCCAATTTTTTGTACATGTTGTTTCTGTTGTAAATATAAAACAGTTCACACCCTGTTTACCAGAGGATTTTTCCAAAGAGAAAAGACCTGATCTGAGACAGGGTGTGTAAATCAGAACTACTGACTATTGAAACGAAAGCAGAAATAGATACACATACACACACACGAAGAGATGCAACCCCAAATGTTAGAGTACCATATCTTATACCACACTTGTTCCTCTATGTCCTTGCATTTTGAATCTATTGTTTTGTTTGACTGTAGCCTGTTTTTCCATTCTATTATTAAGTACAGTGGACCTGTCTGCTGATATATTTCTTCAGCTAAGACAGTAGTGAAACTAGAGCTGAATAATTTCATTCTTACAATACTTGGCGTGAGGAATACAGATTCTGTATGTTGCAATGTGAAGTATGCATGGTGTGTGTTTAAGGAGCTATGAAACCAAATGGGAGGAATATTTAGTCTGCCATGCACTTCCTTCTGATAGCTGTAAACCTTGAAGTTACCTTATGGTCTGAATCACATCCCTCAGAGCGGCCCTCGTCTACCCCAGATAAACAACTTCCCTCCTCGCCACGCTCTCTCTCACACTCCTCCTGAGCTGCCAAAACAGGAAACAAAGTTGCAAATACAGACACAAAAGGAATGTTGTTCAGTACAATTTTGTGTACAGGATGTGGAAGATGTGACAGTTATTTTTTGGTGTGTGCTGGTGTTTGTTTCATCCTCATTCAGCTTTCACCTGCATGATAATGTGCAGTAATTCTTGCCCTTGACAGCCTCTGCTTTCTCTTTGCTTGTCTCTGTCTCACGCCAGGCACGGTGGCAGCCATTGCCGGTCTCCACCCGGGCCAGTGCATCATCAAGGTGAACGGCATCAATGTAAGCAAGGAGAGCCATGCCAGCGTCATCGCTCATGTCACCGCATGCAGAAAGTACCGGCGACCCACACAGGTGAGAGGGGAGGAGAAGAAGGGAAAGGAAAAGGGGAATAAACTGCAGGGTAAACCCAACTAGACAGTGCCCAATATTTAGCATATCATACATTTTCAAAATACACACCTGTGTGAGCAGTATGAAGATATAGTCCCCTAAGAAAAGAGTTCTTTTCTGCAATTACATTTGATTTGGAAGTCACACTTTCATTTCCCATGACCTTGCTGGTAAAAGGTTAGGATTATTTGAATTGTATGTTGATTGATGTGATAGTTGTATGTATGAAAGCAGAAGGAGGGGAAGAGTGCGAGATCATAAAAGATCAAAAGGCACGAAAAGAGGGAAAACAATGACTAGTTGGCCGTGAGAAAAAACATAGCAGACAGACCTCCTAGCTCCCGTTTACCTTCATCTCTCTCTCTCTGTCTCGCTCTCTCTGACTCCCTCTTTCCTTCTCTTGGGTCATTACGCAGAAATAATAGTAGTTTTGGCTCCTCCAGAGCTGACCCCTGGCTCACAGCAGTGGGCCTGCTGTGGGAGACTGGCAGGCTGCAGAGAGAGGTGGGAAAGGATCTTGGGGTGGCTGGAGCTCAGGGTGGGTGAGATCCCTGGAGGGGGGGGGGAGGTTTTTTTTTCCCTGGGAGAGTGTTTGACAGCAGACGAGTGTACGGGGAGAGAGCAAGCTCAGTCCACCTGCTGAAGGTGGGAAAATTGTGTGAAAATAGAAACCCTAGCGTTTGTGTATGGTGTGAGTTAGTGTAGTGTGTCACTATAATTGAGCCCTGTCGGGACTTCAGACTTAATGAAGCACTTCAGTGTTCCAACACTACTGGAGATCTGGTTTACATCAAGTATGGACACAGAGGAACCACCCTCTTTTTCTCTGTCTCTTTCTCTCTGTGTGTGTGGTTGTACGCTAGAAGACCACAGACCAGTAGGCAGGCACAGCATGTAGTCTTGGCAGACAAACCCACTGTGGGCTTGGGTGTGGAGAGGAGAGAACAGACACAGACAGATACACACAGGGCTGTGTGGCATGCTAGAGTGGGTTGATGAGATTGGCATGGGTTCGCTTTTGCGGCCTCACCAAGCACCATGTTCCCATATGTTTGTGAAGGCTTTTCACTGTATGCTCTGCCAACCCAACTGTGACACTGCACACCATATCTGGGCAGAATCAGCTAAACATGCTGCATCAAACCCAAACCTCAGCTTGTGTACACACACACATGCACACACCAGAGTTCTGTTTGTTCAGAGTTTTATTTTTTCTCCCATCTCCCATCCTTTCCAGCAATAGAAATGCCACCTGTTAACCACGAATGAGAGTGATGCTACTATAGACTGATTTGTGTTGACAGTTGTGTGCATGTGTGACTGTAATGGTTCCAGTCAATTTAATTCCAAGAGAAAACTAACAGAAGTTTTACAGTTCAATATAAGTTCAAAGTATAAATAGAAAAATCCAATTTGATGGAGACAAAACATCCTGTTTCAATCGTTTCATATTTTTTATGATGCAAAACATTTTTATTAAACTTCTAAATATATTCCTTTATTGCAATCCTATGCAGCAAGATACTATTAAGTGGGTGTACAACAACAGTGAGAGCGCCAAGGAGGACAACCAGAAAACTAACCAGAAACCAGCCCCTGAGGAGAATGGAGACGGCTTTGAGTGTAAAGTAGAAGGTGACCACATACACACACACACAAACCATGCCCATACACTCCATGCACACATTCACAAGTAACTACATAACGTAGGCTTGTTCACGTGAACACAAGCCCACTGCCTTCTCCAGTTAATAAGTCAGATGGAGTTCCAAACAGGCTCATCTGGAGTGTGTTAGTCTGAGAACAGCCGCCTCCTCTGGCTCATCAAGTGCTAATTCTCCCCTACGATTTATGGATCCCAGTGAGAAAGTAAAACAGGAAAGCTTTTCCCTTCATAGCAAACAGCTCCGAAGCAGCATTTATTGCCTTATTAAGTCATTGTGTTAGCATAGGGCCATGCTCTTGGAATTGCACATCATTTTCGGAGGGTGATTGAGGGAAGCCATGTGCAGAGGGTCCTCGGAAATGAGCTGCAGATTTGGTGGTCTGAGGCCTCCTACAGTGAAGAGTGGGTGATGATGAAAACACTTTTTGTGGTGAAGATCGTGATTCTCTGTGTTTATCACAGAACATGATCAGCACATCGTTTCTGTGATTTGTGCCTGTGTGCTGCCATATTTGCGTGCAAGTTACCAGAGATCTGTTTCACCACTGTCTCTTTGTTCTTCTGTATTTCTACAATCTCAGAGGTGATGGACAAATTCAACACCATAGCCATCATCGACGGGAAGAAGGACCATGTCAGTCTTACAGTAGACAACGTCCACCTGGAGTACGGAGTGATGTACGAGTACGACAGCACAGCTGGCATCAAGTGTCACGTGCTGGAAAAGATGGTTGAACCCAAGGGATTCTTCAGCCTCACTGCTAAGGTATTCTATAAGCTATTCAGTTACTGCAGTAGTATCATCAGCACATACAGTTCATTTCCCAAGCTGGATTTTATTTTCAGAATTAATGATAGAATGACCACTTATAGATTCTGGACATCTGAACTGGGCTTTAGGCTGATTGGTTGGTTGAACATCTGGTTAGATGTTGGTTTATTTATGTGGGATTCAGACTATTTATTTTTTGAAAACAGTGATTGTTACAGTTGGTAATTCAATAAATATGATTTGTTTGGTCCAGCCACAAAACTAAATGACCAACTAGGCCCCAGGCTCACTTTGTTGCAATTTATTTTAATTGAATTGTTTGGTAATATTCACAATTAAAGTACAAAACATGTCTTGTAGAAGGGCTGTGTGTCAAAATCTACTTTAAATACTATTATTTCAGTTGATATTATGCTTAAATGGAGCATACTCCTCACTATATTTGTGTTAGATCACATATATCACAGAAGAGTACATGTTGGTTTTTGGTGCTCTGGGCAAAATATAATAAAGCTGCCATGTGCACTGTATATGATAACACTCAGTAGTATACATACACAATTCACACAAAGTGGGAGGAACAGGGAGGTCAATAGAGGCTCATTTTTGCCCCAGGGTCGCCCTAGTGGTGAATCCGGCCCTGTCCAGCCCTGATGGAATGTCCTGTTCAACTAATGGCAATTACTTTTATCAGACTTTATGAAGCAAACATGTTGTTGTTGTTTAGGCTCTGACATTATGCTAACTGGTTTGAATCCTAAGTGGCTGTCGATAACAGAGAGCGAAAGAAAGACAGAGGAAAAGAAACTTTTAGGTGATGAATAGTGCTGTTGGTGTTCATTACCTCAGAGCTGAGCCTTGCTTGATGAGGGAGAACATTACCGACATAAACAAACCATGACAATGCTTCTGTCTCTCGCCAGGCTAAAGAGTAGCAGTAGATGAACTTGAAAATGATGATGATTTTTCTTTTTATGTTTTTGCTGTTTGGATGGAAGTGAAATCTCAGTAGAATTTGTAATCAATCAGATAATTCAAAAGAATGGTGCACAAATTCCACAAGGTAATTTTTTACATTTGAATATTTCAGTACAGCCAGATACAGCCAATAGCTCTCCTGCTGTGTCGATTGTGGGGCTTGATGCTAGTTAAAACTGACAGCTTTCTTTTAGTCATGTTAGTTCCCAGCTGTGTTAAGTGCATGCTTTTTACATCCCAGCGGTGATGTTCACAGAATGATCATTATTGATTTAAGATGCACAGAGGAAAGAAGATTCACTCAGACGTAGATGCACACATGCTGCCGCGGAAAATAAAAAGCAGCTCGCAGCATCTTTCTGCCAAATTCCATGATGAACAACATCTCTCTTGTTCATGGTAAATTAGCAGAGATCACAAGTTGGGTTTATGTCTTAAACTGATTTAGATTTACAGCCCTTGTGTTCAAAAGCCTTTTAAAAACACCGTCTTAAATGAACGGCAGTGACATGCACATATCCCCTCCGACTATAAGTAGTTTCCCATTCCTCCAAAGTGAAACAAATTTTAGTATTATTATAAACACCTGTAGTCCACCATGTCCGCTGACGTGTGCGTGAATTTTAATATCGCTAACGCTGTCGGGGCGCATGGATTTTGCACCCACCCCTTCTCTCTCCTCTGTTGGGCATCTCATTAAGACAGCTCAGAGATTTGTGTCTCTCTTCCTCCTCATATCTAATCTGTGATCTGGAAAGTCCGAGTCTACATACGAACAGCATATGTATCACAATCTGGGTTTATCTTCATGGATTTATGAATAGCACATGGACATTTTAGATATCCGAATTAAACTGCTCATGAAATGCTTCAGAGGAATCAGCCCTCCAGCCAGATTGTATTTTGTTTTCTAATTAAAAAGAGCTTGGTCATTCATTTACATCCCATTGGTTGTTCCAAAAAGGATTTTAGAGTCATTTACGTATCAGTTTATCATCCCTGCCTTTGTTTGCCCTTTCTCTGACCAGATCCTGGAGGCGCTGGCGCGTAATGATGACACGCTGGTGCAGATGTGTGGCAAGTTGAGTTTCAGCTGTGATGTGATCCCGGAGGAGCTGCAGGTACGCTTCAGTGCCATGTGTGGTGAGAGGGTGGAGCACATCAACCGGCGTATCACCAACTACAGAAAGGTAACTATCCTGTGCTGCTCCGATGACAAATGAAGAGGCACATCAGTCTCTCTGCTCTGGACGGTATATCTCTCCACCTTGAACTGTATATGTATATTTTTACACAGCTTGGAACCATGAAGATGGTCTTCTGCAAATCTCTGTAGACTGGTAATAATAGAAACAGGATGCAGCTGGTGTAGAAACACCACTTTTACATAGTTTCTTTGGTTTCACACTGTTTTTGTCCTAAAAGAAAGCGTGGAAATCCTGCTGAACCAATTCAATATAGATTCACTGTGACAGAACTTTTATAGTGACTTCCACTGCAAACTGGCTGTGATTGAAAATCATTTCCTATACAGTACATGCATGAATGACCTGGGCAAGTGAGGAAGACATACTGAAAATGTAAAAAAAAAAAGACATCGATGTCTTTGATGGATGCTTGTTTTCTCACTGCACTGACATCAACATATCAGTTTGTGAAGGCTGCTGTGCTAAAATGTAATCAGTGCTCGCTGACCTGAGAGTGAGGAAGAAATATTTAGCCAAGATGTCTGATGTGCAAATTTGTCATTGACTTTGTGAATATGTGTGCAATATGTAGTATTATCTGGTGCTTTGTTTGTAATTAGGTTACAGCGGGTTGTTGAGAGAGCCAAAGTATTTCCAACACTTTTCATTCACATCTGTAAGCATGTGTCTATAGGCCAAACATGCCAATGTGTGCAAGTGTGCGTGAGAGGGGGAAAAGGAAAAGATCTGACTCAACATTAGTGTGGGCCTTGGATTAATTACCAGTCACTTATAAATAGCCCTGCACCACCACAGTCAGGACTTTTGTTGTGTAAGATCCCCTCCTGCACTGGAGCATTCCTTCTCAGACCCCTAGAGAGAGAGGAGGGGGAACGAAAGTGGAAGAACGAGAGACAGAGCAAGAAATGAGAGAGGTGATGGAAGAAAGAGGGAGGAACTGACCTAAAGAGACAGAAAGACAGAACAGAGAGTGATATAAGGAAATATGTGAACCTGAGGCCTGGAAGTAAGAGTCCACAAACCTCTAGAGACAGACAAGAGATGTGGTGAGACTCCTCTGTCTCAGGAGAAGGTCAGCTCATGGTCCATCTGGAGCATATCATCTCGCTTGGAGCAGCAGCTTCATACTCCAGCTATCTGAGATAGCTGGGAAGACATGTTTGGTTTAAGTTCCTTAGTTGACATATACATTATGTTATGCTTATGTTGCTTGACAGCCCAAGTTGTTAAAATTGATCTGATGGCTTAGAGCATCTGCTGTGTAGCATCCAAGACAGGATGCAGGCCCTGTGATGGAGGGTTCAAGGAAAGTGTAACCAAATGTTGCAAAGGAAAAATGTGTTTGTGATGTTCTGTATCAGCTCTGTTGGATCCAAGCAGTCCTTCAGGATCTGTGTGTATTGTGTTTTACATGGAGATGCTATCTCGTAGCACGTTACGGAAGTTTCTGTGCGCAGCAGGGCTGAGTGGAGTTAGATCTCCTATAGAAGTGCCATAGCATGAAGCCACCCAGGAGGATATTTGCACTCGTTTAACAGTGTATACAGGATCCATGTGCTGTTGACTTATCTGAAAGAATCTTATTTTATTTGAGGCAACATAATTTTTAACGGAAAGTGTGTTTGATATTACTGTCATAAAAATAAAACCACAGTTCCTCTACAACAGATTCAAAACATGACCTCAGATTCTGGAGGTTTGTTGAAGTTACAAATCAAATCACAAATGGCAAAACATCATTTCATCATATAATGTTAAGACATGATGATATGAGCTCCTATACATCAGTTTAATTCATTTCATATCAATTTAAATGATATATGGTCATGTTGGGGTCTGGAGTTCTTCACATATGTGAGCAATGATGGTGCTATGTGTCTGTCTTGGATCTTTGATTTGGGTCAAATATTTGAGCTGCCATATAAAAAAGGAGGAATGTAGAAAATGTGCAGTAATGGGAGCTTATACTTTTCTTCTAGCACCAGCTGTCATACATGTAAAACAAAACAGTACATTTGGATATTCTTTAGTGTGTTTCACATGGAGCCTTTTATACTTGTTCCTGTGAGGCACACATCAGCTATGTAATGCTAAGATTCAGACTTTAGAAGCATGCCTGTCCTTAAATTCCCCATCTTTGATTACTATTGATTATAATCCTACCAGCCAATAGTATCATAGGATCCATGCAGTAAGTGCCATTATAGTGCAATATCACTACTCATATTTCTCACAAATTATCTTTTCATTTTACCAACCATGTTAAACCACCCGTATCTCTCTCTCTTTTTTTTTTTTTTTTTACTATATAACAGTTTGCTCGGGTGCTGAAGAACAGAGCGTGGCCCACCTTTAAGCAGGCTAAGGCCAAGGTGTCCCCCCTCCATAGCAGCGACTTCTGCCCTACAAACTGTCATATCAATGTGATGGAGGTGTCCTACCCAAAGACCACCACCTCTCTGGGTAGTGCCTTTGGCGTGCAGCTGGACAACAGGAAGAACACGCTGGAGAAGGGAGGACGCAGCAGTGCTGAGCAGGGTGAGTAAGGATGGGCAGCATGAAAAATACCTGCACAGTGGAGTAATGGTGCATATTCATCTGAATCTGCTGTGAAACCAGTAAAGACTTTTTACTGTTGCTCTTTTTTCCCCCCAACATGTTTGTGTTGCCTCAGGTAAGCTAAACCCCATGGTTAATGTGCAGCATACTATCACCACTATGGCTGCACCATCGGGTCATAGCCTGGGCAGGACAGAGGGTCACGGCCTTCGCTTCCTGCTCAGAGAGGAAGACCTGCTCACCTTGGATGCTTACCAGAAGCTCCTCTACAAACTGACCACGGTCGTCAAGGAGCTGGAGACTCACGGTGCCCATATTCATGAGTGAGTGGCTATTTGTACCACATCTGTACCTGTACGGTCACATAAATGTAGAGATTCAAGTGGTCAAATTTGCAATCACAAACACACAAACACACACACACACACACACACACACACACACACACACACACACACACACACACACACACACACACACACACAAGTAACACATGTTTACTTGTTGCACACCCTCCTGCAATCCATTCCCATGTGTGACACAGTGTTGTGTTTCATTAAATGGGCTTGAGTTTGAGATTAATCTATTCTAACTTATTCCCCACAAATTGCAAAACAAAGGGTGAAATTGATATTTTTTGAATCACTTTTTGTTTATGATGGAAAGAGATACCCTCCCGCTGATTCTATTTGACTTGATTTGAAATGTCCTTGGAAACCAGATTGCCTCATATAACAAGCTGTAACTTTGTCAGCTGGCTTGGTCAGTGTGCTGCATCTGGCGATGGGCGGGCATACATTTTGATCATTACTCTAGCACCTGTGTATGTGTGTGTGTCTGTGAGAGAGAGAGAGAGAGAGAGAGAGAGAGAGAGAGAGAGAGAGAGAGAGAGAAACAGAAGGACAAGGAAAAACAGATCCATCAAATCAGTTTGGTGGTTTTCTCTACCATAAGTCTGCACAATTCTTACACAAAGGTATGTGTGTGTGTTGGATCAGTGTTTCCTGGCTAGCCACTCATGCCGGGTTCATTGTTTGGAGGCACACGAGGCTTTGGAAAGGAAATGGGAAACACTGCTCCAGTTCTACCTCCCCCACCCCCAAAACAGGAAATACAATCTCAATGAAGTGGAGAGTGTGTCATTAGGCCAGGTGCCCTCTGGAAATGCCATTCACCAACCATGGACCACTGATATATACATGCACAGTAAACAGAAACACACCAGCACACATACACACACTCAATGTGTGTAAAACCTCTAAAATTATCATAGTACCTCTTTCTAAAGCATTACTCTTCCAGATTTCTCCTGCAGTAGTTGCTAATTATTGGTGGGCAGCTGACTGATTACGACTGATGTATGTGTTATGAATCTGTAGATGATCCTTTGATTGATTTAGTCATTAGAAGTCTCCTCAGCTGAGGCAGCAGCATTCGGGGAATGACATTAAAAGTCGCTAGATGGAGCGGAGCTGTCACCTAACCGTGGTAATAATGAGTCGAGTCCGCAGCAGGGCTCTTAATGACTGAGTCTGGACAAATTTTGTCATGCTCCTGTCAGTGCCAATTAGTGTAGTCGTATCCATGCGCATTCAGATGGTCCGAGACACAGCCTAGTGAGATGATAATGACCTTTACCATCCGCTATCTGTTTAAACAAGCAGACATCAAACACATGCACACTTCAGGAGCTTGTTAAGAGTGAACTGTGTGTGTGGGCAGGAGTGTTCCACAGCAGTGGAACTAATATGAGTTGTGTTGCTAGTCTGGGTGCATTGCTCTGACCTCTGAGGGTGTGTTCAACCCTCCTTAGCTCTTCATTAGATTAGTTTGCATATTAACCTGTTTGTTGCCTGAGCTAGGGTCAGTACTACTGGTTTTGTCCACATACACCCTGTTCTTTCTCTCCTAGCTCTCCTGGTTTTGTCAAAGTCTCTGTGTCTCTTTGTCCTGTCTCATTTCCTCTGTGTCTTGCTTTCTACACACCCGTCTGCACACATAGACACAGGCATTCTTCACTCTCTCTGTCTCTTTCTCTTTCTGTACTGGGTGTGACTAGCTTTGACAGCACCATCTTATAATGATGTAATAATGAACTGTAGTGACCATATTTATGAGGGCTCTTTTGTGCATTATGTCAAATTTCCAACCCAAAGTCAAGAGAGGAGGTCTACGGTGCATTCATCGGAGATTAGAAATATCCTCAAGTAATTTAGGAAAAGAAAACAACTGGACATAGAGTGATGTTACATCACTTCTTGGCTGATTCTAGAGGACTCCATTCTGAGGCAGCGACCTGCGAACCTTTGTCTCAGGGGCCACTGACGAGGGCTCACAGCTGTGTGTGGACGTGCCCCGTGGCGTGCTTTATATCTCCTCCATTCCTGGATCAAATGCCCACTTTCCTCCTCCATTTTCACATATTTTTTCTTATTCTGTGCACATCACTAATAGCGTCCTGACTGGCAGCGGTTTCAGAGCTATAGGGTCCTCTCTGACTTATTTACCTCAGTATGGATTAAAGCATGAAAATGTCCTATCATGCAACTGCCTGATGTGGAGCTTTGTAATGCAAATGCACTTATAGATGCAATGAAGGCAACTGATGTCTAATGGTTTAATGTGTCGAAGTGGGTAAAGGGCTTCCTGTTAGAGATTAAGAAGTCTTTCTGATTGCTTGCGATACGAAAGTTCTCTTGCTTCCCGTTTTTTCCCGTCATTCTCTCTCTGCTGAAGCCCCTTCTCTGATTCAGTCATTGTTATTCTCCCTTGCTCCCTCCGATAGATTGCGCCCCAAAGGCCCCAAACTGCGCTCACTTCTTTATTAGCCCATAGCCAATCACAGAGCCTGGAGAGCTTCTCCATGGCGATGGAATGCCACTCTGCTTTGGAGGAGCATTGTGGTGGCTCCTGGAGTGGACCAAAATGAGGGCATCCCTGTAGCCTAGTCAGCCTGTGAATGGGAGGAAAGTGGGTCAATGGAGAGGGAGGAATTGGGGGGAAAGGAGAGGTGTTTAAAATCATAAAGAAGCATAAAAATCTGAGATGCATTTCTGTAGCACGAGGGAGACAGGTTGTTTACTTCACGTAGCTCTGAGTGGCCTCAAGCAGCCCCTCCCCTCCACTGCCTCCACTCTGAGATGTCCTTAAGGCCGATGTTATGACACAATGGAAAATGTAAGCGGACACAAATGAAAATAAGGCTGAAATGTAAACAGACATTGCGTGTCAGAGTGTGTGCGTGGGGAGAGATCAAAAAAAGTCCAAGCCTAGCATTTATTGGGATATGGCTTTAAATACCACCATGTGTTGCTGCAACTGTGAAAATATCCCGGCTGGCCTCTTCCTGCTCCCCTGATAGCTGTCTGATAGAATACAGGCCAGCGGTAACAGTGAGAGCTGATCTTTGCAGTGGAGTTGTAGCGTGTTGACACAGCTGTACTGTGCTACATGTTTGAACCTATTAATATGAGGTGGATCCCAGACCGTCTGAAGCTGTTGTGCAGAAGCCAAACACAAACAGGTTGGGGTTTTCATTTGGCCCACTCAGTAAGCTGTTGGAGCCCACGCACATGTACAGTGCGCACATACTGTATCAGTTCACTATGTTACAGTGCTTGGACACATGTAAGAGCTTCCTGGTCAGTCTGATCAAAGTGATCAAGTATAAGTCTTTGATGAATGTCTTAGCTGTTTTAAGTATCTTCTCTTTCTCTCTACCGCTTTTCTCCTTCCTCCTTTTTTTCTCTCCATCAGACTTTTATCCTCCATCACCCACCCTCCGGCGTCAGAGGCGAGGACCCCAGAGAGCTACATATCGGCAGAGAGCGAGGGGGAGAAGGGGGAGCGGAACGGGAAGAAAGTGTGTTTTAATGTGGCAGGGGACGAGCAGGAGGACTCCGGACATGACACAATCAGCAACAGAGACTCATACAGGTGAAACCGAAGTGAAATGTACATGTTATATAAGAGGTGCACACTTTCAGAAAGTTTTAGAAAAGGAATAACAGTGAGAGGTTAAAAAAATATGTGAATTGATAGCATAGCTTATACCTTTTCCATACAATACAACATAATATACAATACCATAGAATAGCATATACCATATTGTGGTAACTGATGTCCAGAATGACACATGGCAAGTGTTGTACATATGCAGTAAGCTAATAAAGTATATTTTCTCCTTAACATTTATCTCCCTCTTTCTTCTCAGTGACTGTAATAGCAACAGAAACTCCATTGCCTCCTTCACCAGTATCTGCAGCAGCCACTGTAGCTCCTACGTTCACAGTGACGAGATGGACTCAGGTACACAAATGCAACACACATTAGTAAAGTTATTTGGCAGATAGAAATAATATAACTTACACTATTAAACATGGTCTATATGACCACACTCAGGACACTGTGATCAGGTGACAATAAGAAAGAAATCAAAGTTCCCATCTGAGTGTCCATATCCATAACCCCAATCACCCACATTGTTGAAAAATAGTCCCATAAGTGACAGGTCATGATTACAATCTAACTGTATGGTTATACCTTCTAGCAGGCGAGAGCAAAAAGAGTTTACTTTAATTCGTCATGACAGGCGTTTGGCCGCACATCTCAGCTGGATTTGTCATTAACATCTTACACAGCTGTGTATCCTGTCAAATATCCTTTCCTTCTGTCTCTTAGGAGGTCTCTGTCACACACACAGCCATACACACGGCAGCTATGTGTGATGTCAGATATTACCTCTTTTTCTTTATCCTTATAGAGATAAAGAAATTATACATTTGAAAGAATAAGAAATGTGTATATCTGGAGTGTGGATTTGCCGTCCTAGATGTGTTGATGCCGTAAGACAACACGGTAAACATGCGCATGTTTAATACAGTACTTTAGTGGACTAATTCTAACAAGTTGTGACCTCACCTCTGCAGGAGACGAGATGCCCTCCAGTGTGTGGCTGTCCCATGATAAGCAGAAAAAACTTCACAGCTTTCTGGAACATCTGTTTAGCCAGGTGGGTCAGCTAAACATCTGTACTGATGTGATTGATGCGACTTATAAGTGGAAAGCCTGAGAAACTAACTTTCTCATTATCTTAGAGTTTTAAAAGCTGTTCTCGTCCCTGAACACTCCTTAAATCCAGTTTCTCTTGAAGACAAACATTCTTTTGAATTGTATATTTTATTGGTCCACTAAGGAATTTTTTGTTATGTTGTTAAGGTGAAAGGTCAATTATTGTGTTGTATAATTGTATTGTGTGATAGATTGCAAATGGCTGTGGTTTGATTGGATTGGTCTTTTAAAAAATGCACAACATCATCATTATTGATGATCTTCAAAAACAAAACAATTATCATATTTCATGTGCAACTTAATGTTTGTGTGTAAAGTGTAAAGGTCACATATTTATTTAGACTTTTGTGTATGGAGAACAGGAATTGTGTGTTTTTTTACCCTTGCTCAGGAAGAGAAACTTGTGACAGCCTTAAGCTGACCTATGACCTCGCTGAGACCTTTGAAGCAAAGGTTGACCTTATCTGATTACGCATATACACTCTTTAGCATCCACCGCCCACGAGAAGCTTCATGAGGATGTCTCCATCGGCAGTGGAAAGGCAGAAAAAGCTATGCTTTGCTGTCTCTGCACTTTTGTGCTGCTTCCTGCCATTTGTTTTATTGTAGAGCAGTTTCCCCAGCTTGGTTTACATACTGCATAGCAAATTGTATTCACTGGGGCTCTGTGGGATTGTGTATGTGTTACAGAGAGAGAGAGCGAAGCAGGTGTTGGTTATGTTTGGGCAGCGGTTTTTGCTTCCCTCCACATACTTTTGATCTTGGCTTAGTGGGAAACTGTATCGTGTAAGTGCGCCAACTTGACCCTTGTGCTTTCTTCAGGTGGACTCGATCACCAGCATGCTGAGAGGAACAGTGGTGGCTCGCGCCTTCGAGCAGACCAAGTGCTTCACACCTGGAAGAGGATTACAAGGTAAAACACCACGTTGTGCTCCTGGCTCCTGGTAGTCAAACCATTTGAGCAAGAAATGTGAAAGTTAGTCTTTTAGTATCAAAAATATTGATTCTGTCACAAAATATCTCACTTTTTACTGTAGCAGTATATGCATTTCCTGTGAGGAATGTTGTTTTTTTTGATGGTGTAGCTCTGCCTCCTGGGCCTTGCTGGGCTTGAGAGAAGAAAGATAATATTGGAGAAACTCCCGAGCTCAACCAGCACCATTACTGAGTGAAAACAGAGCACACGGTGAAAATGTCACAGCCGCCCTGCGCATAGGGGCTGCAACTTCCTGTTGTGTAATGTGTGTGTGTGCACAGATGTGACTGTAGAGACATGGGGAAAGCATTGTAGGTGGATTCCAGCTCCTAGAAATCTGATTCCTATCCATTTTCTCCTCTCCTCATTCTGTGATGTATGCCTTTTCACGTCTTTTCCCCTTCAGCTCTCCCACTGCCCTTCACTCTGAAGCACTTTATAGTTTTGAAACAGCACCACTTAGTTGCATACTCATCTCCACTTTACGGTTATTGTAGTGCTACTTACCAGTCAATGGAAAATGTGACCCCTGTAGCAGCTGTTGTGCTTGTATGCTATCTGATCATTTTGTTTTTAACATGTGTTTATTTGCCACCTAACCTCATCTTGGCCCCGGTGTTTAACTACGCTATCAGTCTATTGTTACATTTTATCTCTCACAGGAAAATGTAGGAAATGTTGCTGGAAGGGGCTAAATTTATCCTTATCATTTCCCACTACAAATACAAACTAGCTTACAGTGCCCTTTCATGACCTGTGGAACTCAAGAGTTCAGATGAAGAAAGCAACAACTGTTTTCTTTCTTCTTTTTATAAGTGGTGCGAGCATGGTTCCCAGCCTTTGCAAAAAAAAAAAAAAAAGAAGATAACTGTATGTTTTGTATCCTGGTGGTTTGTATTGTAACTATTTAAGCTCTGATATGAATTTAATGGAGTGTGATGATCACTAAAAGCAAAAGAGCGTATTAGCCAGTTATTCTGTATGTTTTTATAAGTGAAGCCTCCAAACACCCCGACCCATTTGGCACACACTCCCCCCTCTCAAAGCAGGCTGTCTTCAAGTGATTTCAGATATGCTTGAACTGAAAATAGGTCTGCTTGTGTTTTGTGTGTGTGTGTGTGTGTGTGTGTGTGTGTGTTTGTATGCATAAATGCCCTCAGGAGGGAACATGAAGGCCTTGATCAGAGCTGATCCATCTCCACTCCAGTAATGTGTGTGGTTGATAACAGAGCAAATAGGATTATCTAACAAGTGGAGCATTCCTGCATCTGATCTCTCTCTCTCTCCGTCGCCCTCAGACACAAACAGGCACAAACACACACTCCAAACCCCCTTGAAGCCTAAGCTTAAGCAGCCACCTCTCTATCACAAATCTCTTCTTTCGTCTCCAAAGTAAACTTCATTACAAGCCTTTCTGTCTAGTTTTAAGATGGGTTACACAAGACTGACAGACTTTTACGCACGTTTTGCCACTGCAAAGACAAGGAAGATTAGGTTGTAGGCTGTCTAAAACTGGTGGTCTGTGAGATACTCTAATAAAATAGGAGGAATATTGCTTGGTTCTGGGTCTGTCTGACCTATAATCTTTATTTTTTCAGGATGGAGAGAAAGAGAATGAGACCAATGTGAAGAGAGAGATGGATAGAGATGGTTTGAGAGAGAGTGACATAACAAAGCAAAAGAGAGAAAGATGCAGTGTAATAATTTATTGGCATCTGTCAGCTTATCCTTTTTTCTGAAATGTTTTGTTGACTGAATAATCAATCTCCTAAATAATTTGAGTGTTTGAGTCTGATCTGCTTTAGCAAAGTAAAAGAAATTTTATGAGGCCATTAAACATCTGTGAGGAGAGCTGACTAGAGAGTGTGAGAGAAAGAGAGAGAAAAGAAGAGATAGATGAAGATGATTAAGGGAGATGCATCAGAGGAGGAATGAAATGATAAGATCTGTTTGTTAAACAAACGTCTCTTTCTTTCCTCACTATTTAATAGTGCAAGTGGTTTGTCATATAAATCCACTTTCTCCCTGTGCAAAATTTGCCTTACTGTTGGTAACACACACAGTCATATACCTCCACCAGGCCTATGCTGATTCTCTGTGTATGTCTGTGTGTGTTTCTGGCAGAGTTTCAGCAGGAGATGGAGCCCAAGGTGAACTGCACCAAAAAGTTGCGTCTCCATGTCAAGCAGGATCCCTGGAACCTGCCCAGCAGCGTTCAGACCCTCACGCAAACCATCGCTAAATATGTTGAAGGTCAGTGTGTGCCTGAACCGTTGCAAACAAGGTTAACACACACAAACACACACACATATTATTGTTCTTTGTGAACTACTGTTCAGCTACAGGCTTGGAAGGTAATGTACATTAAATTGACCAATTCTCCAGTGCGTCTCATTGTATTTATTAGATGCAATAATAGCTCCTGTTACAGTTGTCTGGGTACAGGCAGTCCCAGATTGCTGCTCTCTTTAAACTTTTAAACCTAAAACCGGCCTAGTATACATAAATTAGAGCTGAAAACTAGCAAGTGAGAGAATCGAAGAGCTGCACTCTGTGAGATTCTTCTTCTTTTGTTCTTTTTTTTTTCCATCTACATGGGGAGTTCAGCCTCATTTATTTCCAACGGGAGTATGTGGTTTTGTGTTTGCTGGCACACAGATTTAACACACAGACGCATATGGACATACAGTATATGTACATACAGACACACACCAGGCAAACACACTGAGATACAAACAGCCCAGACCCAAGGCCAGCCACATGACACTCCTGGGAAAGGTGAGCTGACGGTCAAAGCTGAGAGAGTACAAATAAGCAGAGTTAATATTTATGTGCAGCTTGGCCTGTGTACACCACTTTTTCCCCCCTCCATCTCACCACGATGGCTTTTTCATGCAGTGCAAGCGTCCTGCCAAGCCTCCCGCAGCTCTGATATGACTATAAACAAATACGGATTTATGTTATTGTCTTTGCCTGTGGCTGGTTTTTATGATGCTGTGTTGTTGTTTTTTTCTTATATGTGAAGATAAACAGCTGTGGAGCTGGGAAGCAGCAGAAGAGTTATACAGCATCGTCCTATTTATGACTTTAAGGGGTTGAGTTTATAGTATAGGTCATACTACTGCAGTCAGGGAGAAAGGCTCTTGGGAGCTGATATAAGGTTGTTCACTGCCTCACTGGATTGCTTTTATTTGTTCTTTTCAGAGGTGAAGACACGGCTGCTCTTGGTCTTACTGCAGTATACAGGTTTGTCTTACTCTCCTCCTGCAGTAATACAGAAATGAAATTTTAAACTTTAATGCCTTTTGCACAAAAAATGAATAAATAAAACCATACCCTTTAAAAACATAGCATCCTGCGCTGGTGACCCAAACTGTGAGCACAATTTTAATAACAGTGAAGAAAGAAGCAACTCAAAAATAAAAAGTCAACATGACTGAAAGAGGAAAAATCGGAAAGAAAAAGCAAGGAATGGAAATCAGAAACACACACTCAAACAGTTTCAACTAAAAGTGAAAACTTAGGAGTTTAGTAGCAAATGATTAAAACATCGGCAATAATGATAGAGCATAATGTATATTATATATTATATAACTATATATTGTTGTTACAGGCACTAAGAAGTATGACAATACTAAAAAAAAATCAAAGGTATAGTTTGAGCTTTGTAACTATCCTAAAAAGGCACTAAAAAGTCTAGACATCAATTTCCTAAGTACATATATGAGTAGATTTTATGAAGCATAAAAGTAGCACCAGTTAAGAGGGCAAGAATAAAACTGTCAGAGTTTCATGTTTGTATGAGGATGCAGAGGCCTTAATATTGATATGTGTGTGTATACAGTATATATATACACATACATACACACACACACACACATATATATATATATATATATATATATATATAATTTTTTATTTTATTAGAAAGTAACCCTTAACATACAGTGAATCCACCCTTATTTTGTGTGAACTTATGTGTGCCCTTGGTGACCTGTTCTGTTATTTTATTCGATGTATTTATTTTATGTTCCTTTTCAAAAACAGTGCAAAGAAAGTAAAGAAAAGTAGTACGAGTCACATACACCAAAGGACTTCCACAGCACTAATAGATACTATGGATCCGTATTAATCCTTTCACTGGCTCTAGGCTAACAGCACTGCTAAACTCAGATGCCAACTCCTTAAGAGAAACTGTGCTGATGAAAGTACGTGTTATGTCCCTTTACATACCTCCAGGAGCTATAAATTAATAAGGAAAAGTAGAAAAGGGTGGATTTTTTGTGGTGGGATTGGTTAATAGTGTCAAAGAGTTTGCAGTCATTGCTTATGACACATTATTCATTTCTGAGGGGTTCATGAACCCATTTTTAACTCAGGGGATTGCTGAACTTTTTTCAAGGGGCCTATTTCTCAGGAAATTATGGCAGCCAATTATTTTCCACTCGGCACACCTGTCATTTGCTCTCATTTTTTTCTGATACAATATTTAACACCGAGCAGATTTAAAAAAAAAGAAAAAGCCAAGACTTTTTGTCACCTTATTGAAAGCTTAAAAATTGCCACAGTGTAGAGTCTGACCTAAAAAGTCTGTTTAATTACTATAACAAACTCATGCCACTCATTTCTGTCACTCCTTTCCTTTTAACCTTTTACCGTACCACTTTACTCACTAAATTTTGTACTTCTTTCACTATTTTCACTATTTCTGACTATTCCTCTCTTTTCTTTTTTACTGTTTGCACATGGCTTTCCTCTCAGCCCCACGTCCTCTTTGTTTCCCCTCTAGACTCAGAGATCCAGTTGTGTCGAGATATGGTGTTCTGTCAGTCTCTAGTTGCAGCCGTGTGTGCCTTCTCAGAGCACCTGCTGGCTGTCCTCAACCAGGTAAATCATTCATACTGTATATCTGGTTTGGAAATTGAAAAAATGACCATTCTTATAGATAGGAAGTATTGAGTTGGTAAGAAATACAGTAAGCAGCATCATCCTACATAAGAGCAAAACATTAAAATATCTTCTTTTTTGGTTTGGTTTGATTCCTTACCACAGCTCACTACTTAGCTTTTTCTGTGTCCACTCTCAGTTCCACAATGTAGGCAGGGAGCCGGACCAGGACAGCTCAGACCCCCAGGACCTTCAGGAGGCCCAGGAAGCCAGCCGCCGTTGGCTGGAGCAGATTGCCAGCGCTGGGCTGCTCTTCCACTTCCAGTCCCTCCTCTCCCCCAATCTGGTGAGCAGCCTCAGCTCTCAGTTAATCTGCTTCAACAGACAGTTCCTGTCTGTATACAAACATAACTGCATGACTTTGCAGGCAAAAATGGCCACTTTGATATAATTATACATACTGTATATTTGCACATACAGAGATTTTGGCTTCAACTTAAGTCTATTATTACATATTTTCCTTGTGCACCATCCAATATGTGTAGCACTCACATTCTGATATAAAACTAGAATACATACAGTATACCAAGCAATAACAATCATATATCAAACAACATGAACCAAGGAGTTACAAAAACGTATGCAACGTTGAACATTTTAGTTCTGCTCCCAAGTGTAATGGTGAGCTATAGCTGAGCAAATAAGATGCATTTGGATTTTAAGATCATCAATCAAGATGCCACTACCAGGCTGCGTGGCGGACACTAAAAAAACACAAAAAATGTGCTGAGTTTGATCCACAGTCTGCCCACAGTGACTGTGTAGGGATGTGGTCTGAATTGCTGAGGTGTACTGCTGATTTGCAGAGCCAGATCCCACAGCCCACCTCCATCATGTGTCACTCAAATAACAGCAGTAGTATATAATATACAGTGCATCCGGAAAGTATTCACAGCGCTTCACGTTTTCCACATTCTGTCATGCTACAGCCTTATTCCAAAAT